>JAHWFO010088791.1:472556-511199 GCA_023313115.1 Rhysida immarginata
GGGCATCTATAAAGAATCTTTCGATCACTTTAGCACTTCGACGGGAAGTTCCATCAATCTCGTCAAGTCTAAAGGCGTCGCTATTGGGAAGTGGACAGTGGACTATCTTCAAACCTTCCCAATAACGTGGTGTGAGCAAATTACAGTGCTGGGATACGTCTTCTCTTTTCTACCCGACATGGACTCTCGTCACTGGCAGCAAGTTATTGACAAGTGTTTGTCCACCTCGATGTTTGTCAAGGCGAGGTTCATCAAGACACACATCTTGTCCCTAATGACATCTAAATGCCTATTCGCCTTGCCATCTCCTCAGCTTTTGAAGAAGGTGCATGGTGCGATTGCAGACTGTATTTGGGGGTATGCAGCAGCCCGTCATCCCCTTCGCCGGGAACTGCTGTATATCCCCTTCGAGGGAGGAGGCCTGGGCCTGCCTAACATCCGGCACTACCTCATTGCGGCCAGAATGGCTGCCTTGATCCGGGTCTTCCTTCTTCCCCCTCCCATCTGGGCCAATTTTCTGTTCCTGCACCTGCGTTTCTTTTTCAAGGTGAATGGGCTACCAGTTCCCACTTCGCTGCCAGTGACTATCAACCTACGATCTCTTGGGTTCTACAACCGAATCCAGAGAGACTTAGCGTCCTTTATTCAAGATCTGCGTCAGGTAGACCCACAAGACTGGGGAAGCCTTCGTCTATCTTGGTTCTTCCAGCAGCCCACCGGGGTGCGTCTTCTGACATCGTGCGCTGGCACCCCCAGTATCCATGGTCAGCCATCTTGAAGGCCATCAAGTCCCTTGCCTTCGAGAGGACTGTATTTAACTTCCAATGGCGCCTGCTACACCATGGTTTCTATACTCTCCAGCGGTTACATCAGTGGGGAGTAGTCGGTTCTGCTGGTTGTCTGTGTTGTGGGTCTCCTGAATCCATCGACCATGTGTTTTTCGAGTGCCCGTTCGCACGGTCCATTTGGGATTGCCTTTCATCCCATTTTGGTCTGACTGCCTTCTCCATCCAGTCAGTGCGATTTCTGATGGACTGCTCCACCGGTGCTGCGTACAAGCTGGACCTAGCCACTTCCATCGCCTTTCTCAACAGAGAGCTTTGGTTGGCCCGTCAGAAGCGATCTGACGGTGTTCATCAGCCAGCCTCAGTCATCTGGAGGATGGGCGCCATCCATCTTAGGTCCTTCCTCCAGCGCGAGTGGCCACGGCTTGGCCCAGCTACGTTTCGGAGACGCTATTCGTCATCTCAGCGTCTCTGTAAGATCATTGGAGGGGATACGAACAACATCTCGTATCTCTTCACCTTTCCCCTCAACATCAATGACCCACCGGTGGGCGGACGGGCCTCCTCTTGAGGCGTTTACATAGGAACAGCCCTTGAGGGCTGCCTGTATTCCTATAGCACCCTATAGCAGCCTGTTTTACGATCTAAGGGTGCCCTTCTGGAGTCATAACACCAGCTCCAGTTCCAACAGCGAGTTTTCCATCTTGTGTTTACCGCCACTTCAGTGTGTTTTTCATAGTTTAATCTTCAAACCAAATGAAGTAACATAGTAATAATATTGCATCAATATCAGGACATGTAAGCAACCTTTCAATTTTCACCCTCGCCTATCAATTCTGTTGAGATGGACATTTTTTTCAATAAACTGTGATACAGATTGTTCTGGTTTCCCAGGCAATCTCTTCTCCGGATATCATTCTCATCAAGTTTCAAATATGTAAATCTCCACACTGTTGTTGTGCGTCATGCTTACTGGGACTTAGTTAATTTTAATTTGGACATTTCAACCTTTCTAAATTTATTTAATTGTTAAATTTTTTTTCCCATTTTTTCTTCTATCTTCAGTCTTGGCCAATATTGAATTTGAAATTCATCTTTTAGCAATTTTTGGGGGGCTTAATATATTAACTTGTGTCCTGTTTTGTCTGCATCCTGTATGTGGTCGATTGCTGAGTAGTCACATTTTATTTATTTTTTTTTTACCTTTATTAAAATGCTATTTTATTCATATCTTTTTGATATGAAATTAAGATTTTTAAGAGAATGTTACTTCTCTTATGCTTGTTTTATGATTGAATCAATCCATGAGTCATTTAAAGCTTATTGGTTATCCATATAACAATTTCTGAATAACCTGGTGTTATGTCACTTTGCCATCATAACATTAAGTGTTTAATGTTTAATTTTATTTTGTGCTGGCCACACAATCGGTTTTAAAACTATTTTTGCTTATACACTGACTTAGTGTATTCTATACTTACTTTCATTTGAATTATAATGATAACTTGGCTTGATTCAAGCATGGGGATATATTTTCTGTATAACTTGTAATACCATTATAATACTTAATTTTGTTTTTGGGGAAAACTAATTTATTGATCTTTTGAAAGAAAATGGGATAATCTTATAAACTTTCTTGTTTATTAAAATTTGAAAATTTACTATTTTTTTTTTTCCTATGTCTCTGTTTCTGTTCAAATTGTAGACACACTTATTTAGCTTTACTCAGCCAATTTTCAATTAACTTAAGATTCTGGTTTAAAAAAAAATAAACACAACGCAATGTCTGATTCAAATGATGTTTGAATCATAAATCCACTATATGGCGCTTTAGTAATTCAATTTCTTTGTACTAGTAGAGCATCTTAAGTAATTTCACTTAACATTATTTTAAATAAATCTTTCTTTGATAGAATTTAAATTTTTTTTGATTAAAATAGATTTGGCTTTTAAAGTTAATATTTAATGCATTTGGTACTGTGAATGAAATATCGTTAATGTTCATTAATGTTACAATTGGTGCCAGTTTTGTTAGCATAAATCAGCAACACCCCCTTAAGTGTGACATTTGGTGCTTTGAACAAGACAGTAACGTTCAAGCGATGTAAATAACGTTCTATATTTTCACATTTGGTGCACTGACGTAAGACACCTTAAGTGTCACAACGTCATATGGTCAGATGAGTCACGATATCAACTGTACCACGCTGATGGGAGGCACCGTGTGTGGCGCAGACCTCACGAAACGATGGATCCCGCATGCCAACAGGTGGTGGTGCAGGCTGGTGGGGCGTCAGTGATGGTCTGGGGTGCATTTTCCTGGTTTGGAATGGGCCCTCTGGTTATCCTGGACCAAACGTTGAATGGTCCACGGTATCGTCAACTCATCGGAGACCATCAGCACCGGTTTTTGACATTTCAACACCCTGACGACGTAGCAGTCTTTCAAGATGACAATGCTCCACCACATTGCTCCAATGTCGTCCACGAATGGTTCGAGGAGCATGCAGGAGAGGTCCAACGACTGAGCTGGCCAGCCCGGAGCCCTGACATGAATCCCATCGAGCATATCTGGGATGCTGTTGAAGTCAGGCTCCGGGCACTGGATCATCCGCCCACGAACAGGCAGCAACTGGCTCTGCAGACTATCTGGTGTCAACTGCCTCCAGAAGTGTACCATGGACTTGCAGACTCACTACCACGCCGTATTGCTGCACTCCACAGGGCCAGAGGTGGCCCGACCAGATATTAAGTAACTATCCCACGAGTTTTGTTAACTCAGTGTAGAACGTAAATTATAACTTACCATCAACAGATTACAAGGATGGAGTGAAAACAATGGCTTTAAATTCTCAACACAAAAAACAGTTGCCGTTCACTTTTGCACCCTTAGGGGACTGCATCCAGATCCAAGTCTATCTCTATGGTTAATTCGCACAAATTTCTAGGCCTTATCTTCGATAGAAAGTTGACATGGACGCTACATTTACGCAATTTAAAAGCAAATTGCACAAAGAAAATGAATATTCTCTGCTCAGTATCGTTCACAAAATGACCTGGGGTGCGGATAGGAAGTCCCTTCTATCTCTGTACAAAGCTTTAATCAGATCAAAATTATACCATGGGTGCTTTATTTATTCCACAGCCTCCCACAGTAATCTCAAATCATTAGATCCAATCCATAATTTAGGCATTAGGTTAGCTACTGGAGCCTTTCGCACCAGCCCAATTGACAGCCTATATGCAGAAGCTTGCGAGCCTCCCCTCTCACTTAGAAGATCGAAGTTACTACTTAAATACGCTGCCAAAATCCATGACCAAACGCTTCATCCTGATTTTTATTGTCTATTTGACAACCCCATTACCAGTCGTGGATGCAGAGTCAATTCTATAAATAGGATCTTGCATTCATTATTGGAGGAGCTGAATATTTCATTCCTACCTATGCTGAGGCGAGGAACTCGGGACAGTCCGCCCTGGACTCTTCCTCTTCCTAGACTAATTTTTAACATTTTTCCCAGGAAAAAATCTGCTCTCTTATCAATTGAAGTTCAGACTTGTTTTCGAAGATTTTTAGCTGATCATCCCAATAAGATCTGTATCTTTACAGATGGTTCCAAAACTAGCAGAGGGGTAGGATGTGCCTTCCTGGTGAACAACTCAGCATTTCGTCTGCCTGATCCGACGCGAAGAAGTAGTATTAGCACGACTTCGCATATGACACAGCAGACTTACACATTGCCATCTTCTTAAAAATGATCCGCATCCTATATGTCCATGCAAGGCTCCCCTCACTATTAAGCATATTTTAACAGACTATACTTTAAGCAAGACCTTAAGATCAAGTATTGACCTAGAAAAACCTATTTTGGAACTTTTATCGTAAGACTCATCTCATATTAAAAAGATATTTTTTATTTTTAAAGAAATTATCCCTTTTTAAACTCATATAAACTCGGTTGATCATATCTTTTTAGCTGTACTCCTGTTTTTTTTCCGTTTTATCTCTTTACCTTTTTATGCTGTTTGTTTTTAGCCTACCTTCATAGTTTTTAATCATCTAATCAGTAATCACCTTTTTATTTTCGAGATTAGATTCCAGACATGCGGCTAGGCGCAAATGACCAAAGAAGTTGACGCGCCATAAAACTAACAAACCAACCAACGAACAACAGGCGGCCAGTACGGGTACCGTCGCTGTCACCGCAAAATAGGAGAGCGCACCTTCTAGGGACACACAGTCATTGCCACTGAAGACTGGAAGAAGGTCGCCTGGTCCGATGAATCGCGGTTACTACTTCATCATGCGGACCCATGCTTTCAGCAGACAACCGTACATGCAGGTGGATGAGGAGGAGTGCTTTTCTGGGGTGTCTTATCTTGGGGCACACTGGGCCCTCTGATATCCGTAGACACCTCCGTGAATGCGACACACTACCTGAACATTGTTGCCGATCAGGTGCACCGGTTCATGACTACTGTGTTCCCTGGTGGTGATGGAGAGTTTCAGCAGGACAATTCTTCCTGTCACCGTGCTCGAATGGTCTTGGACTGGTTCGAGGAACATGACGCGGAATTCCACCTGCTTCAGTGGCCAGCTCGGTCGCCCGATCTCAACCCGATCGAGCATTTATCGGAAGAAGTGGAGAGAGCCAGCCGACGCCTTCCCACACAACCGTCCAACCTGCACCAATTACGGGACGCTGTGATGTCAGCCTGGGCTGCTATTCCTCCGCAATGGTTTCAACACCATGTTGAGTCTATGCCAGCACGTATTCAGGCAGTTCGCGCCGCTAAAGGAGGCGCAACACGCT
Organism: Rhysida immarginata; assembly: GCA_023313115.1. Lineage (NCBI taxonomy): Eukaryota > Metazoa > Arthropoda > Chilopoda > Scolopendromorpha > Scolopendridae > Rhysida > Rhysida immarginata. The sequence goes on from JAHWFO010088791.1 coordinate 478,156, forward strand.
ATTAGCGGGGTGTCTCTAATAAATCGGTCGTTCAGTGTATATCGACAAGCATATTTACCAACTTCGATTAGATACAACGGCGCTACAGTGAATGTCTCCTTTTCATCTGGGCACACCACCTACAATGATGATAATGAGGAAAGTACATTTTCCTAGATAGACCTGGTTGAAGCGAGACGATACATCACAATATTAGAGGACTCAATTTGCAAGTTACTTGTGTTGCTTCAACTGGTATTGCAGCAACATTATTACCATTTGGTAGAACTGCGCCATTTAATGTTTGGTCTTCCGGTTACATTCGATGAGACCTGAACGTCAAATATTAGAGGTTATTCTAAAGCTTCCAAATTATTACGGCAAACAAAGTTAGTGATGATATCTTCTCAAGAGAAAACCGAATTGCTAGACGAAATGGAATATACGATGTCCAAAATACAAGATAAGTTTCCAGGATGTCAGCACACTATCGAAACCGGCGAAGCAACGAAGTAAGAAGTTTCAAGAAGTTGACCGAAAATTGACAAATGATCCACGAGCTTTTGGTGGAAAAGTATTAGTGTTAGGCAGTGATTTCCGCCAAATACTTCTAGTTGTAAAAACAAGTGGAAAAGCCCAACAATTGAACACTGTATTAAAAATAGCTCCCTGTGGCATTATTTAAGTCATTAAAGTTAACTACAAATAAATAGGACAAACGTAGCCAATCCCGAGTATGACAAATGGATTCTTGACCTCGGTGATGGAAAATTGCTGAATTCAGACGAACTTAATGAAGACATTAATAAAAAATTCCTCCAAATATAAACATAATATAGTTTATTAACCCAACCAAAGAAAAAATTAACCTAACGACCAAAAAATGTATAAATAAAGAAGTCTACCATGAAGGACAAAAAGCAGCTGGTCTGCTTGAAAACGTAAAAGTCTTGTGAATTTTTATTGGCTTATCATGTTAAGACATTTTGCCTACTATATCCTTTTTTCTGGAGGATTTTAATGTCATCATTTTTTAAATTCATCATTGTATAAAGATTTCTCGTCCATGTCAGCAGTCCCGCCTTACATCTCTGGTCTTGTGTTCATGGAGGTTGCATTAATTCTGTGTGATGTCTTCTACGAACGTTTCCCAGTGCCATCCATCGCACCATGAAGAATTTCATCCTGGAAGACGCTTTTGTAAATAATATCACCCGGCTTGTTTTTAATTGTATGTATTTTATTTTTATTGCAATCTTCAGATCACAGACTTTAGACTTTTAAATGTATCTTATGTTTTTTAAATTGCGTGTTTGATTGGCGTAGTTTTTTGGCATAGTATTGTTTTTTTGACAATGAGGGGGGAGTTTTTAATTTTGAAAAATTTCTAAATTTCGATATAATTAGATTTCAACTTGGAATTGTTATATTTAAATCAAGGGGTAGGCAGGCTGTTTTGTCCTTCATGGTAGACTTCTTTATTTATACATTTTTTGGTTGTTAGGTTAATTTTTTCTTTGGTTGGGTTAATAAACTATATTATATTTATATTTGGAGGAATTTTTTATTAATTGCACTTAATTTAATACCCAATGTTTTTAAATATAATGAAGACATTGTTGAAATTACACCGAATTGTGTTGAGCACGGAAACTTGATAGTGTATTTAGTGCACATCTTCCGCCTGACAGAACTCATGAGTTTGATAAATTAATCATGAACTTCTGTCTAGATTGGAAGGAGAGTGTAAAACATCTTAGAGTGCTGATTATTTTTGTCTTTAAATAGTGAGCAAGAAGTGCATTCTCTATAAATTTCTTAAATTCGCTATCAGATGGTGGGGTGCCTCTTCATTCTCCTACAATTGAAAGCAGGAGCAATTATGATGCTTTTAAAAAATTTGAACCCTGCAAAAGGATTATGTAATGGGACAAAACTGAGGTCACCTATCGAGCAGCTGGAAGAGCGAGCCAAGTCCATGTCCCCGTCGTGCTCCCTGGGACCTTCCGCAGATAACGTGAAGCTGCGGATGCGAACGGACCTCTGTGAAGATCAATGGACCAAGTAGAGAAGGATGAAAAGAACTTCACGAGGGTGTGAGGCGCAAATGAATCTTCAGAGGAGATTACCTGTATATAAAAAACTGGGCTTAGCTGGCTCCGACTGACAGCACCCAGCAAGGGCCCCTAACCCTGTGTACGGGTGCAGCGTCTGTTACTCCATGTCGGGAGCGGTTTCAAAAGACGTCTGTACCCCATGTTAGAATCGGTCTTGTTATAAATGCGGAACTTTCCATTATGCAGCTATTATCCCTAGTTCAATAATGGAAAGTTCACAAATTATCTCTTCGGTTGGCACTAATGCGATCCACTCACAGAGGAGTGTCATGCCCGGCAGGAGAAGAGGAGGGGGCTTCTTAGATCGTTTCCCAGCGAAAACCCCAGTAAAAATAAAAGTTGAAAAATAGGATCAGGTTGGGAACGTGGAACATGAGAACTAAGGTGCAGCTCAAAATGATAGGTTCATCCAAAAACTCGCAGTTAAAGTATTTTATTACCCCAAAACCTTTTGAGGTTTTATTACATATAAACTAAAAACACTAAATTACCTTAAAAACCAAGGTGATCTATACGGATCGTTCAAAAAGAAACGAGCCGGAGCCTGGAATGTGCAAACCGGTGACAGTATGGTGATATCGTTGCGTGTGCAACAAAGAGTATTTCCGACAAGAGCGCGGAAGTTCACAGCTCGTGACTATACAAAAGAAGCAGAAGCAAGCGTCAATCGTTTAACGGTCATTCGCGTTGTATACGCGGTGAATAAGTGAAATGGAGGCGTCAAAAGAAGAGCAAAGAGGTGTTGTTCGTTTTCTGACAGCGGAAGGAGTAGGGGGAACGGACATTCATCGAAGAATGTCACAAGTGTACGGTGAACACTGCATGTCCCTTGCAAGGATCAAGGAGTGGCACAAGCGGTACAGGGAAGGACGGGTGTCGTTAGCCGATGATGCAAGATCTGGAACACCATAACCGCAGTAACGATGACATCGTCCAGGTGGTTGATGGGCTCTGAGGGGCAAACGATTCACCTCGGACGACGATGTCAAGCAGTACGTGCGGAACTGGTTCACAACGTAGCCCCGAGAATTTTACGAGACAGCCATTCACCGCCTTGTGTCGTAGTGGGACAAGTGCTCAACAACCAGGGCCAATACTTCTGACATACAGGTACTGGTTTCTGTTCTAGGCCTCCTGCTAGTTTCTTTTGAACGCTCCTTATACACACACACACACTGGCCAATGAATTAGAAAACAGCAGACCTGTCTGAGTTCCAAAATGGAGTTATTGTGGAGCCCGTATAGCTGGAGCTACGAGTTCCAGGACAGTACAATTGACCGGTATCTCAAAAGATCAGGTCTCCAAGGTGTTCAATGCGTGGAAACGGAATCCACAACAGTTGTCGAAACGGCAGAATTGTGGATCAAAAACAATCAACACAGACAGGGACCGACGTCGTCTGAGACGGATTGTGCGACAAAACCGAAGGTCTACTGTAGAGCAACTGACGTCATACTTCAATGACGGATCATCGCAACCCATCTCCAGAACAATGCGCCGAGAGTTGAAGCGAATAGGGATGGGAAGTCGCATGCCAGTGAGGAAGCCCCTGGTGTCAGCAACAAACCGGAAAGTTCGCCTGCAGTAGCGTATAGAACGGTGTGACTGTACAGTAGACGACTGGAAAAAGGTTATGTGGTCGGACGAGTCACGTTACACATTGTTTTGCACCGATGGCCGGCAGAGAATTTGGCGCAGCCCCATGAAGCGATGGACCCCTCATGTGTTGTGAACACAGTTCAAGCTGCAGGAGGAGGTGTCATGGTATGGGCCATGTTTTGTTGGTGGCAAGGGTCCCCGACTGATATACCTTGACAGTCGGGTGAAAGCCAAAGACTACCTGGATAATGTTGCAGATCAAGTCCATCCTGCAATGGTGCATTTGTACCCAAATGGTGACGGGTTCTTCATGGACGACAATGCTACTGTCCATCAAGCAAGAATTGTTCAGGAGTGGCTTTCTGAACATGACACCGATTTGCAACATCTGCCGTGGCCAGCGCAAAGTCCGGATTTGAATCCGATCGAGAATGTTTGAATGTTGGAAAGAATGTTGGAAAGAGATATTCGTCGAAGGCATCCGCTCCCGTCTACTCTGCAGGGCCTGAAGATCTCTCTGACGAATGCATGGTCTGCGGTTACCTTACCTGCATTGCAACACCTTGCAGTCCATGCCAAACCGCGTATGTTCTGTAATTACAGCCAAAGGAGGGTCAATACCATATTGATCGAAAGTTTCTAATTCATTGGCCGGTGTGTGTAGATTACCTTGCTTAAAAACAAAATTATTTTTTCCAATTTTTAAACAAATAATACTAGACGAGACCAAACATTGATTTTGCATGGCATAAAAAGATAGGTCTACTTTGTTTGATTTGTTTACGTAATTAACGGCAATTATTGTTAATAGGGGGTGTGCCCTCAAATACAAATGGCGGTAAGTGCAATTACAGATGGTTTTTAAGTCTGCTAAAGACATAATTTTGTGTAACCATGGGTCGAGACAAACCTATCTGACTTTGAAAAGGGTCAAATTAAGATTCTAAAAGATAGTGGACTATCAAATAGATCAAGTACAAAACAGCTGAATCGTTCCCAAAATGTAATAAATAATTACATTCATATGGGTGAAGGGTATGGCACAAAGAAGACAACAGGTAAGCCAAGCAAAATCAGCAGCAGGCAAAAGAGGGTTATTATTCATGACATAACTGTCAAGAAAAAAACTGTGGCAGAAGTTGCAAAAAGACTTGATATCAGTGTTTCAAAATCAACAGTGGAACGCGTTATAGCTAAGTGTCCCTTTTTGAAATACAAGAAAAGAAAAAGTGCTCCCGTGTTAAAACCAAGGCACAAAAAAAGGATGTGTTGGGCAAGAGAACACTTGTTGTGGAAGGAAGAATGGAAGCAGGTGATGTGGCATGATGAAAAAAATTGAAACTGGATGGCCTAGATGGTTGGCAATGTTATTGGCATGACGTAAGGAAAGAAGAAGAAATATACTCTAAGTGACAACAAGGTGGTGGGTCAGTAATGGTGTAGGCTACATTTAAGTGGCATGGAAAATCCACAATTGTGTTTGTTGATGGACGTATGAATGCCTCTAAGTATCAGGAAATACTAGAGGAGAACCTACTTTCAGTAGAAGAATTGGGTGGGCCATTTTGGATGTTTCAGCAGGACAATGCCCCACCACACACGGCAAAGTCAACATATGAGTGGTTCCTGGTTGGTTGGTTTATTAGAAATTTTGGCGTCGACTACTAAGGTCATTTCGCCCCTTTTAAACAAGTTTTATCTGTACGCAGCCCAGGACAAAAACAAACATCCATGCCCACTGCGGGATTCGAACCCACGACAAGGCGGACTCGAGAACTAGAAAGCCTACGCCCTAGCCCTCTCGGCGGGGGTGGCCGTGGCCTGGTTGTCTCGTCGGTTGGCTTGCCCATCGATGGAGTTCAGCAACTTCAGGCGCGGCCAGCTGCTGGTTGGGTGACGGCCTGGGCTTGAGGGCCACCGCTGGCGGGACAGCTATTTGGGGCGCGGCTGTTGGGGGACTTTGGTCTGACCCATTTGCCGATTGACCATAGCTGGTGTTCCAGCGGTTGGTGACAGCCTCTGGTTCGTTTATCCCCAGCAGCTCTTCCATCATGAAACCCCCCGTGCTTCGGAGGGCACGTTAAGCCGTCGGTCCCGACTGCTACTGTCATCTCGTAGCAGTCGTTATTAATGGGATGGCGCAAAACTCCCGCGATAATCTACCCTCTGTACCAGATAAGATAAGATAGCCCTCTCGGCCACCTGGCCGGCGAGTGGTTCCTGGCAAATGGGGTTCAAGTTATGGATTGGCCTTTATATTCCCCTGATCTGAATCCCATAGAAAATCTCTGGAGCATCTTACCACGAACAGTGTACGAAGGAGGGAAACAGTATGGCACCACTGAAGATCTGAAGCAAGCAATCTGTGAAAAGTGGGATGCTATTGCAAAGAAAATCCTGGAAAGATTAGTTCTTTCACTTCCTGATAGACTTTTCAAAGTCATTTGCAAAAATGGAAAACACACAAGCTATTAAGTTTAGCTATCTTTTTGATCCATGCAAAATCAATGTTTGGTCTTGTTTAGTATTATTTGTTTAAAAATTGGAAAAATATTGTTTTTAAGGTAATTTAATGTTTTTACTTTATATGTAATACAACTCCAACAATTTTTGGGATAATAAAATACTTTAACTGCAAGTTTTTGGGTGGACCAATCATTTTGAGCTGCACCTTATGCTGAGACCAGGAAAGCTTGACAACAAAGCGAGAAATGACGATCAAAACAGTAAATATTCTAGGACTTACAAGGGGATCCCTCGAACATGTATGTCACAGATTTCCACCAAATTGAAATATATTACTCATCTGAAGCAACTATAGATGCTTGCAAAATAAGAGAGTGCGAAATTGTGTTTCTTTCAAAATAAACCACGAAAACGAAAAAATTTCAGCATACATAGCCATACAACGACTCCAATTTTAAAGCGGTTAGGCTATGTGGAGTTTCCTTGTTAGTGAAGTCAGATGGGTCGACAATGGAGCCTTTGAGAGGAATGGTTTCAGAATGATCTACAGGGTGAATACAAAAGTCTGAAGCCCCCTTTTATTTTTTGAACCGAAGCAGATATGTCAATTTTGATGAATCCAATGAATAGGAAGTTGTGTGTGGCCTATCCCATGGTGCACTTTTCATCATCCCAAATATGCAAATTAGAACACATTCAAAACTTATCTCAAAAACCGTAAGGGATAGAGAAAAAAACCCAATTGCAAACTTGTTCAGCACAAAAAAAACAAACAAAACAAAAAAATCATGCAAATCGGACCAACCAATCACCCACAATCACGTGGTGAACTGTTTGTAGCTTACAAACAGTCACACTGCGCAAACAAGTTACTTCAAACAGTTTAAAAAAAATTAATCAACAATATGCTCGATGTGACGACCGTGGGCACAATAACACACATGGGCACGGAACCTAACTGACGCCAAAATATCGACAAGCATGGCTGGTGTCACTCCACGGCACGCTTCCTGGATTCGTTGAACCAGATCTTCCAGTGAGGCGGGCTGCGTAGCATAAGCCTTGTCCTTCAGGTATCCCCACAAGAAAAAGTCAATTGGTGTAAAATCAGGAGAGCGGGATGGCCAACGAACTGGTCCTCCTCGGCCAATCCATTGTTGTCCAAACATCTCACTTAGACGCTCGCGAAAGACCAACCCGTAATGTGGAGGAGCTCCATCATGCTGAAACCACGTGCGCTGATATGAGGCCAATGGCAAATTGTCAATAAAGTCTGTGACTACCACGTTGAGAATTTCAGCCCGTTAGCGTTCTGCAGTCAGTGTTCCATCGTAAAAATACGGTCCAACCAGTGTCATTGTACAATCCACACCACACACTGATTCTCCAGTTCACTTGATGAGTTGCTTCTCGCAGACATCGTGGGTTTTCGTCTGTCCAATGATGATGGTTGTGCCTGATGATAACTCCATCCCTGGTGAACTGGGCTTCATCTGTCCACAACACCTCATGAATGAAGTTTGGATTGTCATCCTGGCAGATAAGTAACCAGTTGCAAAAGGCGGCCCTAGCAACATAATCCAATGGCAGTAATTCCTGGTGACAATGAATATGATATGGGTGAAAATGATGTGCGTGTAGAATGTTGAGAACAGTTCTCTGACGGCACCTAACATTTGCAGCAATTGCTCTGCTGCTTGTGTGGAGATTTGCAGCAACTGCAGCCAGAACTAGTGTTTTTGTATCCTCATCGCCTTGTGCCCTTGGTCGTCCTCGTTCTGTATTAACATTCCCTGTAGCCTCGAATCTTTGAATAATGAGACGCATTGTTTGACGAGATGGATGGCGTTCGTTAGGGTATCTGTCTCGATACAATCTAACTGCAGCATGTAAGTTTCTCCTTGCCTCTCCGAAGCAGAATATCATGTTGACCATTTCCGTAACAGTGTAGCTTGCCATCCTGGAATTGTTCTGTCCTCTGTGTGCTGATACATGCCTTTTATTTGCTTTTCCGCATGAAAGTGAATGTGAGTATGGTAATTTATGTTAATTTTTTGATTTGCATGCTTTACATGGTGGAAATATCAACATTCAGTTTTCCTTGTGCAGTGTGACTGTTTGTAAGCTACAAACAGTTCACCACGTGATTGTGGGTGATTGGTTGGTCCGATTTGGATGATTTTTTTTTGTTGTGTTTGTTTTTTTTATGCAGAACAAGTTTGCAATTGGGTTTTTTTTCTATCCCTTACGGTTTTTTTTTCTATCCCTGAAATAAATTTTAAATTGGACCTAATTTGCACATTTGGGATGATGAAAAGTGCACCATGGGATAGGCCACCCACAACTTCCTATTCATTGGATTCGTCAAAATTGACATATCTGCTTCGGTTCAAAAAATAAAAGGGGGGTTCAGACTTTTATATTCACCCTATATGTAGGAATAAGAAAAGGAAAGAATAAAGTAGGATTTGTGCTGAGCGAAAAAGTCCACATGCGTACCGAGAAGATTGAGTTCAGAGGAGATAGGATACTAACTATAAAAGTAAAAGCAGAACCCATAAACCTACTCATATTCCAAATATATATGCCAACTAGCGATCATGAGGACGATGAGATAGAAGAAATATATGAACACATAAAAGAAATTGACAAAAATGACAAAACAAGAAAATGCCTAATTATGACGGGCGAAAGGAATGCTATAGTTGGAGCAAAAAGCTCGAACAGGACAGTAGGCAAGTATGGTCCAGGTAATCGCAATGAATGAGGGACAAGGTTGATAGAGGCCTGTAAAAACACAAAATGATTTTACGAAATATTGGTTCCAGCTACCCAAAAGAAGACTATTCAGGTGGAAAGCTCTAGGGGATGTAGGAAGACATCAAATTGATTATATGTTAGTACAAGAAAGATTCAGAAATGGAATCAAAAGAATATCAACTTACCCTGGTGCTGATGCGAACACGGACCATAACTTACTAGTCATGGATTTTCCAGCAAGACTAAAGAAATTGAAAAAAGCTAAAACATATGACAGATATTACCTAGATAACTTTGAAGTAGAGAACAAGACTAGATTTCAAGAAAAGATAGAACAGAAGCTTTAAAGACCCATCATTTGAATTCGACTCCGAGTCTGACACCAACGATAAATGGAGCAGACTGAAAAATGTCATTGTCAGCACGGCAAAGGAGGAAGTTGGTATGCTAAAAAGAAGAAAAGTAAGAAAACCCTGGATAACAGAAGAAATGTTGAAAAAAATAGAGGAAAGAAGAAAATGGAAGAATGTGAATAATGATAAAGGCAAGAAAAGTACAAGAAACTGAACACCCAACTGAGAAGAGACACAGATAAAGCAAGGAAAGACTGGCTAATGAAGGAATGTGAAGAGGAACTAGAGAAGAGAGGAAGACATGACAAGTTTTATGAAAGGGGAAGAATGCTAACCAACAAAAAATTAATCAAGCAATACCTAAGCTGGTAGTTAAAAAGGTAATCACAAACATAGATGAAATTACATGAACATGGGAGAACTATATAAACAACCTCTACAATGGAGACAGGGTCATTCCATGTCAAGTGAACCAATGGAAAAACGTAACCATCTCCGATTTTATTCATACTTGGTTGTCATAAAGTACGACCTGAGACAGGTAAAAGAAGAAAATATCAGATTTTTACGTGTTGTATATTTCCACTTATACCCCTCTGAAATATGGAAAAAAACAAAATTTTCCGCATACGTGCAATCACAAAATGACGCATAAATCAAGCTGGAATTGACATAGATGAGTGCGAAAAGTACCAAAATGTAGCTTATGTTTTGAGCTTTAATTTGATATGTTCCGTGACTACTTTTGGAAGAAAAACATTTTCAATGTCATCCAAAACATTTTTGAAAACTGATTTTTCAAAAACCTATATTTTGAAAATTTTGAAAAAATTCTCATAGAAACATACGTATTTCAGCATCATGTCCTACAAGTTGTGTTATGGGATCGCAATGAGATCATATTTTTTTACATTTGTAACAAACACTATGCACACTGGGTAAGAATAAAAATATGACAGGAATATTGCACTTAATTCTAAAATTCCATTCCTTTGTAAAGGGATTTGTGGTTTACCAACATGCATATACCAACTTGTGCAAGTGGTCAAATGGGTACACTGGTGGACAAAAGTTTGGGGTAGGTGTGTTTTCTAAGAAAACAATTATTTAGAGATTTTATTGTTATGGCACCTTTTAAGTTACTATTGAATATATCAAAATTGACAATTGAAAAATTGTTCTTTTAATTTGTTTTTAAGTTACATGCAAAGTATGCAAACTGAACTGGTCAAAAGTTTGGGGTAACAGGTAAATAACTGATATTTTTTACAGTAAAATGCATGAATATTTGTCCATTGATTTTTTGGAATGTGAAGAAGTGTCTTAAGATGATTTCTGATGAGAAACGAAGGAAATTCATGCATTGTATGCTCAACTCAAGAACTTCAAGCGAGAAGCTGAAATTGCTGATGTTGGTTACAATACAATAATCAGGGCAATTAAAAATGAAAACAGGAAGACAGGAAAGAAGATGGGAAACCCATCTGTACTTACAAGACGGACAAAATCTAGCATAAAACGCCATGGGAGAAGAGAAATTGCAACTGGCCACATTGTAAACAGTACGCGCATCGATGTAAATCTTGATTTGAAGGCTTCAACCAGAACCATAAGGCGTGAATTGCAGCGTGAGAACTTTCACTATGAAGCTATTGAAAAATCACTGCCATTAACACCAAAAAATAAAATAGCAAGACTTCAATTTGCACAGAAACACATCATAAGAAGACTGATTTTGGGTTGGTGGTATTTTCTGATGAAAAACGATTTTTCCATGGATGGACCTGATAACATGTGCAGTTATGTTAAAAAACAAGGCCAAAAACCAATTGCTCTGGTCAGAAATAAGCACCAAATGGGAGGAGGAGATGTGATGCCATTAGGTGCCATTTTAAACACGGATCACCTGAAGATATAAGTAATTGAGGGCAAATATATGGCAACCAATACTTAGAAGACCTTCAAAGCACATCCATTCTTTTCTGCAAGAGACACTACAGACAAAAACAATGCGTGTGGCAGCAAGACAATGCATCTATCCACACAGCACGAATTTTTACTGAATGATTTTCCACTAACAAAGTTCGTACACTAGACTGGCCGGCAAGGTGTCCCGACCTCAACATTATAAAACATGTTTGGCAACTTATGAGCCAGGATATTTATGCTGACAAACAGCATTCAACTCGTATGCAGCTAATCAATGCAATTGATGCCTCCGCTGTTAAAATAGCACCAAACACCATCAAGAAGTTATTTTCATCAATAACAAATCGTCTTCTTCAAGTTATAAAGTCAAATAGCGGTCAGATTTCATATTAATTTCTTTTACTTTTGATATCTTGATGATTATTTACCTGTTACCCCAAACTTTTGACCAGTGTAATTTGCATTATTTGGATGTAACTTAAAAACAAATTAACAGATCAATTATTCAATTGTCAATTTTGATATATTCAATAGTAAGTAAAAAGGTGTCATAACAATAAAATCTCTAAATAATTGTTTTCTTAGAAAACACACTTAGCCCAAACTTTTGTCCACCAGTGTATGAGTAAACACAGTCTGCAAGCATGCAAGTCAGCCAGGGAATGCAAGTTTTAACCTGTTAAAACCAGTTCAAGCTTACTGTTTCCTGCACCTAGACCTGGCATTCAGTTGTGCCTCGACTCTCATGTAGTATGCTTCCTATCTTCAAAGGCTGCATAAAGATTGTATTGCTGCAAGTAGTGGGTTCAGTGAATGGGTGATTAATTACTTAAAATATGCATTGTGTAAATGTTCTATTTCTCCAGTATGCTGAAAAAGTAAGTAAACAGCAAAGGTTTTCTGCTGCAATCGTTTCAAGAAAGACAGACATCAGAGTTTGAAAAGAAGTCTGAGGCCTGTTACTGACTGGATGTGTGATATGTTTGACACCATTGTGGCAGGTATGAAAATTTGTGACAGTTGTAGGAAAGAAACGTCAAAGCAGAAACAGGTTACAGATGAGACAGATGACTGTTTAGTGCCAATAGCCAGTACCACTAGGCCTACTAATGTTGATGAATCATTTGTAGCTTTAGATGTCAACTTAGAGTACCTTAAATCTCTACGCTCTTTAGAGGATCACCTGTTGCTAAGCGGAAGTTACAAATGAAATCATACTGTGATAAAAAAAAGACAGTAAAATAAAAAAATGTGACAGAAAAGGTACTAACGGCAGCAAGTACAGATACAGAGGAAACTGCTGGTAATAAATCAGAATGTGAAGTCATCTGTAGCTAAAAGATAAGTTTCAAGAAGAAAATAAAAGTGTTAGTGAAAAATTGCAAATTTTAACAGTACTACCTAAAAGCTGGTCATGCAGTCAAATACAAAAAGAATTTCAGGTTAGCAAAAGAATGGCAAGAAAAGCAAAAACATTGGTGAAAGCGAAGGATATTCTGACAACACCAAATCCTAAACCAGGAAAGGTTTTAAATGAATTTGTGATTCAGAAGGTAATAGGGTTCTACAACAGTGATGCCAGCCGTCTTATGCCTGGAAATAAAAGACTGTTTCTGTAAACACACGTGACAGTAGTAGAATTCATGTACAGAAGGAAATGTACAGTGCTGGGCAACTTGAAGGAAATGTACGAGCTGGTCAAAAACAAAAATTCTACTGATAAGATTGGATTTTCAATATTCGCTGATTTACGACCTAAACATTGCGTCTTGTCTGGAGGAAGTTGTACCCACACAGTCTGCGTTTGCACAACACACCAGAATATTAAATTAATGCTACAAGTGTTGATATCCAAAACAAGAATGATTTTACCGCCAAAGCGGATAAAGAGAGCACATTTTCATGTTATAGCATCGTACATGGAAATATTGAATTAATCAACATGTTAAAACACTTGAGAGAAAATGAATAAATATGAAAACTAAATTGTAAATTACTATTTAAGTAAGCTAATGTATAGAGAGAATTTAAACGAATAAACTTGAAGAACTGAAAGGTAAATGGAGAGGGAGTTATTCCTCATACATTTTAAAAAATAAAAGTTCTTTAATTTGTAAGAATCCCCACATAATGTTAAACGAAGTGAGCCTCAACTGCTGAAGCCTTGTGTGTAAGCATCTATTATTTTTTCATATTAAAGTACTAAAGTGTTTCTAGTTATCGTATACTATTGAAGCAAACGATTAACTACTATAAATTAGCAATATGTAGAACAGTAGTGAGTTCTAGAAAACATTAAGCCTAACAGCATTATGCTCTTGATACAAATAAGCTATGGATAACAATAGATCTAACAACTCGTAATGAGTTGGTTGATATATTACACGCCATATCTTAGCGTTTATCTACTATATTGTACCATTAGGGCACAGGCAACAAAACATATTCCCACTATCATTATTTTCTCGTTATATTCACTCATGACACGTTGTTACGACGTGTTTGATATATTACATGCCATATCTTAGCATTGAAAGTTCCAATGGAACCATATAGTATCATATGGCACCACTAGTGCACGTGCTAAAAAACCAATAATCATTATCATTATTTACTCGTTATATTCACTCATTCCATGTTGTTACGAGTTATTTGATTTATTACATGCCATATCTTAGCATTGAAAGTTCCAACGGCACCATATGGTACCACATGGCACCATTAAGGCACGCGCTACTAAACCAATAACCATTATCATTATTTACTCGTTATATTCACTCATTACATGTTGCTACGAGTTGTTTTATATATTACCTGCCATATCTTAGCATTGAAAGTTCCAATGGTACCATATGGCACCATTAGGGCACGTGCTACTAAACAAAAACTAATATTATTTCTTCGTTATATTCACTCATGGCACGTTGTTACGAGTTGTTTGATATATTACTTGCCATATCTTAGTATTGAAAGTTCCAATGGTACCATATGGTATCATATGACACAATAAAGACACGTGCTACTAAACAATAACCATTATCATTATTTACTCGCTATATTCACTCATGGCACGTTCTTACGAGTTATTTGATATATAATATGCCATTAGAATTGAAAGTTCCAATGGTACCATACGGTACCACATGGCACCATTAGGGCACGTGCTACTAAACCAATAACCATTATCATTATTTACTCATTATATTCACTCATTACATGTTGTTAGGATTTTTTGATATATTACATGCCATATCTTAGCATTTAAAGTTCCAACGGTACCATATGGTACCACATGGCACCATTAGGGCACGTGCTACTAAGCCAATAACCATTATTATTTTCTCGTTATATTCATTCATGGCACGTTTGTTACGAGTTGTTTGATACATTACATGCCATATCTGGTTATAGGAAGTTTTTAAGGGGGTATCATAATGGTACCATGAAAGCACGTGCCATTATAGTACGTACTTATTCCGGCTATCTCATGTTCGTACTTGTTCGTGCTCAGTCCCATATTAATGGATTGGTGAAAACAGACTTTGAAAAAGTTAATTCGTTTTCAAGTTACCGTAATAAATACTAAGCTCCCTAGGAATAAAATAATTCTCTTGATTTAGAGACCGAACTGCCCTTTGAATAATCGTCAAACATGTGCATCCTGCACGCGCACCATCTCATTAACGTTTAGAGCACGCGCAGAGCCGAACCCATGTATGTTCTCAACACGCGTTTTCCCGAATGCGAGGATAATTAATGTCTTCCAGCAATTCAATACATGCATTTTCTATTGCAACGCAATGAATTGTGGTCGATTGTCTACAGACGGACGGACGGACAGCTAGACAAACCGATCACATAATGTATAGAAAATGTGCTAAAAATTACACTGAATGATGGCACAGATATAAGTAATTATAATTCCTGTTTAGCGAAGTTAAAGCGTGAAAGAGTCAAGCATAGCATTCCACCTTAACGCATGTCCTTCATGTCCATGTGTAGATAATTTGAAAGATGAGTTGCAGTTGCTGCTAGATAATGAACCGGTGGACAACATTATATACATTGTGGGTTTCTGTTGACAGATGTAATTTAGTAACATTCATCAAAACTACAAGAAGACAGGCAGAATATTATAATTACTTGAAGCAGAACATTGGATAAAATGAGGCTGTGGTATGTATGGACTTTGCGGAAAATTATTCGTTTGTACTACAGGAAGAGGCCCAATTATTTCATTGGAACAATGATCAAGCAATTACTTTTCCTATAGCAGTCTGCTACAATAATACTAATGACATACACTACAAAAGTATTTTATGTATCTCTAAACGTCTACAGCATGACATCACTGCTGTTCATTTATTCTAAAAAAGGCTTATCTCTCATTTGAAGTTGGAAGTAATTAGAGATTTGAAAAAAATCTACTTCTCAGATGGTGCACCTGTGCAC
Source organism: Rhysida immarginata (assembly GCA_023313115.1). Lineage (NCBI taxonomy): Eukaryota > Metazoa > Arthropoda > Chilopoda > Scolopendromorpha > Scolopendridae > Rhysida > Rhysida immarginata. The sequence goes on from JAHWFO010088791.1 coordinate 493,812, forward strand.
TTTAAAAACAGGAAAAACTTTTCAAACTTATGCCACCATATTCATGATTTTGGAATTGAGGCGGAGTGGCATGCAACAGCCCATGGGGAAGGAGTGTGTGGCGGTCTGGGTGGTACTGTGAAAAGACTTGTAGGAAAGGTAAGCCTATAGCGACCTTACGACCATCAAATCATGACACCAGCACAGCTGTTTACATGGAGCGAGGAAAACATCGGCTCCATGCAGTTTTTCTTCAATGAAGCACAATACAACAAAGAGGAAAAAATACTTGCAGATAGATTTCTGTCTACAAAACCAATACCAGGCACACACAAGTTCCAGTTTCATCCCAGTGTCAGATAAAGTGTTGTTGACAAAGGTATTTTCAAGAAGTGAACAGTCATGCACTTTTTCTGTTAGGAGCACGTGTGCAACAGAGGCTGAAACTAGCAGAAGTAAAAGGATATGTTACATGTGAGAACAATCATTGGTGGCTTGATGTGGTTGTGGACAAAAATGAGACAGCACAGAGAGTGGAACTGATGTTTCTGCACCCTGCAGATACTTCATTTACTTTCAAAAGTGACTGTCCAAATAAACTGACTGTGACTCTCTCTCAGATCCTCACCCTTGTGCAACCTAGATGTCCCACTGGCCGTAGTTATTACCTCTCGAAGGAAGAGATGTATGCGACAACCATGGCTTTAGAAAATTACTGTAAACCTGTTGACTAGTTTCTGCCATTGAAGAACGGAAGGTAACATCTCTTCTGTAAGTTTTACTTTTCGATTGTAGTAAATTTTTAGAATTAAGTGCAATATTCCTGTGTCATACATTCTTACCCAGTGCATAATATTTATTATAAATGTAAAAAAATATCCCATTGCGATCCCATAACAAAACTTGTAGGACATGATGCTGAAATATGTATGTTTCTTTGAGAATTTTTTCAAAATTTTCAAAATAGAAGTTTTTGAAAAATTCAGTTTTCAAAAATTTTTTGGGTGACCTTGAAAACTTTTCCTTCCAAAAGTAGTAATGTGACATATCAAATTAAAGCTCATAACATAAGCTACATTTTGGTAGTTTTCCACTCATCTATGCCAATTCCAGCTTGATTTAGGAGTCATTTTGTGATTGCACGTATGCGGAAAATTTTGGTTTGCTCCATATTTCAGAGGTGTAAAACTGGAAAACTACAACACATAAAAATCTGATATTTTGTACTTTTACCTACCTCAGGTGGTAATTCATGACAACCAAATATGAATAAAAAATTGGTTCACTTGACATGGAATGACCCAACAGTAAGCCGGACAAGCTTGAAATAGAAAAGATTCACCAAATACAAAGACGAAAAAGGGCGTGAGATTCTTAGAAATGAAGCTGAAGATGCAATCAAGAAAATGAAAAACAAAAAAGCCCCAGTAGTATACCCACAGAATTCCTAAAATCACTGGGCGAAGCAGGAATCAAAGCTATTACAAAACTGTGTAATCAAATCTATAAAACTGGCGAATGGTCAGAAAACTTACACACAAAGCATCATAATACCCGTAAAAAGAAACAAGGTGCAGCAAGATGCAATGAATACAGACACATAAGCTTAATCTCACATCCATCAAAAATATACTTAGAATACTAAATAGAAACCTACAAAGCAAAACTAACAGCTTCATTAACGAAGAACAATTTGGTTTCAAACCAGGCAAGGGCATAAGGGATGCCATCAGAATATAGAGGTTCATCATAGAAAGGAACCTCCTGGAACTTAATAACAGCATTAACATATGCTTCATAGAATTTGAAAAATCCTTTGATAGCATCATTTGGGAAAGGCTAATGACCACACTGAAAAAGCTATGGATAGACTAGAGAGATAGGAATCTAATCTCTGATCTATACCTAAATCAAAACGCCAGAGTTAGAACCTAATTTGGTTTAAGCAAAATCCATAATAATGTCTGAAGCAATTCGGTGGATTCAAGTAGCATGGAACAATACGTCAGCTAATACAATCGTAAAGTGCTTCAAGAAAGGTGCCATTAACTGTGACAGTTACTGTGTAATTTCATCTGTTGATAATCCAGAACAATTGGAAAGTTATGCACCGTTCTGAAATGACTGATCTCACAGTAGAGGAAGATGTGACATGATTTGGGGATCTTCTAAATGAAACTATTCATTTAGAAACGACTGCAGCAAGTGAGAATGTGGAAATTGATGAACAGATTCCAAACACAACTGAAGCTTTGGAAATGATAGAAGAATATGCATCTTCATGAAACAGCTCAGTTCATATAAAACCCAAGAACCTATTTCTATTTTGTGAAAGCTACAGAAGCCAATTGAGGAAACTGTAATCCAAACTAAGGGAAACTATCCAAACTAAACTTAAACAACAGCATCAATCAAAAACATTTAATAATTCAAACCAAGCAAATGAAAATGTGGGCTAAGTATCTTATGTCTAAACATTTCATAAAACAGATGATATAAAACATCCAATTACCTGATAAACTTAAATATCAGTAATATCTACCAGATTCAAATCAAATCCGCTCTTCCACAAATACTTTTTGATTTTATTCTGGAGATGTTTCATTACGCTATGGCATTATTACGTACAGAACTGTTCATTAACTTTCCCTTAAGAGACCACCTCTCTGATCCGACCAGTTTACAAATTCCCTTGAGTGGTAGCATTAGGGAAGTCTCACTGTCATCAGGAAAAAAAAACAACTTATGACATTTCATAATAGCACACTCAATCAAAAGAACTTCAATAGGTTTTCTCCAAATCTAGGTAAATAATGATTGTGAAATTTAATCACAATAAAGACTACCCCACACTTATCACCATCATGGCGAAACACATCATTGTGTGGGGAGAAAAGATCTTGATGACAAACCAAGGCTTAAATCAAGTTTTAGTCAAACAAATTGAGTCAAAGCCAAACGCAACAACATTAGCACAGATCTCAACGGTCTTTGAGTTCACAGCCCTTACTTCTTATAAATAACCAGAGAGGAGCAGAGATTTAGAACTCATCAAAAAATTTCGTCAGTTTCTCAATGAACTGAAACTTAATTGCTTCCGTATTTGTATCTCTGTATACATAAACTATAAACCATGAGAATTTAAAATGTTTCTCTTTTTTTACATCAAGAATTCGAAAATGTAATTCTATCACTCGTTTCGGGATGTAAGGAAATATTTGAATTCTCGTTGCACTATTACCACGATTAACAGTTATGATCCTTTACTGAAAGAGAAATTGAATAATTTTTGAAAATTTTTAGAAAATCAAAATTTTTAATCGGACTCACAAATTCAACCATCACAGGCCGTGGATTATCAGCATTTTCCGATCTAACACAACTTAGCGATAAATTGCTTTTATATCAAAGCAGAAGATAGAGCAGTTAATCTTATTTGGGAGTCAAACAAATTCGCCCGAAGAGGTAGGTTTAATTCACGAATCAATATTTTACCTTTTAGTCCTTTTTATTCAGTGTCGTATTATTATTTCTTGAAGACCACAAAACAGCATTCAAATGATTCAAATGAGTTTGGAGCGCTATAAACTTTATCATTATCTTCTTTCATTTCTTCAAACACACTCAGGTGATTCTTTATCATTATCTTCGTTGTCTTCCTGAAAACGAAGCGTTCGATATAATGCTTCGACGGTGAACTACAGAAAATTAACAAACTCCGATTTAAAAGAAATTAATTCACGTAGCACACGCTCGCTATTATCGAGCTTAAAATCGATGTCTCAGTGAATGAATCACACGTTCTTCTTAGCCGAAGAAGAATTTAGGCCTACCGTTGGTTGGTCATGGTTCTTACATTTCTAAGTCCACTCCTCCTCGTCAATTAATTTCAAATCTTCATCCATCAAGTTTTCGCTATCTAAATGGTACAATTTATGGCATTCTCCAACACAGCAGATAATTTGAAGTTTTTTTTAATATACTTACGGCAGGACAACATGAGGGAGTGTGCGTGAGCGACCATTACAATCGGAACCGGAAGCTGATTAGAAAGTATCTAAAAGCAAGGAGGATTAATGTATTGATCCTCCTAGTCTAAAAGAAATTATTTGTTTTCGAGTTATTTCTTTATAGTTATGTACGCAAAACCTTTATCTAATGAACTAGAGTTTGTATAGAGTTTACTGCCTTTATCTGACTGTTTTTTTCCGTTTCCGCTTTTCTCTCTAAATTTTCCTCTGTTCGCTTAGTAGATGGCAATTTAGCAGCGGGTGCCCTAGAGATTAGGGACGTTGCGATACTACTGATATGAGTAAGTATCGATACTTTTATTTCGATATTGGCAATATCATTATCGATATCGGTTATTCAATACTATCGTGGTATCGAAAAAAAAATATGAGTATCGGTAAATAGTATCGGTACTATTTTTTAAATTTTAGAAATATATTTTTATTAATGTTTCGTATCACCTTTTCCATCTGCCGAGCTCAATGACGATCCCACTGCTTAGGCCACCACAATGCGCCTCTAATATTGTTGTAAATTCTACTTTTGCGTGTTTTATTTACCATCTCCAAAGTCTAATGGATTAAGAGGTTTTATTCATGTAGACTTTGCCAGGAATTTAGAAATTAAACAATATATTCTTTGCAACAATAAACAACAACTTTTCTTTAGAATAAAGGAGAGGAAACCACTAATCCACATAAGGTTATGTGGATTAGTTGTTTCCTCTCCTTTATTCTAACGTCTATCCACAGTATCTGGCTCCATTTATTTAGTAACTTTTCTTTGTTGTACACAGTCGCTTGTAGAATATACAGTTGTTTCTGAATGGTGTGTACAAACTTCCAGGATATGTTCCAGGGACCAAAACAAGCAGAAAATGTCCTATGAACTTGGGGTCGAAGACTCTTTCAATAGTATAACGGTTTGAAGGTGTCCTGTACTAGAAGAAGAGTTACGACAATTAAAAAAAAACGTTTGAAGAAAATTGTGTTCTCCTGACGTGCACAGTCTTCCTTGTAATCTAACGGAGGCCTATCATTTTGATCATTTACTGTAGCAAATGTATTGTCTTGTTATATTGTAGAAACAAGAAATTATCTCCTCCCCCCGAGGAGGGTATAGGAAAGTAGGGGAAGCCCTGTGATGATGTATTTTCACCCCTTTGTCTTCACTTTTAAATCTCCCAAATTTTTTAATCAGAAAACTGATTTTCTCAAACTTAGTATTCGATTCAAAAAATGTAAAAGAGTTCTAGCTCCTTTCGTTTCCCACTATTGCCAATCGAAGGACATATATGTCTTATGTTGCCATATTTCTAAAGACCAAGTGACGGCCACCCCCCACAACTCCGACCCTACTGGGACAATTTACCCCAAACTTCATAGTAATCTGCTTACCGAATTTCACTCCGGTACCATGTAGACCTTTTAGTCCTCTCTAATTCCCAGCTCCGTAATTCCGATCCCAGTGGGCTAATCAAAACCAAATTAAATAGTGAAGGAGAACTTGCTTATGGTAAGCTATGTTCGAAATTTCAACTTTCAACATGAAAAAATGTAGAACATATGAAGGGGACAGACGGACGGACAGACAAACGGACATTGTGAAATCAATAAATCATTCCACAACTTAATAAATTACACAATTTGCAGCACTATAGGCTTTAGTGTTAATTTCGTCTACTGCAGGACACATTCAAACCAATATAACTCTAGAACGACACGTTTTCGACTCAATGCTCATATGACATTTTGTGCTTGTTTTGGTCCCCAGAACATATCCTGAAATTTTGTACAGGCCATTCAGAAACACCCTGAATACAGTTCAATATTACTTGAAACTTAAATACATGCAATTGTGCCTGCTTTATAAGATTATCGAATGACACGATACTCTCTATATCGATACTTTCTTTACGATAGTATCGGGGTATCGATACTTCGCTCTAAGTTTGATATTGATGCTGAATATCGTATCGAAAAGAGTATCGTAACGTCCCTATTAGAGATTAGTGATGTGCGATATTCTTCGAATACTCGATACTGGAACTAACGAGTATTTGTAAAAAGTACTCGATAGTAGTATGATACTTTTCTTAAAAGTATCGAGTACTCATGAGTATTTTGAGTACTCATCCTAATCAATCTGCAAAGCCAAAAAATATTTTATGAAGTAAACAAACAGTACCGTAAAATAAAAAAAATTCCAAGTATCGTAAAATAAAAAAAAAACAAAACAGACTCTCATTCCTAACTTTAATTCAGACTAAGTTGATAGTTATACAATCAAATTTCACAGTTTCCGTATATAAAGTTGAGGATAATACTAAAGTCATAAATCTACCGATTCGGAATTATTTAATCTCAGAAAAATGAGCTGAATTTAACAATCCGAAATTATGTTTATCGTCTAATATAACGTTTCCAATTTCATTATAAAAAAAAGTTCACCAAGATGGCACGAGTTTTAATATTTTAAATTGTGATAAAGTATTTATAACATCTTGTATTTTTGATGAAAAAATTTTATAGAATATTTAACATCGGATTTTGATAAATTATTTTGTTTAATAAAGAATTATTGTTTTTTGATAAAATACAGGGTGATTATAATTAAAGTGACGATTTCAAAAATCGATAATTTGAAAACTACTCGTCAGAATGACTAGATATTTTAGCAGAACAATCGTGAGGCAATGGAATTTTGTTTGGCGAAGGAAAAAAAAATAGTTCCAAAAACTGCCGATAGATGGCGCTGGCAGGGTTCACATTGTCTAGGGATATGTAAATTACTAATACATGTCCTTCCGGCACTTCAGCAGCATCAGTGTGTGGATCCTACAATATCCATGCAAGATGGCGCTCCTCCGCACATTGCTACTCCTGTGAAGCAGCTGCTGAGTGCTCATTTCGGAGATGCTAGGATCCTAAGCCGCCATTTTCCAACAACGTGGCCGCCACGTTCCCCCGACTTAAACCCGTGTGATTTCTGGCTTTGGGGGTACCTGAAGAATGTTGTTTACAGCGCGCGGATTGAGAATTTAGCTTTCTTGAAGGCAAGCATCACACACCACATCCATTGCATCAGTACAGATACCCTCCGATCAGTTGTGGAGCATGCTATTTTGCGCTTTCAATTAGCAGCGGAACAAGGCGGAGGGCATATCGAATAACTTCTGCCTTAATCATCAGTAAGATGTTTGTTCCATGAAGCTCTGTTTTTCTTGGCATTATCACTGTTGTCGCTGTAAACATGTATTCTTGTCTTTTCGCTAATAAATTTTTCGTAAACCCCTGAACTCTATTGTTTCCTTTTGGCTAACAACATTCCTGTGTTTCACGAATCCATTTTTGGTTTTTCCCCTGACATTACCCTGCCAGCGCCACCTATCGGCAGATTTGGAACTATTTTTTTCCCTTCGCCAAACAAAATTCCATTGCCACAAGATTGTTCTGCTAAAATCATTCTGACGAGTAGTTTTCAAATTATCGATTTTTGAAATCGTAACTTTAATTATGATCACCCTGTATTTAATGGAATTGTTTGCAGTTTATTCGTTCTCCTGATTATTGAAATAATTAACAGGAAATTAAAACCTCCGAGGAGGGTTTAGGAAAATATCCTCTATTTTTTATCCTAACTTTTTAACCCCCATTTTTTAAATCAAAAATTGATTTTCTCGAGTGTAGTACTTAGAAAATGAAAATGAACTCTGCCTTCTTTTGTTTCGCATCTCTTTCGATGGAATGATATATCACAAGCAATATGTTGCCTTTGAAATCTCTTTCGACGGATGCATTGCTGATAGGAAGAGTGAGAACTCTTAGTGCAAATGTTGCAATTTCTCGAAATGCATACTCATTTCCAGCATTTTTGTAATGGTACAATTCAGTCCAAAATTGCTGACAGTCATTTGGCACATTTTTACTAAAATATAAGGCCCAATCTTTAGTAATTATTGATCGCCACTGAGATTCAATCACGCTAATTTCTAAACCTTCCATGTTGATCAGTTTTAGTGGCAATTCACAAAATGGTTTTCTGCATTGACTGAGAATGAGTGCAGGAGAAAGATTTTTTACCTTTTCATACATCACAAAATTACTAGGAAATCGTTGTAGAATTTCTGCACACAATGAACGTAAAAAGTTGAAACATCGCTCCTTTAAAACATCCTTATTAACACCTTTTCCACATTTATGCAGCTCTTGTAAAAATAACCACTAGTACTAATAACCACTTCTATTCCACTCCATCCGCATTATAAAATTAAATAAAAAATATTTACGTGCTAGCTTTTAAGCTATCGAGATGAAAAACAAAGAGAGAAGATAAACCTAAAAACTGTAAAGTCTACTTACATTTGCGAAGTCTTCTAAAATTTGTGAAGTAGTGCTTGTCGATGGACTACTGATGCTGCTGCACCTTGTTTATCAGCTTATATATACTCAATTGCGAATAAAGCACCAAACGTTAATAGCGCCAAATTTCGAAAACGGATTGACTACTGTATCCAGTAAAAGAACAATGATATGACCTAATCACGCCTCTGGTCTTCCATTGGTCTTCTCGTCTCGTCCTCGTTTTAATAATTGTCTAAAACCAGTTTTTTTTGTTATTTGACAATAATTTCGCCGAAAAATCGTCACAAAATTCGCACAAAACAAATCGCCCAAAAATCGCAAATTTGAAATTTTAGTAGCCCAATTTAGTCGCAATCGCAAATTTGAAATTTTAGTCGCAATTTGAACAAAAAAGTAGCCCAATTTGCGATAAATCGCCCAAACTGGCAACCCTGTTTGAAAACGTTAATAGTTCTAAAGACCAGGTAACCGGTACGCCCATTTTTCCGACCCCACTGGAAGAATTTGGTCCAAACTTCATAGTAATTTACATAAAACAACCAACCGCTTTTCCACAAAAAGTTTATTCTACATGTTTGAGTTATGCTGAAAGGAGATCGCCTAGCGGTCGAAATATACACTGAGTTAGCAAAACTCATGGGATAGCAAGCACACTGATTGGGGTAACGGATGCTGGGAATGGACCATTAGACGTTGTGGGAAGAGCTTGGATAAGTGATTAATCAGAAATGGCACGTCGTCGCGAGTTGACGTCTTTTGAACGGGGTATGATAGTAGGTGCCCGACGCATGGGATGTTCCATTTCGGCAGTGGTGCAGGAATTTGGCTTTCCCCACTCAACTGTCTCCAGGGTGTATCGGGAATAGCTAGCTGAAGGCATCACAGTCCACAACAGGCACCATACCGGGCGTCCAGCTGCCCTGAATGATCGTGACCGGCGACACCTGGGACGAATGATTCAGAGAGACAGGAGCGCAACAGTGCAGCAAATCACAGACCAGTTCAATACTGGCCGCACTAGAAACGTCTCTCGGTGGACAATCCGTCGGAATCTGCATGCCTTCGGGTTTGGCAGCCGTCGCCCTACATGGGTACCAATGCTTACCCAGCGTCATCGGACACTCCGGCGTGCATTTGCCACCAACCATCTTGGCTGGACTCTGCAACAGTGGCGTAACGTCATATGGTCAGATGAGTCACGATATCAACTGTACCACGCTGATGGGAGGCACCGTGTGTGGCGCAGACCTCACGAAACGATGGATCCCGCATGCCAACAGGTGGTGGTGCAGGTGGTGGGGCGTTAGTGATGGTCTGGGGTGCATTTTCCTGGTTTGGAATGGGCCCTCTGGTTATCCTGGACCAAACGTTGAATGGTCCACGGTATCGTCAACTCATCGGAGATCATGTGCACCCGTTTTTGACATTTCATCACCCTGATGACGTAGCAGTCTTTCAAGATGACAATGCTCCACCACATCGCTCCAATGTCGTCCGCGAATGGTTCGAGGAGCATGCAGGAGAGGTCCAACAACTGAGCTGGCCAGCCTGGAGCCCTGACATTAATCCCATCGAGCATATCTGGGATGCTGTTGAAGTCAGGCTCCGGGCACTGGATCATCCGCCCACGAACAGGCAGCAACTATCTTCGGCTCTGCAGACTATCTGGTGTCAACTGCCTCCAGAAGTGTACCAGGGACTTGTAGACTCACTACCACGCCGTATTGCTGCACTCCACAAGGCCAGAGGTGGCCCGACCAGATATTAAGTAACTATCCCATGAGTTGTGCTAACTCAGTGTACATACAATAAACTTTCATATAAAAAAGTTTATATAAACATATGTCCGAAAATCTTTCGTTTTCGAGTTATTAATGAAAGTTTACATTGTAGGTGATTGGCTTCATCCACACATAAACTCACAAACAAGCTCGAAAAGTCCTCCTCTTGCTTCTAACACGCATGCACTCGTCGAATCATGGGCAGTCGTACCCTTTCAAATACTCCCTGACAGTTTTGAATGGTTTCGCAGGCTTCTATGACCGTTGATGGTGGTCTCCTGCATAGACCAACTGTTTAAGGTGTCCCCAAAGATAATAGTCCAAAGAATTGAGGTCGGGGGAACGTGCAGGCCATGGAACTAGACCTCCTCTAGTTCTCCATCTGTCATAGTAGATACCAGCCAGTGCATCTCGAATGGTATGTGGCCGTACATAAAATTCATGTCTGCCTACTTAGGAAATGAATATGCTGCCACGTTTAAACGGAGCACTTTCAGTTAACTCACTTCCTGTAGTACACGTACACAATGAAAACGTTGAAGACAGACGAAAGATGAATGTAAACAAATCCCCCGGGCTACACAACGCCATCTGGGATACAATGAATCAAACGAAACATTAATAATTCGAAAAAGAAGGATTTTCAGACATACGTGTAAGCATATATGAACTTTTTTTTTCGTTTTGTGGTAAGGAACCTGTCCCCAAAGTTTGTAAAGGTATTTTTGAAACACGCGGTATATAACGAAACATAGTCAGACCAATTTATTAGAGACACCTCTTACGGAAAACGGATCGGCCTCCCAGTGACACTCAAACAATGGAACAGGCCAAAGCGGTGTATAAAAGAGATCCATTGGATCACTGGAGTGGATTGAATATGGGTAATCCAAGGATTTGACCGACTTTAAACGAGGCATGATCGTTGGAGCATTTCGCAAACCGCGAACCTCCTCGGATTTTCCCGTGCAACAGTGTCAAGGGTATAGGAGAAAATATCTTCGCATTGAATGATGGGTACAGCTGCCATTTTTTGAGGGCAAGAGGAAGGCAATCCTATACTGCTACTCATCGAAGTGCGCCATTTTTGCCCGACTTGTTATTGTATAACGATGGTAACGAGTTGTTGCGTGTTTGGATGTATTGTATAACAATGGGATAAGTTCAGAGCCATAGCAGCCATATTCAATGTTCATGTTTTGATATTTCTCCCTATTCCGTGAATGGCAGTTATGCCAAAAACCAACCTCCAACAAACACAACTCCGTATGAAACAGGGCCATGGATGAACGAGGCCAACGGCGACTGGCACGAATCATCCACAGCAACAGGACGGGAAAAGCCCAACAAATTGCAGCGCCGTTCAATGAGGGAGTATCCCAACCAGTTTGCACGAAAATGTAAATCCAAACATTTTGGTGACTTTCGGTGAAAACCTTGCACCGAGCTGGGTTTGAGAATAGGCGGCCAGTACGAGCACCTTCGCTGACACCGCAAAATAGGAAAGAGCGTCTGCTTTGGACACACAGGCATCGCCATTGGATACTGGATGAGTGGAAGAAGGTCGCCTGGTCTGCCGAATCGCGGTTCTTACTTCATCATGCGGACGGCAGACTGCGCATCTGGCGCAGACATCACGAGGCCATGGACCCATTCTGTCAGCAGACAACCGTGCAAGCGGGTGGAGGAGAAGTACTGGTCTGGGGTGTCTTCTTTTGGGACACACTGGGTCCTCTGATATTCTTAGACACATCCCTGAATTCGACACACTACCTGAACATTGTTGCCGATCAGGTGCACCCGTTCATTATGACTGTGTTCCCTGGTGGTGACGGACAGTTTCAGCAGGACAATGCTCCCTGTCACCGTGCTCGAATGGTCTTGGACTGGTTCGAGGAACATGTCGCGGACTTCCACCTACTTTAGTGGCCAGCTCGGTCGCCCGATCTCGACGCGATTGAGCATTTATGGGATGAAGTGGAGAGAACCATGCGACGCCTTCCCACACTACCGTCCAATCTGCACCAATTACGGGACGCTGTGATGTCAGCCTGGGCTGCTATTCCTCCGCAACGGTTTCAACACCTTGTTGACTCCATGCTAGCACGTATTTAAGCAGTTCTCACCGCTAAAGGAGGCGCAACACGCTATTAGCGGGGTGTCTCTAATAAATTATAGTATTGGGGTCGTTCAGTGTATATCTGAAAAACATCGCGGAAAATATAGAGATTTTTCTGAACACAAGAAAAAAGGGTCTAATTTTATATAAAAATTAAAATAAAAATTTACTTAGTGTAATTAATTTTTGGTGTTTAATTGAAATATTGTCGTCAGCTATTAGATCTTGCAGTGAAGCATTTTCTTCCCCATCAACCACTTTTCATGATAATGGGGAGCACTAATATAAGGCATGTTCAAATGAAAGTGATTCAAAGGGCACTGAAACGGATTAAATGAAAGTATTAATATTTATCTTTGTATATATGAAAGAAGAACATCTTATAGCACTATTACAGACGCGCAGTCCTAAAAAATATCTCCACCTGCCACAATACAAGACTCCCACTTGCACATAAATCGGCTAATACCGTCCGCAAAAAAAAGTCTGTTCTTTGCTGCTCTCTGAACCATGCCCGAACAGCGTCCTTAACCTCCTCATCATTGGCGAATCGTCTACCTTTCAGTGCCTTCTTTAAAGGACCAAACACATGAAAATCACATGGTGAGAGATCCGGGTTATAAAGAGAGTGTGGCAGAACTTGCCACCGCATTTTGGTTATTGCTTCCTGCACCATTCACGCAACATGTGTCCTAGCTTTGTCTTGAGGAGGATCACCCCGTCACTGAGCTTACCAGGACGCTTGTTTTTCACAGCTTGACGCAAGTTCTGCAGTATCTTGGTGTATGCGATAGCATTATTACTATAAAAAAAAGTTTGTTGCGGTATTGATAAGTTTGTTGAGTATATTAATAATTTCTTCCCCACTGTTCAATTCACCTACGAAATAGAAGTTGATGGTAAGCTGCCGTTTCTGGATACTTTAATTTTGCGGAATCAAGGTTTTCTATCCTTCGACGTATACCGAAAACCTTCGAACAAATTGAATTTTATCCCGTCTGACTCCAGCCACCCATGGAGTCAGAAGATATCCGCGTTTACGTCAATGCTAGACCGCGCCTTAAATCTTCCCTTAAATAATACTGCCTTCAAGAAAGAATTCTCCATGACTAAGAAAATTGCCAAGGGGAATGGCTATGATCCCATTACTGTGACAAACCTTCATAGGAAAAGAAAATTTATTAAATTTATCAGGGACATTACTACACTTCCAAAAACTAAAGATAATCAAATGACTATCTCCGTATCATATAATCGACAGCTTGTCAAAGGTCTCAATACACTTTTCAAAGCTCATAATATTTCCCTTTGTTTCAGCAACCCAAATCAAGCAAGGTTTTTATTGGGCAACCCCAAAGACAAGGTTCCCCCACTCCAAAAGTCAGGGATTTATGAAGTCAAATGCCCTCAATGCCCGAAGGTTTATCAAGGACAGACTTCTCGCAACGTTTTGACCCGGTTTAAGGAGCATCTGAACCATAGGAAGTTCGGCAGAGGCCATTTCTCCGCCGTCGCCAAGCACTCACTGGACACAGGACACGGCATTTCCTTCGAACATGTTAAACTTTTAAAATCAATAAATAAGAACCGATTCCTGGATGCCTTTGAGAGTATGGCGATTCAATCTACAAACAGCAATAAGTTACTTAATTCGGATAAAGGGCCAATCAGCGACTCTCAGCTAATTCAATGGTGGGTCAACCTAACCAATCATTGAATCTCTTGTTGAAGTGCGTCTGTTCCTTTTTTATTATTGGCCGCTTTTCTCTATAAATACCCGCTCTGTTTATGTTAAAAAGGACTCCATCTTATCCCCTGGATGACTTAACTAGGTTTCATCTGGCTTCTTGCCTAGTTCAGTGTACTTCCCTTGGTTACTTCCTGGATGAGTATGGCAGTGAAAGCGTTGCTTTCGGATCGCTCGTTTCGTTTTCCCTGTGCTGTTCGATTGTCGATTGTCGATTGTTAAATTCAGTATCTTTGGGTTTTCTCCTGGTTACTCCCTGTTTTTACCTGCTGAATGATGAGTCCTTCGCCTCGAAAAGCGCTTACAGGATAAGGTCGTATTTTTCCTTTTGTAATTTTGTTGTGGTCAAAGAGTCTTTTATTTATTTTATTTCATTACTTTTATCCACATTTCTTTCCCTTTTCAATTTTTCTGGTGGTTGTAATAATTTTTGCCAACTCCCGAAAAGTTTTTTATATTTTATTTCAGCATTATTACTGGTTTTGGGTTCCATTAACTCCAAAAGCAAGGACCGTCGGAATCAAAGAAACACGTAAGCATAACCTTTCCAGCCGAACTTTGCGACTTGAATTTTTTGGGCCGTGGTGACGATGGATGCTTCCAATGCATTCTTGATACTTTCCCGGAGGGTTTCCCATTAATGGCAGCAGGTTTCATCTACCGCCATAATCTTCTTCAAAACCGCTTCCCCCTCATGACTGTAACGTTCCAGATGATCCAAACAGCAGCCGAAACACAGCCCTTTGTGCTCTTCCGTGAGCATTCGAGGTACCCACTGAAAGCAGACCTTGCCATATCCCAGGCTTTTCACTACAGCATATGCGGAACTAATACTATCGTTGTGATCCTTTGCAAGTGACCGTACGCTGATCCGCTTGTCCTCATGAACAGACTTATCCATGTCTGTCTTCAATTGATCGGTTATGACCACGTTTGCTTGGCCCGGACGTGGTTTATAAGCCGTTTCCACACGACATCATGGAACGTTTTGGCCCAACGCACCACGGTTTCTTTCGAGACATCTGCTTCTCCATAAACATTCAACATCCGAGCATGAATGTCAACCGGTGGAATGCCCTCAACTGTCAGAAACATTATCACCGCTCGTTGGTCAGTTTCGGAAATTTAATAGGAGGGTCCATTGTAACACAAACGAAATACGAGCATAGGCCTAACGTAACTTCCCACAGCAGTGCTTATCAGAACAAGCAGACGATACGTCAACAATCACCCGCTTGCCTCGTGTCTGCGCACTCACGTGCTCGCGCTACAGCCCGAATCACTTTCATTTGAACATGCCTTATAACACTGGGCAACAAAATTGTAAAAATTTCCTGCTTCCGAGATAAAAATAGTCATTTCTTAACGAATTCAATGTGCTGAACACGAATGCAACTAAGAAAAGGATGAATTGGCTGCGGTTTCTTAGTAATGTGTACGAATTTTTTAGAAAAATGTACATATGTAAATATTATAATATATGTTAAGAATACCTTAATCATCTTCGGACTTTCGTTTTTTTTTAGCTTCTCGTGTGTAAACATCGTGGGGAGCATGTCTGATGATTTTGTGGCCCCATAAAAACGCCCTCTTTAATTTTGGATTCAACTGAGTCGGTTCGACATGTGGCATGTCTGAGTCGAAGGAATTTTATGTAGGTGCTTGAATTACCATGGCTTTTACCAAATTTTTTACAAGATCGAGGTTGATGTGTAAAGGAGGAATGATGATTTGTGTAGTTCTGCCAGTGGTGGGCGTTGTACATTCATTTCTCCAGGCTTAAAAGATGCTACTATACAAATACGTCAATATCTTTGCAACCAGAGCCAATCAACTTTTTTCAATGTGATATTCGTGTTCAGCACGTTAAATTCATTCAAGATTGGGTACTTTCAACTAAGAAGCAATTTCATTGAAGCAATTATAATTGAAGGTGGCAATATTTTTATTTTTTTTTTATTTTCTTAAGAATCGGAACTTCGTTTACAGTTTTTTAATTTAATCATATGTCTTAAAGACTTCTAATATTATGTACACAAAATTAGTACAATAAAACACATTACGAGACTACAGGATTGTTTCATTTTTGTACGGGTTCTTTCTTTCTTTCTGAGTGTATGTCTGTTTCTTTCAAATCTTGCAATCAATTTTTAATACATTTTCCGTTGTTTAAAGGACTCCAAATTTCGTTCACTGGTTCTTTTTCGATGAAAATACAAAATACAATTTTCAAAAATCGAATAAAAAGTTTAAAACTTGCTTTTCGTTTATTTTATGAAAGACGTACAACATTGAAAAACAACTTGAAATAGGCCAATTGACATTTCCATCCAAAGTTGCAGTAAAATTGTTTAAAAATTTAGAAGCAGCGTTTGTAAAACATTTTGAACTGTCGAAAACTCTATCCTGTTTTTTGAAACGTATAAAAAATGACGTATATTAAAGACTTTCTATTAATATCGTTAAACGTAAGTAATTTCATCTCAATACGTAGCCGACGAAAAAGAAAGGCCTGGGCAATCAAAAGTGACCTTACCCAACACCTCCTAGAAACAAGAATGATTTTACCGCCAAAGCGGATAAAGGGAGCACATTTTCTTGTTATGGATATATATAGAATTAACCAACATTTTAAAACACTTGAGAGTAAATAAATAAATATGAAAACTAAATTGTAAATTACTATTTAAATAGGCTAACGTATAGAGAGAATTTAAAAGAATAAACTTGAAGAATGAAAGGTAAATGGAGAGTGAAGTTATTCCTCATACACTTAAAAAAATAAAAGTTCTTTAATTTGTAAGAATTCTCACATAATGTTAAACGAAGTGAGCCTCAATTCTGAAGCGTTATGTGTAAGCATCTATTAGATTTTCATATTAAATTACTAAAGTCTTATTGAAGCAAGCGATTTACTACTATTAAATTAATTAGTAATGAGTTTTAGATACCATTAAGCCTAAGAGTTAACTCTCGAGTTAATGAGCCATACTCTTGATTCAAATAAGCTATGGATAACAAAAGATCTAATAACGCATAAGGAGTTGGTTGATATATTACACGCCATATCTTAGCATTAAAAGTTCTATAAATTCTGTATTGTACCATTAGGGCACGTGCTACAAAACCAATTGCCACTATCATTATTTACTCGTTATATTCACTCATGGCACGTTGTTACGAGTTGTTTGATATATTACATGCCATATGTTAACATTTAAAGTTCCAATGGTGCCATATGGTATCATATGGCACGTTTAAGGCACGTGCTACTAAGCCAATACAATTATCATTATTTACACGTGATATTCATTCATGGCACCTTGTTACGAGTCGTTTGATATATTACATGCCATATCTTAGCATTGAAAGTTCCAATGGTACCAT
>JAHWFO010088791.1:521039-533151 GCA_023313115.1 Rhysida immarginata
CCCCCCCCCCCCCCCCCCCCCCCCCCCCCCCCCCCCCCCCCCACCCCAGTCTTTAAAAAATAAATTCACTTACCTCGGTCGCATGATCAGTCATCACGCGATGTGGGGATGGCGAAGATTTTCTGACTTGCCTTGCAAATCTTTCACTGTGAGATTTATTCATTGAGTTTTTTCGGTAAACTTCAGGAAAAAGTGAAGGGACATAATCAGGATTATTAGAATGGTAGATAGGTTTTTTCTGAATGAAATGTTCACTGCAAATCCGGGAATGTATTGTGGGGCTCCAATGTGTTCCATCCCCTCGATGTAATGAACAAGCGCAACTTGATTTCTCACATTGTGCCAATATTTTCTCAATTTTAATAATTACCTGAGGTGCCTAACAGCTTGTATCCATTTCCTTCTTCTTGGTAAATCTTTCTTGGCACATGGAAACCTGAAGAAACTTACTTTTGGGCTACTATACAGGCTTTTGTTACAACCCACCACACAACAGTAATACCCTCCATGCTTTCTGCTAGCCATTTTGTCACGCTAGTACTTTATTTTTATCACCACCAGGGTGTGCTACCGGTGCACAAAATTACCCCGTCTTGAAACGTATACATCATAGTTCATCTAATAACCATGATTTAAATCGAATGTAAAAAAAGAACTTTTCAAATTACTCATTCAACATCATAATACTTACGTGTTCACTTGTGAGTACTAACTAGCACTTGTCACAATTTTGACTGTGTAACTCGGAAACTTCTCGTTGGAATTCAATCAAATTTTAACGGTATACACAGTCTTATGTACTCTGTTATTCCTCCAAATTGCATTAATCTAGGCTTTACAGAACCTGAGTTATTAACTTGTTGATCTTGGTGGCGGCATTTTTATTTCTGTTCATATCTCAGTTATCGTTCATATTTGAACCCATGTTCATAGGACGTTTTGTGTTTATCTTAACCTCTATAATACCCCCTTTAAGTATTTTACATTCGATGTAAATCACCCTGTATATGATGAATTCTTTACAGCTTTTTGAACCGATGAACAAGGTCGTGTTAATAATCACTGTAGATGAAAACAATGGCTTGACTTAATAAATATCTTCAGTAGTAGTTAGCTTGGTTTTGTAGCTTCTATTGTTAATTCCCTGATGAAGGTTATTGTGGATGATGATTGGAAAAAAATGTCTTAGAGATGAAGTTCACAAAATCTTTCTGAAATTGAAAAAAATTATTACGTGAAAACAAATTATTACATATGGCGTTTTGGATTATGTTTTTATACGTATGAATCATCAACCATTCATATTTTTAATGAATTTGGTCTTACTGTCTGTGAAGGTGAAGGGGTATAATCAGTGATGCTATAAATCGAGAGAACCCTTTAGACATTTTGGACTTACAGAAATTAAATACACAGTAGAAAAAATATGGTTTAGCGATTTATATTAAAATATTGCATCCGAATACAGCATATCAAACAATTTCGCTCGATAATCGTATTATATACGCCGTAAGCCTTTTGGTACCTTAATAATTAATTTTAGCACAGGACAATTAAACCCCCTTTCCTCATGTGCATAGTTATCACTTTATTCAGTTTTACAGATCGAAAAATCTTTATTTCATCCTGCATTCTTAACAGTTAAATTGAATCCGCCCGTTTGGTTTATCGATGTGAAATGAAGGACATGGTTACAACGTGTATTATATTCTTTACACCTAAGAACTTATACGTATAGGGTTTTCATAATAGATGGCGAGCTTCAGTTTATATTACCGAAACCGAATCAAAAGCTTCAGAATAAGACAGTTGTTCCTGCCATCTAGTGATAATATTCCAAATAATTTCTGCTTTCGAATGTGAATGCTTATAAAATAATTTCGTCACTTCGCGCGACGAGACCTTTTTATAATTACAGTTCTCATAAAATCTTTTCTAGATTTATTTATATTTACGATGATCACTGGTATATATTTTCTATATTATTTGCATTAGTGGTAGACGGGTCCTTCTTCATAAATACTTCTTCTCCCGCCTCACCCTTTCTCATAAATACATGTACTTTTTTAATTTATACCCAAGTAAAATGTATAATATTACATTTCCAATTTGATTTCGTCGGGAATCCCCCATCTAAATTCGCCGGCCAGGTGGCCGAGAGGGCTAGGGCGTAGGCTTTCTAGTTCTCGAGTTTGCCTGGTCGTGGGTTCGAATCCCGTCGTGGGCATGGGTGTTTGTGTTTGTCCTGGGCTGCGTACAGATATAACTTGTGTAAAAGGCGCAAAATGACCTAAGTAGTCGACGCCAAAAATTCTAATAAATTAGCCAAACCAACCATCTAAATTCTATCGAAATTTTCGTTAAACTAGGCAGTAATTGTTCTCGCAATTCTTATTATCAACACCAGGGATTGAGCAACCTTGTTTGTCACTGTCTGATAACATCCTAAAAGCTGAATTCAATAAGTGGTAAAGATTGCACTATATAACATAATGAATTGATATAGTATTTGCATTGTAACCTTTTTAATTTTGTATTATTTACAGTCAATTAATTATTTATTAAACAATTGCGACGTGAAACCTGAAGTGAGGCGATGGCAGCAACTCTTGTGTGGCTTCAGGCTGACTTTTTCAAATACTGAAATCTGATTATTCATATTAATTATTCATAGAGCGAAACTTAAATTTGCCACGTTTGAATTAAATTTTCATAACAAGGAGAAAGAAACTTCTTGTCCACAACAATTTACTGTCCCGTATTTGCATTTCGCTTACGTTTTAGCCATCAGTCAGCATATTCCGCTGACTGAGGCTACAAGGTAGCCAAAATACGCATACGGAATAATAAATAGTTGTGGACAAGATGTTTCTTTCTTATTATTATTGCGCTTATCCACAACTTCTCGGTTATATTTGCTTCAAATATTTTATGTTGAAACTTTTACTAGCCGATATGAAACACCTTTTACTTTTCGGATGCATATTACTTCATTTTTTTTAATCTGAAACCGATACTTGCCAGATATAGGAAAATCTACAAATAGAAAATGACTAAGTTATAAAGATAGTTGGTTATTTCTGAACAGTATTTCCCACTTTTGTCTATGTCATAATTTGGTTTGGCCAGTTTGTGTAATACTTCTCCGATAAATCTTTTCTTAATAATTTGATTATCTCTGAAAATTTGATTTTTTTAATTTTGTTTTTATACTTAGTCAATAAGGATGATATAATTTTTAATGCAATATTTTGCTAACGTATTATTCAAGATAATTGATCTTATTGCTCTGTGATGTTCTTTGAGCCGTTGTATTAACCTCTTCTACGTCTGAACGGTGTAACATATGGTAATTGTAAACGACATTATTAATCTGTCACTTTTTTCGTCAATTTTGTATTGTTTCTTTGAAATTTGAAATTCAATTTGAATTAAAAATGGTTTTTTAATTCCTTATGTCTCCATCACGAAAACGATAGTTTTGGTCGAGGATGTAAGACTTCGTTGCCTTTTAGAATTCCCATTCACTTCTCGTTCAGTGTCGACACGCTATCTCCTGTGTGCGCTAAAAACAAGAAATTAATCCACCCTAAAGAGGGTATAGGAAAGTAGCAGAAGCATTGAGTTCATCTATTTTAACATGATAATGTTTTAAGGCTGGACATAATTCTATGAAATACGTAATGCGAAAACCGCCACCAAAAAGTGTTACGGAAACAGTTTGGCATTGTTGTTGCACGTTTAAGCATTGTTGGCGCCGGCTTGAAGCACACGCCGGAACTGAAAAGTAACCTGACCATTATTGTCTAAGCAACAATTTTTATTTAAATCTTTTCAACAGATATATTATGAAATATATTGAAAGAACGCTAACAGATATCCCCACTATAGCTACTTCGTGTCTTACCTAGCCAATTCGTGTAATGGCCTAACGTTTTGCTTTCAGTGTTTTGAATGAAGACTAATGAATCTTAGTGTATTGGAATAAACTCTTTTCCATTACAATAAATATATTTTAGTACTCACAGTTTAATTCATAATTTATTATTTTGAAACATCTAGATCTTTTGATGCTGTTTGAAATCTTTATTTTATTTCTAATGTAAGCGCTTGTTGCATTTCTTTGTGCTTTGAAGTGCTTAATTTATTTCTGCGGATTCCTTCCTCTGTATACTTAAGATCACTGTCCTGACTCAAAAAAGCGTTACGGGTGATGCAATAATTTTAATTTTTCGTCGTATAAAATACATTCGTTTTGTGATTTTAGATACTGCGAAAAGCTTGCACGTGCCATGTTTGTGGTCCCACATTCGATTGTGAGCACAGACGTGAGTTAGAAGACGCATCTTCAGCATAGACGCTATGTTTACTCGATATATAGAGACAGACTCGATACCCGTGCTTATATTTTATACTTCAGTTATTATAAGCCTTTTGTCGACGATTTCAGAGGCGATCGGGAACGAGCAAGAGATTGCTCGGCGATCGACCTCCCCCGCTGGAGTCTGTGGTTCCACCGATTGCTCATTGGTTGAGGACAGTATAAGATATCGTCCAATGAGCAATAAGAAAAACCGACGACGAAAACGCGCGGCGTCGATGTTGGCGACGAAGGATAGAGTGATTTCAGCTTCGATTAAGGACGGTGGAAAGAAAAATGCCTCCGATGGAGAGTTTGATCGGCGACGTGAAATCGGCCTCGGGAGCGACTGAAGAAGAAAGAAGCCACCAAGGGAATTTCGTGGTCCTCTCCCGCCACGCAGTCACGTTCCCGTGTTACGGAGGAAGTCGCCATGTGCCACGTCCAAACGAAGTGGAGCAATAGGAGTATTGCGGCGCAGCCCCGAGCTAACGTCGAGAGATGCCCACAAGCGGCATCCGAGCGAGAGGGAGAGCCGAGACTTCAGAGTCCTTCAGGGCCATGCCACAACGATGGAGGTCAGAGTACCCGGCTGAGCTCACGGAGCTCGCCATCTCAGCGTCTTCAGCCACGATATCCGTCAAGGACATTTTACGCCGCCACATATAACGACGGTGAGGCCAGGATAGAAGCAAGCCCACGAGAACGACGTCCGGAGGATCGCCAGCTATCCGCTTCGTCTTGCAGGTAATGGGGCTCCTGGCTTGAGCAGAGAAATCTTAAGTCTAGACAGTAGAATAGTGTTAAAGTATGTGATAGTGGCTAAGATCTGCTCCGAAGATGCTACGCATTAATGGGGTCACATTTTGCCTTTCTATTCATGACAGTACCGCCGGAGCCGACATCGTTATTGGAAACTGAAGGATTGCCCCTGGTGCTCAATAGTTTATTGATATTACCGCCATTGTCCTCCACGTCTCATCATGTTCAAGATTCTACAGATTGAACGTATCTTATTTAACTGTCCAATGAACTTTATTCAATATATTTCTGTTGGTTAAATCAAAAATCTGCCAAATGTAGCAGCCTAATCTTAGTTTCATTAAAATATATTTCTTCATACACTTATTAGTGTTCTCCCTCTCTGTTAACGGTAACTTCATTAAAAACCCCGTTACACCTTTATTCCGTATTACCGATGTACGAGGGAAACTTGTAAAGTAAGGTCCGTTTTGTAATAAAAACAAAACTACTATATATATATTTTCAAAATTTTTTTCTTTACCAGCTTCTATGTACCTTTAACTATTTTTCCACATTATTTTCAAGTTTATTTAAGCACTTGCCATAGCGCTCAGTTTACTTCCGCATGATCACTTATAGAAGCTGCCGCCGGTGAAGAAAGCCATGCAGTTTTCACTTGTTCATCGTCGCTGAAATGCAGGCTGCCGACATCCCGGAACAGGTGGTAGCCACTGGGAGCGAGGTCCGGACTGTAAGGGGGGTGGTCAAGTTGTTCCCAAACAAAAAATCTGATTAGCTAAACTCGTCTTGAAAGAAACTGTTTTGGCTGCCTGAGATCATGCCAGTAGAATCTTATGCCATCAGGCCCATCCATGTTAAGTTTTTTTTTCGTCACTAAAGACAGTATGATTCCACATTTGCGAATTCCCAATGTACTGTTTCGCAAAGGCCAGTCTTGCACGCATGTGGCTTGAAGTTAATTTTGGCTTGGATTTATATTTCGTGTAAGTGTGGTTGGTAGATGCTTGGACTATACGACGAGTTGTTCTGCCTCATATAGGACGGTTCAGAGACGACGTGATGTTAGAGGATGTTGATCCTGTGCTGGTTGAAGCCATTCTCAGGATAGCACGTTTGCATCTTTTTGACAGCTTCGGACGTCTTCCTGGATGAGGATTTTTTCCATAGCCATGTGGATCATTTAAAGAATTGTGAACTATAGTCTTGGACTTTCCAATAAATCCAGCAATTTCTCTTTCACTCTTTCCACAGTTTTTGTAAGCTGTAATTTAAGCTTATTGTTCACTGCTTAATTTTCTACCATGTCCCATGATGATTTTCTTAAATACATAACAGAATTTTGTTGTTTATTAACGTAATGAAAAAAACTGAAATTTTTGACACAAAAAGATTCAAATTAAGAATTCAAATTTCAGAATAATCCATTATTTTGAAGGTGGTCCTATAGTTTTGTCCATTGCGTTTTGTAGCTCACAAATGAAAAAAGATGATGCTAGGTTTTTTTTTCATAGTTTTTTCTTAGAAATATACTTTATTGTCCATTACAAATTATAATGTACACAGGATTGTGAAACAAATAAATTCATCTTGCATCTCTTAACTGGTCCTATAATTTTGTCCAGGACTGTACTAAATGCTTTGAAAAATGGTGTGTCGTATACCATTTCCTTAACTTCACTACCTCCATTTCCGGTAACTCTTCCTCCTTTACCCTCAAGATTATTCAGAACCTAGCCTGCACGTTTCACAACCTAATTTATCTCTTATGTTGCACAATTTGTTGGAAGCAGTATCTTGGAGAAACTGGTAATACCATACGTACCAGATTCGCCGAGCTCAAATTCGACATCATTAACAATACTGACACCCTGTCGCTAAATTCCCCTTGGCTATTCCTGTATATTCTTCGTAACAACTTCCATATCAAAAAAGAAAGAAAGCAGTTCGAGTCTTTTCTCATTTGGAAATTCAGTGCCTCTAATGGCATTAATCTTAGCAAAAGATTTAATTAATCTTCATTATCTTTCCCCTCTCACTCCAGTCATTCCCTAACTTGTCACAGCCATTTCTACAGTCCCTTTTTCTTTCTACAGGTCCTTTCTGTGCCTTTGTTTTTCCCTCTTTACAATTTTCACCCCCACCCTCTATTTTTCTTATCATATTTTCCATTTTGTCTTCTTCTTTCTTAGTGTTCAGCTCTCACTAATATTTCTTTTTCTTCATTTTTTTTTCAGTGCTAATATTTTTAATTATCATTCTTATTTTCCTTTAATATTTTTGTCGCTTTTTTCATTCTATTTTGGTTTTTCTCTTGTCATTCATTATGTCATCACTAATTTACTTTTTTCATTGCCCTTTTATCATCTCCCATTGGTCCTCGTTCTTGTCCTATCCCAGCACATCTTCTTTTCCATTTCCAGGCTTCCCATTGGCTCCCTTCTGTTCTCCCTAGCCTATGTAAGGTGTCTTCCCATTGGCACCCTATATGTAAGGTGTCTTCTAATGACCCTATTATCATTTTTGACAAAGGATAGTCTCTATCTAAAACAAGTCAGGGTTTTTTTTTCAGGGTCTTATTACCTTTTTTTCAATTCTTGTTTTATTCCAGGATTTTTGTATCTCATCCTTTTCTTCTATTTCGTCATTTACGTACAAAATTATAATTAATTGCTACACTCGTTATCATTTTTCGTTCTTTGAATGTTTAATTACTACACTTTACATTTGATGCTACACATTTACTCACTGAAATACAGAGATGCAGAATCCATCATAAAGAGTCAATCCATATTATTCAGTATCGGTAAAACCAAAAGTATTACTTTTTGGTTTTACAATGTCCGTCTGAAGGTTCAAATTCGGAATTTAGCTTACCATAGGTATGTCCTCTTTCACTATTTAATGGGATTTTGATTGACCTACTAGCATCGTAGTTACGGGAATGGGAGTTAAAGGAGGCTTTCTGGTCTACAACATAGGTATGTAAAGGAGTGAACGGATATTTATAAGAGAAAAGGACGAGACACAAAATCCTGGAATATAATAAATGTAAAGGAGTGAAATTCCGTATGCAAATTCCTCTAAGTAAGATCTACATTACTATGAAGTTTGGGCCCAATTGTCCCATTGTTGTGAGAGTAGCAGTCACGTAGTCTTTAGAACTATTAACGTTTTCTAATGTCAACATACGGCATTCGAATGAAAATGATGAGAAACGTAAGAAAAGCTCTTTTTATTTTCGAGAAAATCAATTTTTGATAAAAGAAAGGGGATAAAAATAATGAGGTTCAGGACTTTCGCTACTTTATTATATCCTCCTCAGCTATATCGTTCTATGCATGACGTGCAGCTCGACGGCGCGGGAGAGACAATAAGATGCTGGAAGATTTTAATTGATAGCTAGAGTCATGCAGCCTGCAATGCGTTGATAGCTGCTGAAGGGTGTGTGGTGAAGGACCCACGGAGCGAACGTGGCATTTGAGGTAATTCCAAAGATGCTTGTTTGGATTTAGCTCTCGGGAATAGCGGTCCAAGAAAATACTTAGGTGTACGGTTCGTGCTTCTTGAACCATTTCAGGCCAATGCTACCGTATGACCCTTCCTTTCGTTCTGCCGAAATATATTCCGTCCGCCCCAGAGAAGACAGTCAATTTCGATAACATTGATGATGTCATCTTTCCAGACAAGCGGATTTCAATCGTCAATAAAATTACCCTCCACCAAGAAGAGTTACTTTTCTTCTTTCTTACTATGGAAAACATTTCTGGATACAGTAAAATCCCGTTACAACATACTTCAAGGGAACTGAAGTTTGTACTTTAATGCGAGGTGTACGTTATTCTGAAACTGGGGGGGGGGGGGGCTTGTGAACAATGCATATATTCATAGAAAAACATAAGAATACATGAAGTGTAGGATTTTATTTTATTCAATGCAAATACAGTATGGCATACATGTAGTATTACAGTTGGCTAAATTTATTCCAAAAAATTCCCTGACTTTTCCCTGTTACATAAAATTCCCTTACCTTTCCCGTTTTTCTCGGTCGCTAGTCACCCTGTTATATGCGCATTTACTTAAAGCTAAAATTAAAATAAACAAACACCTAATGGTATGATCTTACCGTATTGTAGATGGGCAATCATCTGTCAAGTGAAGCTTTCCAATCTAATTGCCACACAAATTGAGTCCCGACTGAGTAGCATGCAATCGACAGTCGATCAGTGGAGTGAAAAAGTAGTACGAATGGCCCAGGAGCTTTAGCTCACTTTACACGCTCGCCCAAAAAGTTAACAAAATGAGGTGCACTGGAATGGGAAAGAAGCCTGATGAACTTCTTAAGTCATCCAGAGAAGAGTCCCTTCATGGTAGGGACGAGAATCAGATTTTGGATTGACCAATAGCGAATCCGAAAAACTAGGGTCTAGTAGATCCAGTAGGTGGGGAACTCCGCCTTGTTAATGTTCTCGGGTTTTTAGTACATCATTCTTTTTGATTCCAGACACTAGAATTTTGTGCGTTTCTTCGTCATGACATTTGACCGTAGCCCTTTCATGCATGAATTATTAAAAAATCGAACAGCATTTTTTCTTTCTGCATTAACAAACAAAGGAACACGGAAAAAGTAGTAAAAACATTTATTCATATTTTTTAGCATACAGTATTAATTTTAAAGTATTGTCCACTATAGTGGTCATTATGGATCTTTGGACATTAATTCAATAGAAGGAAAAACTAGGGTTTCTTGAATTTTATTTTGTGTGAAAACTCGAGTTTCTTCTACATAGCAGAAAATAATAGCTGTCCACTGTAGTGGCCAAGTTGCATGAAAGGTTTAATGGTATCTGAGCGACCCGTGTGGGCAGTAATTTAATTCAGAGGTACCTGGTTTTTAATCTCGTCTAGAACTTCCTTGATTGGTTTCCCGTGGTTTCTAATAATAATAGGTGGAATGAGTAGCATGCAGAGATTTCCGGGTTTATATATGCTACACTGACCAACCAATGAAATGTGAACTCGGCTTAATTAGCCCATCGTCCCAGTTGCAACTTTCGCATGGGCTATATTGACCAATCAGAGCAAGACATTCGAACGATGTACGTTGTAATGAAGTGATAATTTAACCAAGGGAACGTAAAATTTGTCCGTTAATGCGAGGTGTACGTTAAAGTGAGGTAAGTTATTCTGTAACTTTTTAAAATACCAGCATTTCGGCCGGGGATTTTAAATTTGTACGTTATTCTGAAATGTACGTTAATGTGAGGTACGTTGTAATGGGATTTTACTGTATATCTAATTCAGTGTATTACCTTTGAAATAGGTTTACTAAGGGTGGAATTATGGAAGCTATGCTTCAGTTCCTTTCGAAGATTTATATATCAATTGTGGGAAGGGGGGGGGGGCAAAAAATTGTTGGTACAAGCTGTATACATAACTATATTCCTATACCTGGAGGATCGTATAAAATCTATATATTTGCATACTTGAGAGAGAGAAAGGAAACTCCACTTGTCCACAAGAACATTTTAATACACCATATATGTATATATTTCGGTCACAAGGTGGCCTTCTTCAGTATGATTCCAAGGCCACCTTGTGACAGAAATGTTTACAAATATGGTGTATTAAAATGTTCTTGTGGACAAGTGGAGTCTCCTTTCTCTCTCTCTCTCAAGTATTCTAGCATCCACAGATTCGTAAGGTCAGTTTTAAATTTATTCTTTAGCTTATATACATTATCTGCATTTGGGGGTCGCAGAAAATTTTCTTGGATGAAAAGCGGTCGCGAATTTAAAAAGTTTAAGAAGCATTAATTTAGTCTACGATATGTTTGACTCCAATTAGGCTTCTTATCTACTATCAAAAATATTTCTTCTGGTATTTAAGACAGGGTGAACTTTCTAAAAGCACTCCTTCCGTTCTACCAAACAAATGTACACCTCAGTGTTCGATTGTCAAACACAGAATGTTATAATCTTTATTCCGTTATTTCTTAGTTTCGTTCCAGCGTCTAAGAGCTTATTTTTCTCACTCTTTAAAAGCGTCTAAGAGGCTTTTAAAGCCTCGGATTCGGCAGCTAAAATACAGTTATGAAGAAGTCACTCCAAAAGAAATACAAAGCATTTATTTCTATTAATTCAATTTGGATTCTACACTATTGTTGATTATACAGTATGTTAAATGAAATGTCACTTTTCCACATAATCTCCAGCTTTTTCAACTGTCTTACGCCACCTTGTATGCCTGCACGGTTTAACACTGGATCGGCCTTTCTGAGCAAAGGTTTGACACCCCATTACGATGAGAAAGTCATCATCTTCAAACCTATTCCATGATGATGCTCCATTAATTTCTCAAAGAGATGGTAATCAACGGATGAGAGACCAGGACTAAAAGGCACCCATACTGGTCTAGTGTTTTCTGCACATTTTTTGCGAGTTTCTTTGTGGGAATTCATCAACATCCTCATAAAACCATCTACCACAAATATTTTTCAATCCCAACATGCATAAATTGGCTTCCCCAGTTCCCTCTATGAGTGATATACAGGGTGATTCTGAAAAAGTGTAAGCAGTGACAGAGGTGACCAAAATGAACATTTTCTTTTAATACAAAGTGGGACCGAATTTGTAAGCTAACTGAGATATGAACAGAAATAAAAATGCCACCACCAAGATCAACAAGTTAATAACTCAGGTTCTGCAACGCCTTGGTTAATGAATTTTGGAGGAATAATAGGTACATAAAACTCTGTATAGCGTTAACGTTTGATCGAATTCCAACAAGTAGTTTCCGAGTTACGCACTCAACATCGTAACACGTGCTGGTTAGTACCATAACCAGCGAGAGAGAAGGCCTCTGCGATAAAAAGTAATACATTGTTACATCATCATAGTTAGGGCAAATTTATGGCTTATTATTGGTAGAAATAGAGCAACTATATACAGGGTGTAAATTTTAAGTTGACAAAGCAGAATAACTCGAAAA
>JAHWFO010088791.1:573151-662695 GCA_023313115.1 Rhysida immarginata
ATCCATTGTGAGCCTTTAAAAAATTTTTTTTCGAATTTTCATTAAGAATTTTTACTGTATTAATTCTAAGCATTTTCCTGTGTTTATTTTTAAGATATTGCAAAATTTAATCCAAAGAAAAAGTCCGAGCCACACAGGGGTTATCACCTAGCTTATTTGGTAGCACAGCAGATCCAAACATTTCCTTAATATATATTTTGACTATTTTCTGTGGGAAATTGTATATTTTGGAAACTGATAACGAGCATAAAATGATGATGCACTGACAGAACATTAATAAGGCAGCGTGTATTGATGAGGCAAAGGCGTCACGCGTGTCGCCTTTGAGTACGGTATATCACCTGGACTTCCTATTTTTCGTATTTTTCGTTAAATGAATAGTCTTTGCTCTGTGTTGTATTGATTGAGTTATTATTTAACCAATTGGGAGTAATTATTTAATTTTTGAGATCTATCTCTTTACCTACGTGTGTAATTAACCCGGGCAACGCAGGGTACCTCTGGTAGTCTTCTATATATATAAAGAAGGACGTTTGTTTGTTTGTGGGTTTGTTTGCTTGTTTCTTATACAAATGTACAGTTTTATTCCGATCATGATGAAATTTTGCATACTGACCTTCAAAGCATGGGGAAGCTTACTGTTTACCTCAGATTTCAGAACATAATAATTATTGATAAAAAAATCGATATTCATGGTTGTTGCAAGCCACATTAATGAAAAATATTTCATGACCAACAATGCAAGGCAAAATTTTTGCAACAGTAGGTATCAACATGGTATCAACATGCAATTTACATACACTCTGCACGGACCAACATTATATATCTGATGACCAACATTGCAAGGAAAGGTTTGTGCTACAACAGGTATCAACAACATATATGCACGAACAACAATGCAAGGAAAAGTTAGTGCAATGTAGATAAGTTTCAATTTGTAACAATGTTATCAGGGTTTTCATAGAAAAGAGAGTACTTAACAATTTCATGAAAATCTTCAAAAATGACCAGTAACTGGAGATAACGGAGAGTTAGTACACTATAGAGAAAGAGCAGAAAGACGACAGAGTAAGCCTCCTTTAGTTCCGTGCTGTATTGAGCAAATGATTACCAAGTAAATGGAAGAATCTGCAAAAGGTGATGAATGGCCAAGTTTTGCTCCAAGACCTCGATAGAAGAGTGGCAATTGCAGCAACATTAAATGTACATCTAAAGTAAGATTACGTGAGTAAGAAATTATTCAGATAAGCAGTGGCATCCCTGGAGAGGTCTATCGATTGTGAGACTTTAAAAAAATTGTTTTCGAATTTTCATTAAAAATTTTTACTGTATTTATTCTACGCGTTTTCTAATGTTTATTTTTAATATGTTGCAAAATTTAATAAAAAAAAAAGTCCGAGCCATGCAGTGTTATCACTTAGCTTATTTGGTAGCACATTAGATCCAAACATTTCACAAAAATACATTTTGACTATATTCTGTGGGAATGTGTACATTTTGGAAACTGAGATGCTGATAATGCGATGATTGAATGTTCGTTTCCAAAAATTATTATTAACTAGCTGTTTACCCGGCGTTGCTCGGGCTGTTTTTTATGAAATGTTGCAATTTCAGTGTGTGGATATTCAGAAAAAGAGCACATGTAAAAAGCTCAGAATTTATATAGAAAAAATACATGTTTTAGGTTCTACTAAAGGGCCGTATTTGGAGACTCTATGCATTGGGATCTTTTTAAAAGAAATATTTCTGAATTTTCAACATGAAATTTTTCTATTTAAATTGAAAGCTTTTTTCGTTGCTCGAGCTCAAATTCGAAGAAATTTTGATTCATCTGAAAGTTCATACACAGCCAACATGAGCACATGTAAAACTTTTAGAATTAATAAACCATTAAGAAATGACGTAATCAAGTACCGAAAGGCTAAACTAAACCATTCGCGAAACCATACTTTTCAACTGCCCTATGTTAACATTGAAAGTCTCTAATGGACCATAATGATACCATTAAACCACGTACCTTTGAACAAATTTGAACTATCATTAATTTTATGTTGTATTCATTGTTACACATCATTCTAAGTTGTTTGATATATTACTTGCCATATCTTAGCATTGAAAGCTCCAATGAACCACAATGCTTCTACTAAACCAGGTGCCTGCGAAACGAATTCGACTATCTTTAATTTTACGTTGTATTCATCATTACACATCAATCCAAGATTTTTGATATATTACATGCCATATCTTAGAATTGAGAGTTCCATTAAACCATAATGTTTCCACTAATCTAGGCACCTTTGATCCTATATCGACTATCAATAATCTGAGTTTATATTCATTCATGACAGATCATTCCAAGTTGTTTGATATAAAACATGCCATATCTTAGCATTTAAAGTTCCAGTGAACCATAATGGTACCATTAAAGCAGGCGCCTTCGAACCAATTCGACTAACATTAATTTTACGTTGTAGTCATTCATTACACACAATTCCAAGTTGTTTCATATATAACTTGCCATATCTCAGCATTGAATGTCCCAATGAACCACAATGGTTCCACTGAACCAGGTGCCTTTAAAACAATTTCAACTATCATTAATTTTACGTTTTTATTCATTTATGAAACGTCATTCCAAGTTGTTTGATATATAACATATCCTATCTTAGCATTGAAACTTCTAATGAACCATAATGATACCATTAAACCACGTAGCATTGAACCAATTTGGATTATCATTACGTTATATAAATTCATGACGCATCATTCGAAGTGTTTTGATATATTACATGCCACATATTAGCATAGAAAGTTTCTGTGAACCACAATGGTTCCACTAAATACCAGGTGCTTTTGAACCAATTTAGACTATCAATAATTTTAATTTATATTCATTCATGACACGTCATTCCAAGTTGTTTGATATACAGTTTGTCAAAAAGTCTGGTAATATCTCGGAAATTAAGCATTGTACGAAAAAATGTCCATAATCAATAGTGAGTTATTTCGTGGGGGAAATCCATAAGTTGGGGGGGGGGGGTACTTTGAAATCTTAAATAGTTACCCCTATTTATATTCAGATTGTTCACAGTTTTCAAGAAATGTTTTATTCTTGGTGTTTTTTCAATTGATCCAACCGTTTAGGAGATAGAAGCCCTGAAAGTGTAGAACTTTTAAAGTTTTGAACCCAATTTTATCGAAGAAGTCAAAGAGATAGCGACTGTGTCTTACAAACATTCCTATTCTAATTTCTCATGTGTTTAATCCGAAGTCAGAATTTCAAAAATACAATATTTTTTAATAAATACTCACAGACTCTGCCCCCATATGACTGCTGCCCCCGAGACTGCTTGCGCACTAAAAATTTTGAATTTCTGAAATTTGATTTCGGATTCTTAAAGACCTTCAAAAAGTAGAATAGGAATGTCTTCAAGACCCACTCTCTATTTCTTTGTCTTCATTGATAAAATTGGGTTCAAAACTTTAAAAGTTCCAATACGCAGAACGATTATACGTAGTAGGAAAGTTCGGTCCAAAACTCGATAACTTTTTTTGTTACAAAAGAAAGAATGTTAAAATTTTGCACAAACATAAAATAGTATATGACGCTTCTAATGAATTGCTTTTTATTAGAATTTTTCGTAATAGAAAATTTTAAAAAAATAAATAAAAATCTACGAACTGGGTACTGCTCCAACCAGCACTAAGGACATGTAAATAGCGTTAATGCTTCCATGTCCACTGTGGCGCAATTGGTTGGCGCGTCTGCACGGTGAGCAGAAGGTTCCTGGTTCGAACCCAGGCTGTGGAATTTTCTTTCCTATTTTCATCAATAATAAATGTTCTAATTCACTCCTTCTGGCATCAATGCATGCTTCACAACGTCGCCGCATGGACTGACGTAAAAAGTTCAAAAGTTCCTGGTTCTTCGCGAATCTGGTCCGCAGTTATGGCGATTCCGGCTACCAGCTATTCATCGGATCCCACTGGTATCTCGTATACCAATATCTTTAATTGTCACCACAGATTCCAAACAACTGTTTCCTGCAGGTAGGATTTCAACTTTTTTTATCTCAAGAACAATGCCCCAGAGAAAAAAATGAAAGAGGTAAATGTTGTTTAGATTTTATCCCTCTATCACCTATAAGCCGAGAGAAATATACATGCCGAATTTCAAGTTTGTAGGCTTCATAGTTCTGGAGATTTCGTGATGAATGAATGAGTGTATACATTTTTCGCTCTTTCTTTTATATAATAGTATTTTCCCCCTGCAAAAATCCTGGTCGTCCTCGGCCGGGATCGAAGCCACATCTACGGGCATCAGAGCAACACCACCTAGACAGAAGGCCTGATAACGGAAACGTCATACACTGTTACATCATCATTAGTCGACCATTGTTAATCCTATTTCTACCGTAAATTTGATCGACTAATGATGATGTAACAATGTATGATGTTTCCGTTATCAGGCCTTCTGTCTAGGAGGTGTTAATCAGAGGAGATCACGCAACCACTGAGCCATCGAGGCCAATTAGGAAAAGTAAAATTGTCTGCTGGACAGAGAGTAATGCCCACGCAAATGGCCAGAGAGCGCCAGTGAAAAAAAAATCACGCTTTAAACAATGGAGTTTCCCATCCTGTATTTCTTCATCCATGACCATAGCCAAAAGTAATTTTTTATGGCCTATTGTTGCAGAAACTTTACTCTGCATTGCAGGACATGACATACATTGGGCGAGGTCAAAAATGCAAATACCGAGTTGGGTTGGTGAAGCATTGATTATTGCTCGATTGTTAACGAATTGTTGACTATCATAGCAACAATGGCTTTCTTCACTAACTCAACACGGTGTTAGCAATTTTGACCTCACCCATTGTTGTTCGGCGCATATTGTAGCTCAAGTCAAGACAGACAGATCAAGCAAAATATTATTTTTACCCTTTCCCCTTTGGGCCAACCTGACACTCGGCACATGTAAACCTTACCCTGAACCTAACGAACATCTGGTGCAAGTATGAGCTCAAAAGGATAAGTGGTTTAAAAGTTTTGAGAACATTTACAGACGCACCCTAAATTTTTATATAGACCTTTCCATTGAAACCGAAACTGGAATAACTGCGCAGAGGCAGGACAGCAAAAAACCTGCGTTTCCTACCTTGAAATGTACAAACAATAGTACACATCCGGAGGAAAAAAACGGAAGTTTTTTTGCTATCCTGCTTCTGCGCAGTTAGTCCAGTTTCGGTTTCAAGGAAAAGATAAATTCTGGCTCCATCTCTTGAGTAAACAAACAAACATAAACCAAGAGATATGATTTTTACCCCTTCCCCCCTACTTTCGGGACATGTAAACCTTACTCTGGACCTAAAGAATATATGTTGCAAATATTAGCTCAATCGGATAAGTGGTTCAAAAGTTTTTAGAACATTTACAGACGCACCCTGAGCCTGAATTTTTATATATAAAGATAATTTCTAAGTTTCTTAAATCATGTATCAATTGAGCCCGAGGAACTGTGTCATAGGCCTTAGAAACATCAGTTTTCATAAGGATAACCATTTCATCTTTATCAATAGCGTTTGTAAGAATTTTATAAATAGTAAATAGCAGGTAAATGACTCCCTTTCTTTTTCCACAACCATATTGATTAGGAGCTAACAAAGGCACTATAAATTCTTTTGATTGATTAAATATAGCTTTTTCTATAATCTTGACTAAAGGATGGAAGTTAGCTATAAGTCTAAAATTTGTAATATCATGTATACTCCCTTTATTTTTAAAAATTGATGTTATTGTCGCAATTTTCCATGCAGATGGAAAGGTTGAACTATCAATTATCTTATTTGCTTTATTTCGTAAATTAATAAAGACATTTTTATTTAAATCTTTTAAAATCGTAGCCGTAAGTAAGTCATTATATAATGCACTAGAAGGTTTAAGGCGGTATATTTGGTTTATTATATCATTTATATGTATATGCGAAAAATCTTCGAAGATTTTATTAATTACGCTAGACTGAAAAACAAGTGGCGAATTTACTATTGGTGTATCATGTGGATTAGCGCACCAATGCGAATATAAATCATACAGATGTTCAGGTAAATTTATAGTTTTTTTCGATATATTACTTTGTATACGGTTCCAAAGATCTTTTGTATTATGACCTTTTTCTCTTATTAAATCTAACTGCTTTTTTAAAGTTTTTTGAAGCTTCTAACCACTGTTTCTTGTTCTCTGGGGTACGTTCCAATATATATACGTGATATAAATTATTTCTTGTCGTCCATAGAAATTTCAGTTGTGGAGTCCACCATGTTTTATAGGTTTTATTATCTATGTAGTCCATTTTAGCACCAGCTAGTAATAATGAATCTTGAATATTCTCATGCACCTGGTTTACTATTACTGCGATATCGTCAGTGAAGTTCAATTGTTCAAGTTTCTCACTAACTATATCATGGTATTCTCTTTTATAATTCTTAAAGTTTCTATGCGGTATTTTATGCGGTAATTGTCCATTTCTATAATTAAGCATATTCAAGGAGGTAATAATTGCCCTATGATCCAATTTGTGTACACTTACATATTCAATTTTTTTACAAGTGCAATTTTGTGGAATGTAAATTTGGTCTAAAGTAGAAGGGGGCGATTAATATCTTGTAATTTCCTTCACAATAGGACACATGAGATGGTCCTTCAAATCTGTATTCATATGTTCACTTTCGTTGTTATAGGTGTGAAAAAAGACATTAAAATCACCTAAGATGAAAGTGGATATTTTGTCGTTTATAAAATCCATCAATGTATCCATCATTGCTTGAAAATCACAGGCTTCAGTTCTATAAATAATTACTAGTCTGTACTGGTTTCCACCTATTATCACAAGGACTGACATGATTTCACAGCCAGTTTGACAAGAACGTTTTTCGAACATAGATGTGATCTGGCGGGAAACATACGAGGGTTGGGGCATAAGTCATGGCAACTATTTTTTTTTTAATGAGAATTCAAGCATGGGTGGAAAATGTGAAATATGCAGATGAAAGGACGAGGAATGGACGAAATGTACGGACATTTAACAACACGCCAACACTTTGCTTCTCATGTTTATTAAGGTAGTTGACAACATTACAGGTTTCATGTTCTGGAATCATGAAGCCTGTAATGTTTCATACGTTTCATGCTTCTGCAAAATTTATTCTGGAACATGATTACAGATTTCATTTTCCAGAATAAGTAACAGAAATCAAAATAGAGAACGGCTGTTTTGATATACGAGCATTGTTCAACTCGGGTTACATCCACCTTTTACGGCGGTTGACTGAGAACTGGTTTAACTTTGCTCTCTGCGCAGCATCAGGAACTCACGGAGCCATCTAATGTTGTGGAAACATATTACCAGTCACAGCTTCCTTGAGACATGTGACATTTTATGATACCATCCCTTAGCTCTGAGAAAAAAAAATAGTTGCCATGATTTATGCCCCAACCCTCGTATATTGCTACTCAACCAGCTCGTGTTGGTCTATCACACCGATAAATAACGCGGGAAGGAAACTGTACCAATTCATCACGATTCCAGAATGTAGCCACGACTCTGTGACGACTATTATATGCAAATCATGAATATTAATCATTGTATATAGGCTATATAGTTTAGGTAGTATATCATAAATATAAATTCTAATTCAGCGCTTAAAAAAACTCGTAAAATCTTGACATTGAAATAGATCAAATTTTTAACGACGTAATTAAGATTCCCTTTTTGTTTTTGCTTAGGCTAATTTCATTCCTCTGTCTGTGTACACCCAAGTAACTGATGTCCGCACTAATTCATTCTGTCACTTTTATGGTAGTATCTGGATAGAGCGCCTTCGTCGCAATATTCATCCATGCAACCTCGAATCTTCAGATGGTAATCATAATCGTAGATCGAAAATGTTGCTTCTGCTAATAAAATCGGGCCCATGCCTTTAATACACGTCTATTTGACGGTATAAAGGTAAGAGTGTCATTATCCTCATTAAAATGCACCGAATCTGTAAAATATTAAGTAAATTATTTATCTCATCTAATTTCGATTTATTCGGAGTGAAGAAATTCCATGCTTCGTTGAAAGGGACACGATATAGGGGTTGGAACAAAGTAATGGAAATGCCAAGAAAAACATAATTAGTTAGGTGTAGGTTCATGTTTTGCTTGCAAAATACTTCTTGGAATTGATGCCTTCAACTCCTGGATTGTTTTTAATTAGATGTCAGTCATTCTTCTTGCAGACACTGCTCAAATTATTTTAGAGAGAATGCAGGATGGTAACGTATCCTGACTCTAAATTGTACACGCCCGCTGTTGTTCTCCAGACATATACACGTCCTGCGGTAAAAAATAATTTGAATGTGGATTCATCAGACCACAACACATGTTTCAAATGCTCGACAAACCACTTGTCACCCAAAAATGGCCCAGTTTAAACAATAACTATGTGTTTATCATACTGCTAACGCGTTTTGGTTTTCACCGTCATCACAGATAGACTGTACAAAGAACAGGAAACTTATAGCGATGATAGTTTTCACAACTTCTGGTAATGGTGAAACCGAATCGTGCCAGCAGTATTAATGACACATAGCTATTGCTTAAAGTGGGCCAATTATTATTTTGGTATATTATTATTTGACCAATTATTGCTATATATAATGAACCCAACTCTATCAAACGATTTAATCCTGTTATTTTTCACCGTCTATAGATTCTGCAAAGTCCGATAACCATGCAGTCTATGGTTCTGACAGCTTAACCATATACGGAAGCCGGAACCATCAGCGAACATTTTCGACAACTTCGGCCGTTCGAACACGAGCTTCGCTCCCGCCTTTTTTCTTGCCTTTAACACATCCAGTGGCACGAAATTGCTTGTCAGAATCCATGTTTGCTTGCCTGCCTGGTGCGTCTCGACACTTATACTCCTTCCGGAACTTTCTTTGCACGGTTACAGGTGAATTTGTCTCAAAATACCATTCGACAACCTTGCATTTCAGCTCTGTTGAGAAAGCGGGCGCCATTTTTCAACAATACGATTTTCATGCAGCGCCGTTGCAACAATACAAACGCCAACTATTTAGAAATTCGATATGGCGCTCATATTCTTTCAATTGTTTATCCCCAATGCACGTCATTCGAGTGAAATGGTCAGAAATTGACTGAATCACCCGGTACTATGTAAAGAAAACAAGTAGTTTGCTATTCCCCAGATAGATAGAGCATAAAGTTGTAGAGAATATTCTTTTGTGATACCCCAGATCAACTTTGTTGCGGACTTTATTCTGGCGGATTCCATCTCCCCATAACATCTTTGCAGACCGAATCAGTCCTTCTAGTATCGGCGCTCCCCAATGGCGGTAACCTGGTTTCAGCAGGACAGTGTGTGCTTCTGGAATGTCTGGGAATAGATGAAAGAAAGAAATGAATACTTGAATGTGTTACCTTGTTGTCCAAATTCTACAGATCATAATCTAATTGAATATTTGAGGAATGTAGGCTAAGAACATATCTCATCCGCAGCTGAGCCAATTCGTAAGTTAAGGGACTACAGGTAAGCTTTTCGTAACATTCTGGGCATCACTGGACTCTTTCACATGTCTTGTAGAGTTGAAATCATACGATTCAAAACTAATTTTTCCGTTGGGAAGATATTAGATTTGAAAGGCACTTTAGATTAGGTAGAGTGATGTTGTTTGATACATCATTGTAAATAGTTAATGGGAGCCATTGGTGTGAAATCAAGAAAAAAGAACAATAATACTAAAATCGATAATTATTATTACAGCTTACTAAAAATTAATTGTCTGACCGGGTGTGAGGGCGTTTTACACAAGTCATTATCGCTAACTATTAGACTAACAGTAAACGACATAAAAAAATCTCAACGATACTACTGTATGTACTATATGAAATATGAAGCATAAACTACAGCATATTCAACGAAGTTTGTGCAATAGAAATACGTTTAGAGGCTGAGAACCAATTTTTATTCAAAGAAATTAAAGGAAATCTCCATGAACATTAAGATACGAGTCCCGTTGGTACACTAATCTATAGATTGCCATCTGGTAAAATTCTTGCGGTTGTTGGAGGAACCGCCGTAGCATAGCAGAAACTCTATGTCAGCGTCGGAATTGAATTGCCGTAACTGTTGCAGCATCGGATACAATTGTCTTACATTTTCATTCGATGCTGCAACACGAGCATGTTCAGGATAGGTCAAATATTTCGTGGAATCCCTTCCTATCAGAATTTCTTGCACCATTCAGCCACTGCCGTCTGAGAGTAACTATGGTCACCGTTCAGCATACATTCTGCTAAAATTTTCCCATTGGCTGACGTCCTTCAGTGGCCAAAAATTGTATAACAGCACGCAGATTATCTTTGAAAGGATTGTCGACCAAAGTGTTTCTTAAGTTAAGTCTCCGCGGCGCTCCAGGAAAATAAAATATATAAAAGTAATTGAAATAAATAAAAATTAATAATAATAAATTATTGCACACTCTATCTGAGTAATTTAGCCCTTCCTGGAACTAAATGTTTGAGTGAATTCTCCGCCATAGAAACGATTTCTAAAAAGAGCTTCGTGGATAAAAAAGGTTGAAAACTGCTAGTCTACCATAAACGCCATCTTCCGACTTAGTCACAACTCTTATAAAGAAGCAAACAGTTAATAAGTGTGACAGACGCCTCTCTAGTACTTAAATAAATCTCATATAAACATGTGCTTTCCGTTGTCTACGCGATACCTTCGCGGCTGCGCAATGCAAACGTAATTTATTGAACAGTCCTCGTAAATATTTAAGCTCTTATTAAAAGATAAATTATATGAAATTCCTAAAGAGTATTTAAAAAGTATACATAAATTTAAAAAGGTAAATAAATCAACAAAAAGAGAGCGTGAAGAAAATCTGAATTGAATCATGTAAACAAATTATGCCTAGCTGAAATCTAAGTAGTTGAAAATGAACATGATAGTCTACAAAATCCATATAAAATCATGGGATGAGAATTAATTAACTGTGCGTAGTGATATCGGCAGTGACATTTAGAATCTTAATATTTTGATTTCACGATCGGCAGAATCAGAATCGGTGAGGGAAGTCTTACAATCCTTGTCTTAATCTTAAAGTCAGACAGCATGGTAAATTATATTGAATTAGGCAATTTAAGAAATTATAATATTGAATTATATTTGGAAAAATCTATTCCGGTACAAATGCGAATTACTTGAAAGTTTTTAGAAGCTTTAATCTGACATACTCGAAGGAATCTTCCCCACCATTGTAGAAAAGTGTATCTTCTTCATTCGTCAGTTATAATGGCAGCAATTGTTTTTCATTGCTATCGGCTCGAGCTCGGGTGAAGCGAACGATCTGTTTATAGGACAAGCCGAACTGAGCATTAAATCACGATAAATGTTCACTCATTCTTCACGGCCCCATAAAGCAGCCTCTAATAATTACGAGCTTAAACGGCACTCTTTATAATTTAAAAGATTTTTCTAAAAGGAAATCTGAGGATGATAATTCCAACATCACGTGATACTCATTACTCTCGAAGTAAAACAACACTTGTCTCTATCTTCGCAAAGGCAACACATCTGAAGAAGCCGACCGACTCACGCACCCCTATAAATAAAGAACGTGTATCTATACTTACAAAATTATCTCCTCCATTCCCCCCACCTCATTTGGCTATCTTCCATATGATGCCTTCTTTTTCTAGTTCTTTCTCCCCCCTCTTGAAGGCTACCGTTCTCGACTATCTCCTGTTTGCATCAACTGCTCTCTCTTTTCGCCGCCTCTTGTTTTTCTTAATGGAAGCCAAAAGAATTTGGACAGGTTCTCTTTTCTTTCGCGCTATACACCAATTATTGTAATTATCCATAACGTTCATTGTAATTATCTTTCAGATATCTATGCGATGAAATTTAATTGAAATTTAATTTATTAGATTCAACAATACCCATTCATTTACATGATTAAAAACGTCTATGATTAAAGAGATTTATGGATGTTAAATGAGGGTTTCAAAATGATATTGGATTATAACATTGCCTAATTTCATTAAGATGATCATGTTGATGTTGATGATCAGTAATCAATAAATTAAAAAAGCTATTAAAAAACTTGTAAGAAATTTGCAATAAATACTCTCTAACAGAATCAATTGCCCAAAATAATAAAATTCAAAAAAAGACAGCTTATTTGCCGAAGATACATTGAACACAGAGATACATTGCAATTTTACAGAGGTACTTTTGATGTTTAAAAAAAAAATCAGAAATTTAAGAATAACGCGACACCGTATTCGATAACATGGGAACACTATTTTAAATGCTCTTATGGGAGTACTATAAGAGAAAAAAATCTCATTGAAAACGCGGCAACAATGCATTAGCCTTTTTCCAACGGGTTTCTTATACATCCGTGTGAATTCCATTCAATTTAAAAGTTGTATCAAAAGGTTTCGCACAGGTTATAGCTGTTGTCATTCCTATCTACAGCAAACGGCTGGACACTCTCAACAAAAGTAATTTATGTAATATAGCAAGGAACCTTATAATGAAGAAATTTCACTTTTTTTAATGGATTACACTCATCATTTGGCAAAATCTGTTTATTCCTGAATTTTCATTAGAAATCGCTATATGCCATGCACAATACCGCCAATTTAACCAAATCATTGGTGCTCTTTATTCAAAGAAGCAACTTTGATGCATTTTATATGTAAATATATTTGAATTCGAAGATTACAATCCAATAGTACATGCCAATAAAGGTCGGTTAAAAAATTACATAAAAAGTATTTCAAATATTAACGTTTTCGAGTGCCAGCACTGATCATCAGAACACAAAAGAGAATGATACTATAAGAAAATAATAAGATAATAATAAAATCATATAAATGAGGTAAATCCAAGACACGGACCGTGAACTTCAGGTGCTGCATTCTGCAGGCAGATTATCGGGTATGATGAACGCCGGGTCCCCAGTTGTTACGTATAGAAACAAAGAGACTAAACGCAGACGGTGTCGACATAAGAACTGAGCTTTATTGCCAAATAGCTGATATGCCCGGCGTTGCTCGGGCTGTTTGTTTGAAGAAATTTTGCAATATCTGAATTTGAATATAAATAAGAACACGTGAAAAATCCTTAATAAAGAATATATTCACTTTGGAAAACCGAAAAGAATTCTTTAACATGCTCGCAATAGAATTTTCTGTCCAATTGGGTTCCCCAGGAAAATTCGACATTGCATCCTTAACATTTTAGAATATCAAAGAAAGGCTATGAGTACTGAATTATTTCTGTCTATACAGGAAAAATCAAAATGATGGACCGATTTCAGATATTTATTCTGTGATGTCTAATGAATGTATCGTAATGTGAGACATTTGCTTCGAAAGGTTAACTTTCCCAGTTTAGTTTCCAGCAGTGTTTTCACTTTCTACCGCTAAAAGTTAACAGCAAGCGGTTAAAGAAAATGGTGTTAAGTGGAAAACAGAAATTGTTCTATGTGCGTGACTATCATGTAAACAATTCTGTGATTAGTGTTCAACTGCACATGTTTGAACGTTTACCTTTCGTAGCACGTGTCTCACAATACCAAATGTTCATCCCGAGTACGCGGGTTCGATCCCCGACCAAGGACGACGAGGATTTTTCAGGGGGAAATCCTGAGATCACGCACTTCCTTCGGAAGGGAAGTAAAGCCGTTGGTCCCGAGTAGTCGTTTGCCGGCTGCACGTTAAAGAACCCTTGCGAGGCAAAATTTGCGGCCCCTATAACGCCGTCCTGAAATGACCATAGCAGTTGAAAAGGACGTTAATACCAAACAAACCAAACCAAATGTTCATCTGATTTGAGTAAACTTCTGAAATCTGGTCCATCATATTCACTTGCCCTGTATTAAAAAAACTTCATAGATGGATTGAGCGAGTTGAGGAACTCTGTTTAGAGCCTCATCAACATCCCTCATGAACATGTTTGCCTTCTCACACAATCAGTTGAGATCGTTTATAATTTTCTAATATGTTTAGATGAACATTTTTTAGAGAAGTTCCTACATTACAGAAACCATATGAAAAATAAATTTTCTCCAGTTATCAGCTCATTAGGGAAATTACCTTTACCTTTTCAGCAAAACTTGAGCACCTGCACGCCCTGGGAGTTGTGTTCTCTTACATGTATTTTTAACAGTTATTAATTAAAAAATAAAATAAATAAATCAAAATAAAAAGCTGACATTTCGGATAGAGACTATCCTTTATCAAAGCGAAAAGGATAATTCTCTAAAAGCAAAGAGAATATTAGAGAATTAGTTGGTTTGGTTTGTTTGGTATTAACGTCCTTTTCAATTGCTATGGTCATTTCAGGACGGCGTTATAGGGGCCGCAAATTTTGCCTCGCAAGGGGGGTTCTTTAATGTGCAGCCGGCAAACGACTACACGATTAGAGAATTATCTGAAGTTATGAAAGGAGCTATGGACGACTTATATGTAATTAGCATAGAGAGTAGTAAGACGGGTTTGTCTGCTAGAAAAGAACAAATGGGAGACCAGGAAATGAATTCGAAGACTTGCTGGAGTTTTGAACATTTTGCACAAGGAACTTTAAGTTTGTTATCATGCAAAGGATCACGCTAGGTATTTGTCCTTCCATTTAGAGACACTCTGTACATATACAGTATAGCTCTACTGACCAATCAGAGCAGTGGTGACTTGACGGCGCTAATTGGTTCTGACTGTCCTTAACTGGCCAATCGTAGTGACCGACTAGAAGGCAGCGCCCTCTCGTAACGAGAGCGGCCATTACAAGCAATAGATTATGAAGAAATAATAGACCCGAACGCTTCAACAACTGACGCTAATTTCATCTATCTATACATATAATCTATCTATACATATAATGAAACTGTAGCCGACCCT
Organism: Rhysida immarginata; assembly: GCA_023313115.1. NCBI lineage: Eukaryota > Metazoa > Arthropoda > Chilopoda > Scolopendromorpha > Scolopendridae > Rhysida > Rhysida immarginata. The sequence continues at coordinate 588,129 of JAHWFO010088791.1, forward strand.
GTGTCTGTACATAGAAGAAATTTAAGAAAATCTTATGTCATAGCTTTTACTAACACTACCAGAAGCCAAAACGATCATTTTTAGAAGTTTTGTCTGTCTGTCTGTATGTTTGTTTGTTACCTCATCACGCAAAAACTACTACACGAAAATTAATGCGGTTTTCATATTCGCATTGTTTAAGATGTAACTTAAAAACTGGTGTATGGTTTATCGTGATACGCCATCTAGAAGCCGCGTTCTAGGCCAAAATCTCTTAAGCTGGTCGTTGAATAAAAGCTGACGTGCGATCAAGTTATATTTTAGTTCACAAAACAATCAACTATGTAACAATGTGTTACGAGTTCAGCAACAAATACGTAGCATTAGCTGACAGTTTTGTTACGTTGTACGAATGTTAAAGTACATTGTTAAGTTTGGACTGTAACCAAACTTATGCAATAGAGCGGGCAAATTCGACTCTTTAGTAAAACTCTGGATTACTAGATTATGGCAATTACCTTTCCCAATGCTAGCAGATAATACCGGTTGTTGATTGGTTGATTGAGGTCACGTGAGTTTTTTTCAGCCATCTTTGGCCCAGACATTTATACATTTATTAAGGTTTATTATTTTAATTATTGTAAACAAAATTTAAAGGAAAAATATAAGCTACAAAAAAAAAATGGTTACAGGCAAACGATCTAATTTTACTTCCGTTTCTGCACGGCCTAAACGAGCACGATTGAGACGTCCAGCAGAAAGCTAACCGTAACGTCCAGTGTTTAGAGTCACAGCAATCTAGAAGTGCGATGCTCGATCTCTAGAAACTCTATCAGAGGGTGAAGCGCGGTTGAGTTACTCCCGAGCGCAGTCCGCTCGCGGTCGCTCTCTAGAGACACGCGATCAACGTGACTCACGTTTGGATGCTAATACAGAGTGATCCAAAAGTCGTGCCCATCGAAATAAATAAAAACCAGATGATATTAAATAATACTATTTACTACTATATAATATACTAATTACACAACACGTCTATATTTCTACAACAGATGCACAAGATATGAATGTTTCAAAGCAGCCGATGAAACTTTTCAACTATTAATTTAGTTGTAGACAATCGAATTAGGATGTACCCGGTTTTTGGATCACCATGTAGAAACCGAAATGCTGCGTCGCGGTCCATATAGAGTAGTGCAGAACGTGAACGTCGTTTGAGTGGCGACCGGTCTCGCCACGGTGAAGCCTGAAGTGTGGAAACTAAAGAAGATTGTGAATTTCTTTTACTCTCTACGACATAAAATATCACAATCTCCGGAGACCGATGAGGAACAGGAATTACATTTGTCTACTGAGCGTTTCTGCCATGAACTTTCGCGCTTATTGGAGACAGAAGAGCAGTATAGGCTTCGTTTGTCTGCCACCCGGCGTTGGTACCATGAGAGACAAGTTGTGGTAGTGAATCATTTGACACAAGAACGCAGTCGTTTGCAGGAAGTGCGGCAAATAGAATCTACCCAGAACCGAACTATATAGTTAGAGGAAACTTAGGCTGCGTCATGCCGTTTACAAGTTGTTTAACATGTCAATGGTTTATGAACCTGAAGAGCTGCCTTAGCTAGAAAAAGAAAAAAGCGAATTTAATTATGATTCAGTAATTAAATATTCCGATTATTCTCGACTAGGTCCTATGGACGAAATTTGCACATATTGTCGTGCGTTCAAGTGGAAGAGAGAACCTAAGAGAATGTGCTGTTCTTCAGGGAATTTCGACTAGAAAGAATGCAAGAACTACCAGAGTCATTGAGACCATCCAAAATCGAAAACCTTTTGGATTGCATACGGGGCTATAATAGCTCTTTTGAAATGACTTTTTTCGGAGCAAATCAGATCACTAAAGCTGCATCTTTTCCCACATTCAAAATACAGAGTCAAGTTTATCACTTAATTGGCTTTTGATTTACCAAGACCAGGTAAATGTTAGGTGAAAACATATTTGTAACTTGAACGCTGAATTATTAAGTGGGTTGCAAAATATGCTCCATTGTGTGAACCAGTATGTTAACTGTTTCAAACTTGCACTTGATTCTGTTCCCAATGATAATCGGAATAACCACAAGTTTGTAATTGCTGCCGACAAAAGACTAACAGGAACTCACCTAGGTCGATACAGTGCTCCTACCACGAACGAAGTAGCCGTCATTTTGGTCCTTGTGATAGGAGGGATATTTTTTTACGTACACAGGATGATCTCTTCAAAGAATCAGCGAAAGACATCGGGCCTATGGTTCATTAGAATACCATTTGATGTTTTGTCGAGGGGAAGACTGCTATAATTTTCCCTTTATGATTTTGACCACAAATAGTTGCTACAAATTTCAACAAGAAAACTTCTGCCGTGCAGTACTACAGTTTTATAATCCAGTTGCGTCAGACAAAGCATATCTATCTTTACAGATTTCGTGGACTTTTCAGTCAGTTTTAGTTAGATATGTATGCCAAAATTGAAACTGAGCGTTTGATTTTCAACCGCAATAATCAAAGACAATTACGTGCGGAAAATTATGTTGGCCTTAGAGACGATTAGCAGCGGTATACCGATGGTGTAAAGTTGGGCAGAACGGTGATTCTCTCATCCAAAATCACTGGAGTCCTAGACATATGCACGAGCGCACTCAAGATGCTTTATGTTATGTCCGAAAATACGGTGGAGCAGATTTATTTATTACCATGATGGCCACTCCTTGCTTTCTGGGCAGACATCCTATGACAGGAATGACTTGATTTCTCGGGTATTTCAGTTAAAGCAGACTTTCTTACAAAAGAGAAGGTATTTGGAGCTCCAATGCTACATGTGCTTAATAGAATGGCAGAAACATGGTTTATCACAATAGCATAACCCAAATAACTCAAGAAAACTATTGGTTCTGTGAAAGAGCCTAAAAATGAGCAAGCGACTGCAATAAACCGCAGCATTTTGCAAAACATTGAAGGGAATAAAGTGTTATATAATTCTATAAATACGGTCTTGGATCAAACTGATGCCACCACTTATCCGGTAGAGTTTCTTAACACTTATTGCATCCGCACTTCCCGCACATAATATTGCCCTGAAAGTCGGTTTTCCGTTGATGCTTTTTCAGAACATAACCCCTCAGAAGTTGTGTAATGCAACTTGGCTTAAAGTAGTATCGCTACAAAATAATATTATTGAAGCGGAGATCCTAATGGGCTGTGTTACTGATGAGATAATTTTCATACCCAATATACCTCTCAATCCTAACAACTTTCACTTTCAATTATGCGCGTGTGATTCCCAGCCAGCAGGCTTTTTAGAAAAGAAATGCTTTCCATTTTATCTTCGAATTCCTGAAAATCAAAGTCAAAATCTTTCGAATCTTCAATTGTTCCTTGTGGTTACGAGAACTTGTCAATATTCAGATGCTCCAAAACTCTCGCTGAAAAAGCTGACATTGTCAACGAAATGTATGAGGGGTGATCAAAAAGTAATGTCGCGTATTTTTTTCTCTAAAATCGTGACCGCGAATAAAATAAACACATGTACATTCGATAGAACAATTCAACTTTTATTTTTCCACATAATCTCCAAGCCAATTGAGACAACGATCCCAGCGGTGGACAAGTTTTTCCACGCTATGTAGATAAAAGTCGTCCGGTTCATTGTGGAACCAGTTGCGAACTGCCGATTTCACCTCGTTGTCGTCATGAAAATGTTGACCGGCCAGTGACTTCTTTAACGGTCCGACGATATGGTAGTCACTGGGAGCGAGATCCGGGCTGTTTTGAGGATGAAGCAGTGTTTCCCAGTTCCATCGCTGCAACAAGTCAGTGACCCGTTTCGCTGTGTGGGGACATGCCTTTTCGTGTGCAGTACGATATCCTCCATTGCCAAGTCAGGTCATTTCCTGCGTTTGGCCGCTCGAAGATTCCTCAATGTGCCTCTGTAGCGTTCGGAATTGACAATGGTATGCGGTGGAAGAAACTCAAGCAGTATCGGGCCATGGCAATCCCAAAAACATGTTAACATGACCTTGCTGGCAGATGGCACAGTTTTGAACTTTTTCGTTATGGGAGATAAGGTGTATTTCCAAATCGCTGATTGCAACTTGGTTTCGGGCGTGAAATGGTGGACCCATGATTCAAGGCCTGTGATGATTCGATCCAAAAAATTCTGACCCTCCTCCGGGTATCGGGTGAGATGCAACAAACAAGCATCGAAACGAGCACCTTGATGTTAGGCCGTCAACTATCGTGGCACCCATCTGCATGATACTTTGCGAAAGCCGAGCTGCTCGTGAACAATGTCGTACGCCGTCCCATATGAAATGTCCAACGTTGCAACAATTTCTCTCACGGTAATCCGCCGGTTCTCTCGCATCTGCGCTTCCACAGAGGCAATGTTGTTGTCAGTCATGGATTCCCGCGGCCGGCCAGAGCGATGTTCGTCCAGCAGGTCCTCTCGTCCTTCTTTAAAAGGCTTCCACCAACAATGTACTGTTCGGAGCTGCACGATATCTCCTCCGTGCACCGACACAATTTCCTTATGGATATCGAATGGTTTCAGTCCTTTTGTACAAAGAAAACGCATAACACTCCACCGCTCAAAAGCACTGGACGATGAAATGAGAGCCGCCATCTTGTATGGACTATCACTTCGCTAGAGCTTGGCAGATGCACACGACACTAACAGGAAACTTTAACAATGAACCAAACTAACTTTTACATATCGCAATTTTCTCATATCTGCCGTTATTTTCGAGAAAAAAAATACGCGACATTACCTTTTGATCACCCCTCGTACATTCGAGATAATAAACTCTATGTGCGGAATTGTGGTTTCTTGTTATTATTGCTTTTACTGAACCTGTGTCCACAGTTACTGGCTTTTCACCCGCACTTGGTAAAGATTTAAATAAAAATTGTTGCTCAGACAACAATGGTCAAGTGGCTTTTCAGTGTCTGCGTGTGCTTTAAGCCGTAACCACCGAGAAAGAAGGCCTCCGCAATGAAGCGTAATACAGGGTGTTCCACAATGTGTTGAACAACTTTTAATCATTATATAAAAAAAACTGTTACAGATAGAGACAAATGGTTTTCAAAAATTTATTCATCAACTGAAAAAGATTTTTGGTATATTAGTAAAGTTCAATATGGGCACCATTTGTTGCACGGACAACATCCAAAGGATATTCAATCTCTGCCCATGTTCTTGCCAGCATCGCCTCATCTACCAAACAACTGCAGAAACTATGTGGGACTTTGTCCTTAAGAAAACCCAACAGGTAAAAGTGCAGATTTTTCAGGTCAGGTGAACGAGATGGCCACAACAAAGGCCCATGTCGCCCAATCCACCGCTGAGGGAATTCAGCATTAATCACATCTCGAACTCAGCATTAATGCCCAGTGAGGAGGAGCCATCTTGTTGGAAGAAAACATTTGGTTGGTCGTCCTGAAGTTGTGGAAATGCGTATTGTTCAAGCATGTCAAGGTATGTGATGGAGTTAACGGTTGGCTTGATGAAAAAATATGGTCCAATAACTCGATCATGGAAAAGTACGCACCATACATTGACCTTTGGGCTGTCACGCTCGATTTCAAGAACTTCATGGGGATTTTGTGATCTCCAAATCCGCATATTATGACGATTGACCTTACCAGACACGTGAGAAGTTGCCTCGTCTGAAAACACAACAGACTTCAAAAAATCTTCATCATTTTCAATTCGTCGTAACATTTCTTCAGCATATGCTCGGCGTTGTGGTTTATCACTTGGTTTCATAGCTTGCACAACTTGAACTTTATAGGCATAAAGTTTAAGATGTTTGTGTAAAACACGGTGAATAGTTGTTCCAGGAATCTGGAGCTGTCTGGCTGCTGTTCTGATCGACTGGAAATCATGAAAATTTGGCAAAAAGTGTAAAGTTACGAGGACTACGTTGAAAAGCCTGCCGAACACGATTCGCAAACTCGTTGATAGTGCTTGTCGACCTATTGATTTCCTTGGTTGAATATTTCCAGTGGTCATGAACTGTTCATGCTATTTCGCAATTTGGTCTCGAGTAGGGGGTCTTTCCAACTGTGTCCTAAAATTTCTTTGGGTTTGTGTTCTAGATTCAGTCTTAATAAACCAGTGTGCTTTCTCTAGGCTAAGTACCATTTTCCGGAAACTGTCACAGGAAGTACAGAGCCTTTATAATCAGAGAGTGGCCATAGGGGGGGACACAATTTTATTGGCTCCTTATATCACGTGGTACAAATACGCCTTGTTTTGGCAAACATTTCAGAATGGATAGTGTAACGAACACACGGACAGCATTTTGAACCTGAATTGTAAACTATTCTTTGCTTGGAAAATTTTAAAAAATTCATTTATGATATAGCTGTTAATTTTACAGTTGACTTGTTTAATATAAATATATCAAAAATAACTATACTTAGCTGGTTTCAGCAATACTTTATTGTAGTAAAAACAACATAAACAGTTTACATCTTCATTTTATTTTAAAAAAAAATTTTATTAACAAAACAAATTTTTACAGTTTTCACAAATAGGTTTCATACAATTTTAAATAAATTTCATACATTTTTAAATAGACTTAATACGTTTTTAAATGAATTTAATATGCTTTCAAATGAATTTAATACTCTTTCAAATAGATTTAACATATTTTTAAATGAATTTAATGCAATTTTAAATGAATTTAATACGATTTTAAATAAATCTAATGTGTTTTAATTCAGTGTAAATGGAATTTCATTACTAAACGAAGTAAAAAACATTTTTATTGAAACCTTGTTTCAGTAAATTTACATTAAATTTTTTCTTATTATTTTAATTCAATTACAGAAAACAAAATTGTAGCATAAACAAATAACACAAACGTAAAAGGAGTAACAGTTAACCACTGTGTAATTAAACTTAAAAAATACAGTAATATTACAGTTTTTACAAATACGTTTTATACAATTTTACATGAATTTCAAGCATTTTTAAATAGATTAAATACACTTTTAAATGAATTTAATACGATTTTAAAAGCATTTACCGTTGAAATACCCTCTCAGTTACAGAAATACGGAAGAATAAATATTTCTAGTATTATTGGCATTTATTTTAGTTTAATTACACAGTGGGTACTGTTATTTGTTCTATTCTTTACTCCCTGGTGTTACTCTTTTTTACGTTTGTGTTATTTGTTTGTTACTGTATTTGTATTCTGTAATTGAATGAAAATAATAAAGATAAATTTACCGTAAAATTTAAAACACGAATTATATTTATTTAAATCGTATTAAATTCATTTAAAATTGTATTAAATCTATTTAGAAATATATGAAATTCATGTAAAACTGTATGAAACCAATTTGTAAAAACTGTAAAAAATTTATTTTTAGAGTATTTAGTAATGAAACTACATTTACACACATTATATGTATTAAAATCGTATTAAATTCATTTAAAATTGTATTAAATTCATTTGAAAGCGTATTAAATCCATTTAAAATCTATTTAAAAATGTATGAAATTCATTTAAAATTGTATGAAACCAATTTGTAAAAACTGTAATAAACATTTGAGGTATATTAATGACAAGTAAATTTTAAGCCTACATTTGCTTCTAAATTTTAGAATAAACATATATAAAAGAAAAGGAAATAATATCTAATGAAAATGCATGTACTTGAATAAAAGTAAATTTAATGAATTTTTTGGCTTTTGGAAATTATTGATGGAAAACAACAAACTTAATAACTTCAATTTTTAAAGTTCATCAAGATACCAATCTATTAACCAACGTATTATGAATTGACACTATCTCGATTTATAAATATTGAATGTTTAAACCATGAACAATTTGAATGGTTTAAACATGTTTGCGTTGTTTTATTGTCAAGAAAATATTCAGTGATTTTTTACTAATTTCAATATGCTGATTTCAAATTTTTAAACAGTTTTGTGCTATCATGAAAGGTTTGTTCGCTAAACGATATCCTCACTTTAATTCATTATAATGGACAGTATTACACAGGCCTACGAGGGTTTATGTCAAGAAAAGTTTCACTGGTTTTTACTAATTTCAAATTTCAAATTTTTCAAATTTCAACATGCTCATTTCAAATTTTTCAAATTTCAACATGCTCATTTCAAATTTTTTAAATGTTTTGAGATATCACGCAAGATTTATTCGCAAAACGGCATGCTCATTTTACTCGTTATTTTATGAAAACAGACAGTATTAAATTAGAAATTCTTTAGAGTCCAATTACTCTATTCTGCGCTTGGGCAGTCAATAAAAATAGTTTTACAATTTATTTATTATAATTTATTTATTAAAAATCTAATTTAAAGTTTGACTCTGGCTTAAATTACGATTATGAAGTAGGAGTGCATGTAGAATTTGCATTATTTGCATTTTTGAAAAACCCTGGCGTGATGGATGAAAACTGAATTTATTTTCAAAATTAGAAACCAAAATTATATTTAATCACCGATTAAAATTAAAACAACTTTCCAAAAGCTAAACTATTGTTATTTTTTTTTTAATTCAAATACATGCACTTTCATTATAAATTATTTTCTTTTCTTTTATGTTTATTCTAAAATTTAGAAGCAAATGTTTGTTTTAAATTTATTATTACATTATTATATCTCATATGTTAATTAAAAATTTCTTTTATTAATAAAAAATTGCTTTTAAATTTCATTAAAATGACACTAACATTTTCACTGAAATAAAATATTATTGCTGAATCCAGTAATGTGTAATTAGTTTTGATATACATGTATTTATATTAAACAAATCCATTAAAAAATTAACAGCTATATCATAAATGAATGTTTTAAAATTTTCCATGTAGAAATTAGTTAAAACAAAATATTAAATTTTATTTACTTCTCGAAAGTTTGTTATTATATCTAAGTTCTTGTACAACAGTTTAAAACATTTTTAGAACGATTGCTTCATCTGAAAAAAAATATATATGGCACTGCTGTAGTACTTTCAAAACATGGCTACCTTTCTACTCATGGCCACCTTTCTACTCATGGCCACTCTGATTATAAAGGTTCTCTAACAGGAAGGAAGGTGCGGCGACATCTAGCGTTATAATACTGCATCAAAAAAACTTTTGATAAACAATTTGTTGAAAACCATTTGTCTCTATATGAAATAGTTTTTTTTTATATCAAAAAGTTGTCTAAAACGTTTTGGAACACCCTGTACATTGTTACATCATCATAGATAGGGCTTTGGTAGAAATACAAATAACAATGCCCTATCTATGATGGTGTAACAATGTATTACGTTTCATTGCGGAGGCCTTCTGTCTCTCGGTAGTAACGTTCAAGCCAGCGCCAACAATGCTTAAAACTGCAACAACAATGCAAAACTGTTTCCGTAACGCTTTTTGGTGGCGTTTTCTGCATCATGCTTTTTTGTAGAATGATGTCCCGGCCTAAAGACATTATCATGTTAATATTTAGAATTTCAAGTTGATTTTTTTTACATACACACACTGGCCAATGAACCCGTCATGAATACTGTACTGATATGTAAAGCGGGGTCACAGGTCAGAAACTATTGTGATATGCAAATGAATGCAATCATGTTAGGTACGTGCTCATTCCAAGCTGCAGGTACAGGGTAGGAACAAGCTGCAGCTGCTCAAGTTGAGCAAAATGAGGAAAACAGCATACCTGTCTGAGTTCCAAAAAGAAGTTTTTGTGGGAGCTCGTCTAGCTGGAGCTACGATTTCCAGGACAGTACAACTGACCGATATCTCAAAAGATCAGGTCTCCAAGGTGTTCAGTGCGTGGAAACGGAATCTACAAGAGTTGTCGAAACGGCAGAATTGTGGATCAAAAACAATCAACACAGATAGGGACCGACGTCGTCTGAGACGGATTGTGCTGCAAAACCGAAGGTCTACTGTGGAGCAGACTTCAATGAAGGATCATCGCAACCCATCTCCTCCAGAACAATGCGCCGAGAGTTGAAGCGAATAGGGATGGGAAGTCACATGCCAGTGAGGAAGCCCTTGGTGTCAGCAACAAACCGGAAAATTCGCCTGCAGTGGTGTAAAGAACGGTCTGACTGGACAGTAGGCGACTGGAAAAAGGTGATGTGGTCGGACGAGTCACGTTACACGTTGTTTTGCACCGATGGCCGGCAGAGAATTTGGCGGCAGCCCCATGAAGCGATGGACCCCTCATGTGTTGTGAACATAGTTCAAGCTGCAGGAGGAGGTGTCATGGTATGGGCCATGTTTTGTTGGTATGGCAAGGGTCCCCGGATATTCCTTGACAGTCGGGTGAAAGCCAAAGACTACCTGAACATTGCTGCAGATCAAGTGCATCCTGCAATGGTGCATTTGTACCCAAATGGCGACGGGTTCTTCATGGACGACAATGCTACTGTCCATCGAGCAAGAATTGTTCAGGAGTGGTTTTCTGAACATGACACCGAGTTGCAACATCTGCCGTGGCCAGCGCAAAGTCCGGATTTGAATCCGATCGAGAATGTTTGGGACATGTTGGAAGGAGACATTCGTCAAAGGCATCAGCTTCCGTCTATTCTGTAAAACCTGAAGGTCTCTCTGACGAATGCATGATCTGCGATTACCTTACCTGCATTGCAACATCTTGTGAAGTCCATGCCAAACCGCGTATGTTCTGTAATTACAGCCAAAGGAAGGTCAATACCATATTGAACGAAGGTTTCTAATTCATTGGCCGGTGTGTGTATTTTTACATGCTGTTGAATGAAAGGTTCCATTGATAGTTACTATTTTCTTTCTTTTAAGAAGAAACCATTAACTTTATTTGTTTTTATAATATTTTCGATCTGTGCGAGTAATTTTTTTCCTTTTCACATGAAGACTATGAGCAAAACTCCACCTCCTAAATATTCTCTGTAATTACTATAATTTCTTCAATTGCTTAATTACATTTATTATAATTTGCATTTCCGTTGAAACGTTTGTCTGTTAAATCTTTAAAGACTTTGAAAACGCATTCACATTTCTTTAGTATTATCAAATTACGTCATTTATTGGTGAAAATTATTTGATCGAAATTCGTTAATAATGTTATCAATAATCAAGAGGAGACTGCCCCCAACCTCAATCTAAGCATTATAGTGGGATGTGAGCCAACAAAACTTGTCATTATCAGAACAGTATTCAGTGCTAATTTATCCTATGCAAAATTTTGTGTTATTGAAACTAAAATGAAATTAAGTAGCGGAGCACTTATTGGTTTAACAGTGTCCGTCTGTCCGTCTGTCTGTATGTTTGTCTGTCTGTCTGATTGGCCCATTGGGGTCTGAGTTACGGGGGTGGTAGTTAAAGGAAATCAAGTGATCTACGTGGTATTTGAAATCAGGGCTTTCTCTACTTTCCTATATCGTCCTCGGGGGGATTATTTTCTTGCATTTTTTTCTGAATTTACTTTTATCAGTTATAAAAGAGGTTAAGAATATGAACTAATTAGTACATCAAGATTTATGGTGTATCTTCCCATAGGTTAAATATGGGATGGTATCCAAAATAACGTTGAATAATTCCCATTGTCAAAGTCAGATGGCATAAAGTAGAATCAGTTTGCGATAACAATAGTGAAAACTTAATCGTTTAATGTAATCACATTATATCTTTTAACATTTAACAAATAAAGAATGGCTTTCTTATATCCCTTTAAAAATGTTATGATTAATTCTTTATTTTATCAATAGATGGCACTAAGCAAATCATTTGTGGCAACTTTCTAGCTCTCTGATTCCTGAGCTACTCTTAAGGGAAGAGCTCTGCTCGAAAAAGTGGGGTCTGGTGCAAAATGCTCGTGTGGGGCCTATTTTCAAAAATATTTGTATCGTGGAAAATGAAGGCCCGGGCCTTGTGCAGCCTCACAGTTTTAGAAATACAAATTATCCTAGAATGGATCAGAAATACAATCTAGGTAAAGTTTTTTTTTAAGAATTCGGCTTTTAAGAATTACAAATGCCTACTCCTCATGAGTGCTTGAATCTATGTAGTTTGAAATGTAGGAGCATATTAGGGGTTGGAAAGAAAAAGACAAAGAAAAAATAGCGATATAGTACCCTATTTTTTAAAATTAGTTATAAAATTTGAAATTCTCATTCTGCTTAAAATATTTAAAGCCTTTATTGCCAATCAGAGAAGCACTGAACGTGTTCAATTAAATTTTCGACTTAAATCAGTTAAGGGTTTCTTTCGTTGGACAAGTTTTCTTCTAAATTTTTATTTTATTTCTGCGGTCTAAATATTTTAATTGAGGATATGCATGTTGAAGTCCTTCACATATTCTGGTAATATAAGTTGTTCTCCAAGAATTGGTTTGCACTTAGATATTTATATGAAATTAACTTGTATTTAATAGCCCAGAAAAGTGGATATGGTCGAGAAAGTAGATAATGTGGAAAGATTAAATAAATGTGAATAAATGAATCACTTACTCAACAATTCTTAAAATTTAAACCTTAATTAAGAAAGTTTCTTAATAAATTATATTAATAGAGTCCATATTTATTGATTTAATTAATAGACCGAGAATTTCAGTGAAAATTTATATAAACCACGAGGGAATAACGCAGTGCGCAGCCCAATTTTATCTCAAAGTGTGGCCTATTGATTACATTTCCCTTGCGAACATAAACCTATATTCGCTGACGCTGATATCTTTTATTCATCATTAACAAAAAAAAAAGTTGTAAAGAGATAAAAATTACTCAACATCACATGAAAAATAATAAACGAAAAAGTGTTTACCTTTACAGAAAAAAAAAATAATAAACTTATTCTCTGTTTTTTAATAACTCTTTAGTGTTCTCGGAGGAGGTTTTATCTTTTCGTGTTTTATGCGCCTCGAAGCCATAACATCTCGCAACTCCTTCGGTCTCGTGAATGTCAGACCCTTTGTTATTTACACTTAACCTTGGGTGTCGTAATAAACAACCGGAAGCAGTCACGGGCAGCACGAGGACCCGAACGGTGGAGCCGCAGATGCGCACGCCTTGGCAATGCGTCTCCTGACGATCGAACGGCCGTACTTCTCTTGCGGGGGCGGACCCAGCGTCACGGCCGAGGTCTTATCGAGGTAATTATCTGAGCACAGGCCCAAGATTGATAGCAGTAAACGAAGCACTAATTGGACTTCTTTGCGCTCCTAGGACAAGCAACCGCGCCACTCACTCTCTCCTCGCCTTCTCCTCTCCTCATTTACCTCTCTCTCTCTCTCTCTCTCTCTCTCTCTCTCTCTCTCTCTCACTTTCTGGCAATCTTTTGATGCTTAAATTTCTTCCTTATAAGAAGAGATAGCGCCACTTCTTAGCAATGAAATTTGATACCCTAAAGTCAATGAACAAATCAACATTAATTTATAAGAAGTTAAATCTCGTTCATTTAAATTCCTTCTTCACTTTCCCAAACTCATTCATATGCAAAATTTCTATAGAATAAATCCAGAATAATTAGAACATGAGATAACATAACGTAGTATAATATTATTCCGACATTCAACATAACTATATCCGTGAAATTAAACGGCCGGTGTGTTTTTGCCGTCCCAGGCAACTACTGTTTATGCCGTCTCACTATTTGCCGGAGTTTAGGAATTAGTTCCCTTTCTTTAAACTTATATCATAAAGTCTCCGTACTTCCCTGTAAGGAAGAAACACGACACGATTGTTTGATTATTGAATTATTGTAAAATCCGGCACTTTTGTTATGAGAGAGTTAGGTAGAGATTTTCTAGTTCTAATCGTTTTTATTCTGTTATTGGCATCGATATATATATTATCGAAGCTGCAAGAATAATACTTGTGAGTAAGCGCATAGTAGTTTCCAAACTGTGCTTTTTATAAATTGCTTGTGAATTTGAAATATGCGAGAATCCAGTCAGCTGTTTCGTTTTTTCAATCGTGGCTCCAGCTAGACGAATACAAAAAATGAGTGCCTTTTCGACGTCACTAACGTCTTTCTTTTTCCCCATGTTAATCAAGGTCGATTTCAGTTAATCTTTTAACTTAACAACCTAATCGCACCTGTTAGATAGATCCACGTTCTGATGTTGGGCGCGGCGGAAAAACCCTGATACACTTGACAAAAAGAAAGAGCGCGTGAACCGAAACAATTTGAGAATCACTGATATTGAAGCCCACACGCTGATAAACTTGACAAACAACCCAATTGCTTTACCAAATAATAATAACTTACAATTATGTTATACGAAATGCCGTCCTTAAATAATAGCGCCCCAGCCGATGTCAGCTTGTATTTATTTGTTTATGTGCATAGAACCTTTTAAAATATCCAACGTATATGAATGTTTATGTTCGCAATCTGTAACTGGGTTTACCTTGAAGAAGGGCTATCAACAATATTCCTGGGTTAAAAATGTAAATTCGGTTTTGTAAGTTGAATATTAAGATAGATTATGTTTATAGTTACAGTATATGTAACATTAAAAACGGAAATTATTAAGAAAACGAAAAACAAACATCTTTATGCATATAACGTGCTGTTTCATATTTTATATTTAAAACTAATATGGTCATAGAGAGAAAAAATAATATGGGCATATTGAATACTTCCTGCGCCAACCTAACATACAAGAGTGGAAAAACTTATTTACTACACTACCTATAGGCGCATAACGAATTTTGAATTTAGAGGACTTATGAATTTTTTGAAGAATTCTTTTAATATTATAGTAAAGTTTTCTAAAGCAAGACTGCAAATTTTTAATAGCATTCAGAGTGATTCTTCAAAGCATTAGTCATCAATTTAGAGAAGGTAATAATTAAACTGAAGAAGCACTTTAAACATATCATATAATTACAAATTTGGAAGAAAAAAAAATAAAAGGAAAAATTCCGCAACCTACACTCGACCATGTCTTTTGCTGGCACCGCTCTTACCAAATGAGTTACCGCAAATTATGTCCATGTCCATGTCCTGCAAAGCTGTTGCAATACGTCCATATGGACTTCCATGAAGCCACAAATCAAGTATGGTATGTTTGAAGAGTTTCTTCTAATTATTTCTTATATTTGAGTTGAATTTCATCAATTTATTGATGGTTTAAGGATAAGGAGGATTCCCGATTTGCGAGTCGAGGGCCTGCTCTGCCGCTTGAGTTGATTTGTGGCTTCACTGAAATCTATGTGGACGTATTATAACAGCTTTGTGGTTCATTGTCCGCGGTAGGTCAATTAGTACTACGGGCAATACCTTATTCGAGTCCAGTCGCGGAAATTTTCCTTCCCTTTTGTGCTTTATAATTATTATTAATCAATGTCTAATTCAAATAATTTCAAAACACGTAATTTGAGTTGATTATTATAAACAATGAACAAAACTTGATGGATTATAATGTTAATAAAGAAAGCAAAAATTGAATTGGCGAAATACCTCGATTTTATATAATATCTTAATATTTTATATATTTATAATAATAATTTTTTTAAAATTAAACGTTTGCTGAAAACAGTTTTAAAACATTACCTAATCATTCTTTTTTTGTCCGAATGTATGAACTGCTACAATGTTCGAAGTTTTTGACGCCTATCGATAATTTTACAAGGGCTGGAAGTTGGGAGACAAAATGTTTCGCTTCTATCACTGTTTTCTATGTTTATTTATTAAATTTAAAAATCCTATAGAAACTACGTGCAATCTTGTTCACGCGCGTTGCCGTTACGATTTGAATTCTTAGCTCTGTTGCTGACGATTTGTTGGATATAATTGCATTCGTTGTTGCTATTGGAATGACCCTAAGAAAAAAAATAGCGAAAAGCGAAACCTAAGAAAAATCCGAAACAATCTGTAAATAAGACGAGAGAGGAAACAGAAATGGTCCTTGTTTTTTTGGACTTCTTTTTTTTCGTATCCTTGCTACCACAGACTAATTATATGAAGAGACTCTTTTTAATAAGGCATCGACCCCCAAGATCTGAAACAAAAAAAGGCAGCATATGTGTACACGTACAGGAAATACGTATATATAAGGACCATGAGGGGGAATGAAGAGTCCCTCATTAGTTGGACTGATGATTGAGTTCATAAACTGAACTTCATACTTGTAACTATTTCTCCTTCCCTCGCACTTTCCCTTGTAATAATAACTTCCTAACGAAACTCTACGTGAGAAATATTACTCCCTCCAATTAACGACAGAGCTCGTTTCCTGTCTCCTCCTCCTCTTCTCTAAATCTTTCTATTTTTCCCTCTTTCTAGTTCCTTCAGTTAAAAAAAACGAGAGGAATACCCCGCTATCTTCTTCACGGGTTCTTTTGATTCGTCGAAATACGGGGATGAGGTGGGAGGGGGGGGAGGGAGGAAGGTTGTGCCGAGTGCGCAGGCGCACAACCAAGCCCCCATCGCTTTCTATCTGCGGTGCCACTTCCTTATCTCACCATCAACTGAGCGCATTAATTTCAGCACATTATTAACACGCGCTTGGATAATAATGTAATTGAGCATGCGCACGTGGCTTGCAGCAGATAAACATGTCATTATTAAGCGGAGTAATCTTGATAATCAGCAGGCCCGTGATGGATTCTGGGTAAAGATCAGTTTATAACACAGAGCGAGGCGACTTTAATTAAAGATGATGTCGTACGCGACGGTGCTGACCCCTCGAGGTTAATCCGATACGAAACGGCGGAGATTTTTCTCATTTACTACCGACCGCTTTTTTTTTTTTCTCCCCTGTCTCTCTTTCTGTCTCTCTCAGATCATTTTTTTTAAAAACACAAAAGCTCAGATAAGTTTTTCCATTAATCATTCTCTCCTATGAGAATTATATTAATTCTGAAGATGTTAAAAGATAAAAGAAATGTTTTTAATTCTTGTTGTAAACAGAAATCCGCTGTGAACAAGATTTTCGCTCAGACTAACCCCGTTTTGCGTTTATTTTAATAGCTTATCACACTGAACACGAATAAATTATCAATTGCTCTCTTGAGCTGATATTTTTAATTTCTCACACTTCTCTCCCACCTATCTAAATTAACTTAAGCTTAAATTTCCTGGGGTGGTATTATATATATAATATTTAAAAAATTAAATAAAGTTTCTTCATTGAAGTCATGTTACATTGCGCATCTAAACTAAAAAATATGTTTTTTTGATTTTTTTAAATTTTAAAATATGTATTGCAATTCAGCATTTTTGAAAATATGTAATCTTTTCTTTAATTAGGATTCTACCGAAATAACAACAGTCAGGCTCGCAGCCGTCGGACGAATGCTGATACCTCCTTTTTTATATATACAGAGAGGAATATGAAATTACCGTATGATATTGTTCAGGTCTTTATTTACTTACCATTAATTTCCAACAAAAATTTGTTTCTGTATAGTTCTCCAGCGCTCAACGAGTCTGTATCCAAGACCTGTAAAAATAGCTATTGGCTTAATTGAACTATTCTTGATATCGTTGATGAGAGCATCCGCGTTGGAAAACTATTCGCTCGAAATCCGTTCGGACTGAACGGAAGAAGGTCCAAGGAAGCAAAATCAGGATGCCTGAATATCCAGCACTCCACCGTGCTAACATCAACTGCCTGTTATTAAAGAATTTTCTCAATCGCCGATTAATTTAAATGGCTGTCATGTGTTCTCCATTCATGAACTCAGTCACCGTCGATCTAACCCGCCATTTTAATGTTAAACGACAGGAAAATTTGATGAAAATATAGAGAATGGACAGAGAAGTTCAAATATGAAGTAGCCTATCCAGAATTTATTTTCACTCTCTTGCTGGGGAGATGAAAAATTGGATACTTTCGTTTGTGAGCTCCTTGTATTCCGAGTGTATCTATATATTTGCAAGAAAACGTCGGGTGAGTGATTCCTGGGATCAAAACAAGAAAGAATGCCCCTATGAACATTATCCTACAAAGCGTTGTTACTGAGTTATATGCGTATGTACATAGATGTCACTGTTTTTATTCACGTCATCATCATGACGTGTACTGAGTGTTTTTGGACGATATCTTCCCACAAAGGTGGATCGGGCGTCGAAGTCCAGTGCATTTGCCTGCCCGGTCTCCTGACCTTAATCTAGTGGACTTTTATCTGTGGGGATACGTGAAAAGTGTGGTATACCCTACGCCAGTTAAAGACATCAACGATCTGGAAGAGCGTATCATTAAAGCCTGTGTAGCTTTCGATAGGCAGCAGGTAGGTATATTCGAGCGGCTTCGCTAGTCTATTTTGAGGAGTTGCCACGAATACATTTAGCTCATGTCGGATACTTTGAGCATCTCCATTCATGTGGCCATTGTAACGTCGTCGCATATAACCAAAAACCACCTCTACTCAAAGCCTGAGCGCGAAACTTCATACATTGTTACATCATCATACCTAGTCATAATTTAGGGCTTATTATTGGTAGAAATGCGATTAAAGATGACTACCTCTGACGTTTTAACAATGTATGACGTGTCCGCGCTTAGGCTTTCTCTTTAGGTGGTGTTGATATACTCAGTAAAAATGCATTATAGTACGTATGTTCATAGGGACATTCTTTCTTGTTTTGATCCCACGAATCACTCCTCGAAGGGCTCATTTACAAAACTTGCTTTTCCCACTTTAGCTAGTTGGTCAGGAAACATATCTTGACGCCGCTCATAAATTCAAATTTTAATCGCGCGAATATGTAAATTATACCATTGGAACGAGAAAACCTATGTGTTATCCAGTTTTTGCGAGAGCCTATTTATTAAAGACTGGGGTAGGCGCGCGCGGCAACCGCCAAAGCATTGTTCCTAGTTTTTGGGCCTAGTGAAACACTAGTGCAGCTATTGTTGGCACTTCTTGAAATCAACTTTTTCTTAAAGAATCTAAAAAAATGCACCTCTTTCTTCATTTATAAGGTTTTTCATTAATTAATTTAATAGATGGTTTCTCTGAACAATATTTATTATATTATGGATTCCGCATACCTGTTTCGGCTTTTTTGATCTATGTACATACATAATTTATATTAATAAAATTACGGATAGTGTTTTAATACTTACAGTTTGGGAGGTTCTTTATAATGAGTAAGTTTTTAAAATTATTTTTTCTCAATAATGCGAGTGTTTTATTGGTATGCAGAATCCATAATATAATAAATGTTGTTCAGAGAAACCATCCATTAAATTATTATAATAAACAACATGACCCTACTACTCTATACAGGTTTTCATTAACTGATTAGAGTATCCTGCCCACATGTTTTTCTACTAAAAGTTTCTCACTGTTCAGTACTGGCGACGTAATTACTCTCACTCATTTTAAATAACATAAAATATTCTTGTTCTTAACCTCTCTCCTTAAGTTTAATAAAAATAATTCTAGTAATGTATATCTTTTAACATAAACTCACCCCTGGGGTAGAGTGGGAGACAACGGTACATGTACATATTTTTATTACATATTCGGATAGCACGTCAAAAATATATAACTTTTATTGAACACATTCTTTTTCAGTTCATGAGAGATGGTGCAGTAATAACAAAAAAATTAATTTTTTGTAATTCTCGAATGAAATACATCGAATTGAAGTATATTAAATTATTTTTCGATGGAAAAATCATTACTTGATGTTTGGAGGTTCGTTTCCTGTATATATTTCTTATTTTTATTAAATTGCGTTTTCAATATTCGTGATAAAGTTAACCAATAATACCAAACTGGACCTTCACCTCCCTTCCTGGAGGGGGGACAGGGGGCAACATTAAATTTTTTAACATACTATCCGAATATGCAATAAAATAATGGGGATTCATATTTAAGATTTCAAAGTGGTTTCCAGCCCCAACGCAGGAAGGGAGGGGGCTAATTTAGTACCATTCGATTGACCCCTCCGAGACAAATAAACTTCATTCGGAACTTTTTTCGATTCCATGTGTTGTTTTCGAGATATTCCAGGGGAAACTTTAAAATGGGTGAACGGACTTTTGGATCATCTTGTATCTTTTTTTTTTGTTTTTTTTTTTTTAGTACTGGTAATCCAATACGTCCATCCAGGGCCTGTATGGCTTGAGGCCGACGAGTTCGGTCCCTGGATGGACCTGGATTAACGACTGCTGTATGATGGTCACAACAGCCCGGGGGGGGGGGGGTGAAGATCGTGGATCACGGATGGTGACCCATCCAGTGACTAGCCGTGCCTGATGTTGCTTAACTTCACAGAAGTTGTGTTTCAAGTGAAAGCCCAACAGGCCACGGCCTCCCCCAAATATGTTGGCTTATTATATATAAATAAAAAAATTGGGATTAGCTGACAAGCATTAGGAAACTTTAGAAGATATTTTAACTTCAGCTAAACAGATTAATAATGGAAATAAACAAAAATAATTAAAATGTTCTGATATTTTGAAATTCTGAGACCAAATCTCTGAAATGATTAAGTTTTAGTTAGATATATGAAAATAATTACAGGCTTGAGCTGGATGCTTCAAGTAAAGATTCAAGGTTTTGAAGCCGTTGTGTGGAATTTTTTTTAGCCAAAGGATTAAAACCGGACCTATTACTAAGCCTCTGCTGTCTGTCCGTCCATCCGTCCGTCCGACCTTTTCAGGGCTGTATATTTTGAACGGTAATAGATATCCAGTTGAAACTTTCACAGAATATGTGTTATTTACAATTTGGCAAATGTTTGAAATAGCTTCCTCTAAATTTTTTTTATTAAAACTAACAACTTCTGTAAATGAAGACGATGATCTCAGTGATTAAGCATTGTTTAAATACTTATATATAAGTGTTGAAAATTTGATGAATATATTTCAAATAATGACTATATTCAGAAGAGATTTTAATTATGTCATTATTTAAAAGTTGTAGTTAAATTAATTCTAATAAAAATTACGTTAAAAAAGATTTCCATGGTTCTAGGCAAAATGAGTTTCATTTATTCATTTCCATACAATGATAATTTTTGTTTTTCTCACTTCTTTACTTTTGCCAACGATAAGCGATCGATTTTTGCCGTAGCGCGAAGAGAGAGAGAGAGAGAGAGAGAGAGAGAGAGAGAGAGAGAGCGTCGAAACAAAATACGTTTAACAAATTAACAAGCTCAAAACTTTTGGTTTCCTCCGTTTTCCCCATGTCATTTTCCGTGGGTTTTTAAGTTTTCTTAATTACCGGTCCCGGTGAGAGATTCTTCGACCGTTGGAGCAGGGTAGACAATTACGCGGAGCTCCTTTTACGAGGAGAGGAGCGAAACCGAGCCGTTGCCATCGGTCGGTCGGTCGGTTTAAAACATTTCCATTCGGAAAATTTTCAACTTTCACTCCACTTTTCCGATAGCGCTTTTCGGTAAAAACCACAGGAGACGCCCGGGCCTTCTCGCCCACCGATCGCTCCGCCTATAACGGCTTCTAGATAAATTAAGAGGGCCAACTTGGTTTCATTTTCGGATGGTCTCTCCCCTCCGCTTGCAAAATGCCTCCACCAGGTGGCCTTGTGTAACATTAACCGGCAATTTACGCGATACCGTGGGAATAATAATTTAATTTGAGAATAAATAAGACGCCATTGCTTGCGTGCGCAAGTACCGGAGAAACATCCAATCCTAAAGTGGACGAAATCACGTTCCTCTGTTGCTGACGACGAGACCAAGGAGATGGTAAAACACTCCCTCCTTGTTACAAAAGGACCAATGAGCTTTCACTCTCCCTCTCCCTCTCTCTCTCTTTCTCTCTCTCTCTCTCTCTCTCTCTTCTTGTTTTCTCTTTGTCCACCTTGTGCCACAAACTCGCTCTCCTCTCCCTCGTCTTCTCACCCTCTCTCATCAGCGAAAACAAACGTTTGAACATTCGCAGTAACACTTAAAGCTTCAAAATTAGTTCATTTTAAATTAGCAAATTCTTTTAGGCACGAACAGTAATACATAAGTAATGAGTTTCTTCCGTGCATATTAAGGGAATAAAAAAGAATAAATAAAGATAAACCCGAAAAGAGGAAAATTGTTTAATTAAAAACAAGTTATAATGTTCTAATGGAATAAGTGATCGCTACAATTCTACAGCATTATTCAGAGATGTACTTCAATAATAACTTCATCGTCTTTATTTCGTTTAATGAAATAGAAACAGAAATTATCTCCTGAGGAAAAATCGATGACAGTACGAAATGAAAAGGACCCTTTTCATTTAAAAATCACTGTTGCGGATATAATATAATTAGAATACGATAAACATAGGGTCGACATTAGGGTAAGTTTTGCGTCTAAATTTCCATTTTATAAATTACAGAAATAATGTTTGATTGCATCTTATCCCTTTGTCTAGGCGCGTTCTTAAAAATAAGGTTGTCATCTATCAATATGAATCTTAAATGAATTTTATATATCCTAAATGTTTATAATGAAATTTCTCCTTAATTACTCATTAAAACAAAATAGATGATTGCCTTAAAATGCTTGCCTTTAGAATAAAACAGCTATTTTTCTTTTTTTATTTTAGATTTGTAATCAGCACAGTAATCCTTAAATTAACGCGAGTAATTAAGTTCCATGAAAACAGCGCGTAAATGAAAACAGAGTTAACGGAGCAATGGAAAGCCATTTTTAAAATAGGAAACACTTACACATACTCAAATACAGCGTGCTGATTATGTCTCTCTGTGATTTCGAAGTCTGGCCATAATGTACCATAGCCACGAAGTTTTTCATACCGTGGTTTTGTTTCTAACAGATACCGTGGCGTAATAACTTGCTTCTTTGCTAGGAAGCAGTAATATGCAACCATGGCGTTTTCAGTTAAACAGAAAGCTTTTTTGTTTAGAAGTTCATTAAACGAACTGTTGAAAGAACGGGATGGCCAAGGGAGAAGTTTGTCGTTGTTAATGGTATAACCATAGCCTAATAATACTGTATAACTGCTAGCGCTGTGGAAGAACACGGCTGAGGGGCACTTGCACATTCGTTACGAAGATTACATTCTCCAAATGCAGGGAGCTACTTCCCATTTTCACTGGAAATGTATTCCTCCATAGCGTTGAATTGGTGTATTACAGCAAGCCGTACTACAAGGATTGGACAAAATAATATGAACACCTTTGATTTTAGACATTTTATCGAAAATCTAGAAATATACTTGAATAAATTATCCTGAAACTTCAGGGGTGTAAACAGCATGTTGCACCTCATATATTTCAGCGAAGGTTTTGCCCCGAAGGAAAATAGGGAACCACCAACAAATTGAACAAAAAATAATGCTTGGCATCACCCTGTAAAAATAAATGCTTGAAATGCATTGTAGCTGTAGGATATGATTAGCTGGCTTCTTTTACTTATCTGTGTTCATTTGTATGAGAATAGCACGTATATTCATGGAGATATAAAGGTTTCTATAAAAAAAAAAATCGAAATTCTTTTTGTTCATGACATGCAGGATTTTCAACCTAATGCAATGCTTTTTTCAGGAAATTTTGACAAACTACAGTAGAGACAACACCCTGTAATCAGAATATAAAAATATTAAATATTTGATGAAATATGAGCATTTCTACTAAATAATGTTTAACTGCGCATGCGCAAACGTTACCAAAAATGTCTTTTGCATAATTTATTAGCTCGTATATACGTAGAGCTACTCACTATAAAGAGTCCAAGCAAATATAATGAAAATTCAGAAAGATAACGCCGATAGAATGAGTTGAATTTTAATTGCCCTCAAAAATAAACAAAACGATAAGGGGTTTTCTCCAAATTTTTATTTTTGGACCGAACACCAGTATCAACTTTTTCTCCTTACGCTGATATGAAATCAATTTGCCGTAGGCCTGCCTTTCGCTCTTATGTTGCTGGAAATGATAAAGTAAAGGAGGAAGCGCTGCCTCATTTGCTCTTATGACCCTAATAATTGGACAAGCGTTGCTTCTTCCTTGTCTTAGTTCCTTGTAAAACTAATAAGTAAATTACCTTGAATACCGAGAATAATTACAGTGAGGGAAATTTTAAATTATAAATAAACGAGTACTTTTGGGGGATAATAAATTTAAAGTTGGGGGTGTAACTACAAATCAGCTTCATAAGCATTTACCCTCCGGGAGAGAATTTTAAATCGAGTTCAGATTATCGGGAGTAACTTTAGAGGGTTGGGTAATTTAAAATCTTTACACTATTACACATTTTGATCAATAAGGCATATTATAAGAAATGAATCATTATGCTTTGACGGACCATAGCGGAGACACGTATTGTTAACTGGCCCAATATATAGCGGCGGAGACACGTTTTTAAATTTGACACGGAGAATTTTATTTTTATATCACAGGGTTTGTATCACACTGAAAGATACTCACAGGGCGACTGAAACACTGTATGTGTATATTAAACACATTTATTGTAGACAAGAGGTTCTTTCTTTCTTTCCACCATGATATTTATCCACAGTTTATGGTTAGAATAAACTGTGCTATATAAAATCATTAACTGAAGAAAAATTCTAAAAGTACACGAGATTTTAAATACAAGATACGTATTATGTAATAAACAGGTGTCCATAAATTAAGGAACGAACAGTTCAGGTTCCCGAAAGGGACCAATCTTGGTACGGGATGCAGAAGGTCTTTCCAATGACATTACTCCAGAATAGATATGCTCATCACATCATATGACATCGATATGACATCAATCCATTAGTAATAAATATCTCGCTTGATTTTGATATCATTTAAATTGAATTCTTTCTCCAAAAAGTGTGAGAACATTTGTCAAAGCAAATAAAATGCTTTTACCTCATTCTTTCATACATGTATTTTAATAGCAGAACTTTTCAGAACTGCTTTGCTAAATCTAAATTGTACATTTATGTTCAACGATGTTAAAAACCATCGTTAGTGGATTTGCAAAGCCGGTCAAAATGATTAACTTTAACCATCATTTTGGCCTTGCTTCTGAATAGATAGAATATGGGTGCCTATTATAACCTTTAATAACTTTTTGAGGCCATATCCGAATCTGAAATCTAAATCAAAAAATTCAAAAAAAATTGGCGACGAAACGACCGACTTCCGAATACAGTAACGATGCTTTTAATTAACATCGTTATAGCAATGCAGCAACACGAATTCTCAACTGGTTTTTATTTGACAAGCTGATTGTTGTTGATAAAATTCCATAAGTATATGGAATATACATTTCTGGACAGCTAACCATTTGTAATAGATTTCAAATGACATTGTTCATTGAACGGTAACTATAATAGAGTGAAATGGGCCAGTTTAATTACTCAGTTTTTTTAATATTTAAATAAGGTTTAAAAAAAGTGGGGATCGGATCAAACCCTAAAATTATGAAAAGTTAAATGGTGCTTATTGTTCTCAGAATTCTGCAAACGTTGAAGATTTTTCTCTTTGCTGATTAAAGATCTTATTAATGTATTCTTTAAATGGCCTTTTAAGTGTATTGCTCATTATCTTCTAATGATTTCAATAGAATCCCTTCATTTTGGCAGGAACTATTTTATTTGTGAAAAAAATCGAACAATTTATATGTGAAGATTTTACTAGAATGATAAACGTACTATTCACAGATTTTTTTAAATAAAAAAATTCTGAAAAACAAAGGGCGACTTTGAGGTAGAGCGATGAATATTTAAGTCAAGATAAGGATTCATGTTTTTGAGTTTTTAAGCCTATTTCTTGTTCCATAGCAACAATTTCATAACTGCTCCATGCATTATTGATGGGTGCTCAAAATGCGCTCTCGTTGTAATCTCGTTACCATCGAGAGAAAAAAGTTGAGTTAAAAAAAAGAGAGTAAATAAACCACAACAAGGAGGCAAACTAAAAATTACAGAACGAGAGATTTTTTTATTTATTTATTTTTATACGTTTTCTCTATTTGTGTTTATTTATCATTCTTTTTATTACTGTTCTTAAATATTTCATGAGCTAGTTTTTTTCTTGTCTCCTTTCATCTTTTTCATCCATTTTAGATCATTTACGAAACTGTGGGTGCAACTTCACTTTTTCTTTTATCGGCGGCTACGACGGCCACCACCTCCACCACCATCATGGCGCGGGGGAGGGGCTCCCGGGAATTCGCGAACAACTTTTGCCTCTTTGCGAATCCTCACCATCCAAAATTGCATTATGAAAGTTTAATATCACTTTACGATAAATACGCGCAACGAAATTACAATCGGAGAAATTCAACATTATTGTATTTAAATAATGAAAGCCGATAAAATTTTGATGTGTTTTTTTACAAAAGAGAAGAAGGGAGGGGGCGGTACCAACGGAGTAAAGGATTGAAATTAAAAATAGAGGAGCTTATTTTCTTTCTCCTCCTCTTCTATTATTATTTTTGGAAACTTAAAACGAAAGTTGTTTCAACCAAAAGACTATCATGGAAGAAAATAACAATTGTGTGAGACATAACAAATAAAAGTTTTACTTTGCCGTTCTTCTTTGTGTCTAATAAAAACACTAAAACAGAAACAGCGAAGATATTAATTTTAAAAAATTCATTTATATATTTTCATTTAATGCACAGCATATCTACAAAGGTCATCCCAAAAGTAATGCCTCGTCGTTAATAATAGGTTTATCTTTCAAAATAAAAATTTGGTATTTCTTGTGACAAGGGTCTTTTCAATTGTCCTTGGCTTTGTATACATATGCGCCGTCTTAGAATGCACTATGTGAAACTATTTTTGAAAAATTCTTCCGACTATTTTTCCCCCAAATCTTTACAGTCTGTTTAGCCTTTTCCACGTCATGAAAGTTTTATCTACGAAGACTTTTTTTCAAAGGGCCATACAGATAAAAGTCTAAAGGGGCCAAACCCTGGCCATAGGGAGTTTGCGGCATTACAGACTACACCATTTTTGCAATAGCTTGTGAAGTCTCCATTGAAGTGCGTGGACGTGATAATCATGGTGTAACACAACATTATCAAGAGAAATATATGGTCTTTTCTTTATGAAGGCTTCTTTAAGCTTTTTCAAAGTATGGATATATCGATTATTGTTGATTGTTGCCCCTTGTTCAAGAAAATCAATCAACCTGCCACGTTTATTTAAAAGAT
The DNA here is from genome assembly GCA_023313115.1 of Rhysida immarginata. Lineage (NCBI taxonomy): Eukaryota > Metazoa > Arthropoda > Chilopoda > Scolopendromorpha > Scolopendridae > Rhysida > Rhysida immarginata. Next base: position 615,174 of record JAHWFO010088791.1, read on the forward strand.
TGTCGCCATCACTTTCTTGACGGAAAATGTGATTTTCATCTTCCTCTTCCTAGGCCAAGAAGCCCCAGTCCTCTGCGGATCTCTGTTACATAATTAGATCACTTTTAAGTTTCAAATTTCATGCTAAGTTTTACTTGTAGTAGCTAGAAAACATCACGTTCATATTTACATTTAAGGATGTAGAGTATACTCCTGTATAAATTTCGAAAAACGTTATTCCTTAGAGCAGAATAATAATATACATTATTGTATTAGTAATTAAATTCAGTTAGTATTATCTTCTAGGCTTGTGAATGATATAAAAATTGGTCGTCGCATTAACAGTTTTAAAGATTAGCTACTTCTTCAGGAGTGAATACACTGGCTGACAAAAAAAGTGAAGCACCCAGAAGGAGTGGTCCAATATTATCCTGTTTCGGTGCACATACATACCATTGATGTGTGAGTAAACAATTAGATTCACAAGGATCTGTAATGTCTAGAACGCTCACCAGAGTGCATTCGTGATGTCATCGCCAAATTGCTGATAAGTTGTTACCAGTCAACTGCGGTGAGTCCGACAGTTACACAAGACGTTCAGAGAGGATCACTATACTGTACAAAGCACCCCCATGCCTCGTAGACGCGTTAGACATCCTATCCACTAATTGACAGCATTTGACAGGGGTCGCATTTTGGGACTGCATGAGGCTGGTTGATCGTATCGTGCAATTGTCAGGCATGTGGGCCATTCAGATGTCACAGTGGCCCGATGTTGGAATCAATGAGTACATGAGGGCACCCATGCACGTCGTGCAGGTTCGGGTCGACCAATAAACAGCACCCTAAGGTGCTCCAAGCATTACGGAATCCCATGGGATCGGTACCCGCCATCCGCGAGCATGTACTGGAGACTCTACAACACCCCGTGAGTTCCCGCACTGTGCCTTGACGACTCGCATCCGCCGGATTGGGGTCCTACCCCCCCCCCCCCCTGCGTCGGTTGCCATTAAAGCCACAACACCAACGTCTGCGTTCAGAGTGGTGCCTTGCCCGGGATGCATGGACAGAGGACGAATGGCGTCGCATCATGTTTAGTGATGAGTCCCGCTTCTCCATGACCTCCGATAATATTGGAAACAGCCCCTTTTGTTACCTTGAATAAAAGCCTCCTTTATTCGATACTCCTTATTTTTCCCGGTCCACTTTGCCAATTGTGATCGTATAGTGTTATATCCTTAATTATAATCTTTTTTTCGCGTATGGCGGCGTCGAGGGCAGAGGGCATAACCGTCCCAAATTGTGGAGAGACACACTGGCATAACCCCTGGCATTATGGTGTGGGGAGCCATCGGATATGCGTTCAGGTCACCTCTAATAGTGCTTCGGCAAATTTTGACGGCACAGCGATACGTCACAGACATTCTGCGTCCGCACGTCCTACCCCTTCTTGACATTGTACCACCCTGGGACATTGTACCAACAAGATAACGCACGCCCATACACAGCGCATGTGTCTATGGACTGCCTACAGCATGTTGAGGACCTCCTGTGGCCAGCAAGGTCCCCGGACTTCTCCATCATTGAACACGTGTGGGATGACATTGGAAGGCGACTCCGTCCAAGTACCAACCTGCGGGATCTGGAGGGATAGCTGCAACAACTGCGGACTGACTTGCCTCAGGAGAGGATCCAAAGGCTGTTTTACACCGTTCCGAACCGGATAAGGGGATGCATTGGGGCCAACCTTCCCCCCTGTACTGCCAACGACGTTGTCTGTTTCATCACATATTATAATCAGTACAATAAAGTCACATGTTTTTTCATCATATGTCGTTTCATTCACTTTCAACCACTCCTTCTGGGTGCTTCACACTTTTTGTCAGCTAGTGTATATACAATAGATGCTGCAGTTGTCCACGCACATCCGAATAACCTTGAACATTGGAAATACTTAGAGGAAGGTCGGGTACCGGACACCATTTATCCGATAAAATCCGCTTCCACTAGTTCTGTCACAATTCTGGTTCTTCATTTCATCTGTTATATAATTGTAAAATTCACCAAGCTCACATTAAATGAAATAACGGAGCTTGAGGTTTCTGTTTCTTCTAAGTATTCCTTTAAACACCGCCTTGAAGCTTCTTCTTTGCTCATCTCGAATGTACGGTATTTTCAAGCAACTCAGAAGAACTAGGGTAGATGTACAGTCGGTTACAACAGCATCTAGCCACCTTGCAAGGTTGTTTCTATGCAAGGTGGCTAAGTACTTTTGTTGCCGACTGTACCAGTAATTGACAGTTTAAGACATTACTGTGAAACGAAACTATGTACGTAAATCAAATTGCATTTTGAAAACTTTTCTGGTTGTAAATATAATGGAGAATGTGCCAATCTCATAACAATTATTATATCTCTAAAATCTATTAAGTTATTAAATTTTTTCCTAACTAATGCATGAATCGCTAGTAGTTGACAGTTAATGCACCAGAAGTTGACAGGCAGTTTCACCAGTAATCGACAATGTTTTAATTACACATTTTTATTATATATTTTTACAAAAAATTGACAACATTCAAAAGTAGCTGATGAAATCAAGCATATTTAAGACTATATAAAATATTTAACATTAACTAAAATTGTGCTTTTTAAAACTTAAGTTGTTCATATAGATCATTTATCTTTTTTCCTTTGAAATAATAAATGAAATCAGTCCACCCCCAGGACTATAGAAAATGAAGGTGTTTTTCAGATTTGCAGTGTCAGATCTTGGCCAACATATACTGTTCGTAGAAAAACTTGATTTTTGGCGATTGTTCTCCTACTTGCAAAATTCATCCAATTCATCCTTTGCTACTTCCTAGCACAGTAAACTGAATAGTAGTTTTCTTCTTGGTAGATAACTTGTCCTGGGCTATCTGTTGATCGTCTCTGTGACAAGATTCAGAACCAACAAAAAGAATCGGCGAATAGGGCCTATAAGATTTATGTCAAAGTGGGTTATCTAGATATTGACAGTCAAATATGTATAATTGACACAGCTAGGTCAATTACTGGAAATAAAGAAGTTACACTTAAAACTATCATGTTTGCTTTATTATTACCCTATATTCTCTATTACATTAATATATTTTTGTTCGTTTTTTAAACACAGAAATTATCAATTATTGAAAGATTATGTCAATTACTATTGACACTACATATCTGGGTTTTATTAGTTGACGGTGGACTAAAACAGTTAACACATTGGTCATCTAAATTTCTGCTACTACTAGAAGTATTGTCCACTGCTCACCCAAAAAGGTTTACGTAAATTTAATAACAAATTTTGCATAACATTCATGAAATAAATTCAAGTAATCAAATCCTCGCGTAATAGTTCATTATAAGGTTTTTTCAACTCTCTAAGGCATTGAACAATCAACATGTGTTTGCGACGATAATAGGGAGCAAAGTTCCTAATTTTTTCCTGTTCTAGGAAGCCTAATACATTGTTTAATACGAGGTGGCAACACCAGTCCCTTTTCTTGCCTTGTTACTTTATTAAAAGCCTTTAAATCGTGAACTGTCAATTACTGGTACACTGACAACTACACTACACGCTTTATTTATTTTTTAGCAAATTTTTTATTGAAATGAAACTACGAAACCTGTTAATACGAAATCCCGCTTATTGTCTCTATTTCTGGTCCCGCGTATAACATTCTTATACTAAATTGGTCGTTTAATACGTTTTTGTACCCGAGTCCGGATAATTAGGAAAAAATTAAGAAATTCATTCCAATATAATAAAATTATTTGAGATTTTTATTGTAAAAAAGAAAAAAAAAAGCTGGAAAAATTGTATTTTGGTTCTTTGTGTACATAAACAATTCGAAGCAAGTGGAAATTCTGATTGGTTCTCAGTGTCTGTACAAACGGTGAATTTCCGTGCATTGATCAGAATTATAATTCGCTGCATGAACAACCCTATTCACTTTATTATATCGTTGATTTCATTTCATTATCAACATGGCTCCATCACAAAATAGGAAACGACATTGAGGAACCTACTAAACCAGAATTGGAAGAGTCGGACGAATAGGAAGACTTTCGAAGTCAAAGGCAGCCAGTTGGGCAGTCTGACATTCCAGGAATATGTCAGAAACGTCTGACCGAAGATCTCTTAATCACGGACGATGTAGTGGAGCATTGTCCAAATGAAAATGAAGACGGCGAATCTGAAGGAGAAGCAGAGAGTGATGACGATAGTGAGACAGAAAAATCCGCACCATCTAACAAGCGTACGTTGTCAATTTTAGAGGAAATTAAGTCATACGTCCTATATGAGAATGATGTTCCACCAAATGTTTTCAATTTGTATAGTTCTGTGAACAGCGCTATTACAAAAGTATATTCGTTCATGTTAATAAACACAAGAACCCAGTCCATGTAAACTTCTGAAATAAATGATAACCGGATAATACGAAAAAAATATAATACGAAAAACGATTTTGGGTTCCTTGAATTTTGTAATAATGGGTTTGACTGTATTTAGGGCACGATAATGTTAGCTTGTTTAATGAAAATCTGAGCACGACAAAAAAGTGAACTGATAGGATATTGAATTCTCACCAATAATGGCACAACAGTCGAGACGGGCAGATGAAAATTTTCTTTACATCACACGGAAAATTTTCACTTCTATCGCGCTTGGTTATATTAGGCAGTTTTTTAATTTAATTCTCTTTAAACTGAAAAACGATATTGAGATCCGATTCATATCAATGGAACAGATCAATGCCTGACTTGAATGCAAGATTTCATTTTAACATTAACTCTCTAAGATTCCTTACTCGCAACTAACGCTTACCTACTCTTTCTTGAAACACCTAGCGAAGCAGACTAATAGCAGACTTGCTTTTATTATCCCCTCAATTCTGCGAAAAAGACTTTCCATCAGATTTTAGTAAATAGCGTCAGGAATTTTCTTCCGTTCTTTCCGAAGAACACTGATGATTGTCTAAGGTAAGTTCCAGAAGTTATAGTTCCTACTGCTGTAACAGGTTAGCCCAATCTAGACTATTGAAAAAGAGTCCCATAAAAGGACCATCTTCTCCGAGCTTCCATTCCGATTGCCAGAGATTCATCGTTCCCTAAGATGTGTTTCCATTGTTCAAATGATCCAGTTTCGTTGAGCTATACACCATCTGAACGACTATTCACATTGACTCTGATACTGTGAAACGTGAGAGCATCAGCACGGCCATGGAAACCTAGGGTCTTCAGTTTACGACGAATGGTGATTGTGCTGGCGGTACTTGAAGTGACATTTCGGAAGTCTGTAGCATTTCGCTTCGTGTTGCTCAATGATGTCATTTGCAGTTAAACCATCTATTGAGTACATAGATGACATCCTATGATGGAACCACGTTGGAACTCATTGAACTCTGTTGAGCGATCCATACTGCATCATTATGAATCATAAATGAGTCCTATAAGGCAAGTTTAGATGAGTCCTATTTATATCAACTTAGACGTCATATATATGTAAATTAGGACACCTAACAGGATCGGCCTCAGTGGCACAGTGGTTGCGTGATTGCCTCTGATGCCCGAGGACGCGGGTTCGATCCCGGCCGAGGACGACGAGGATTTTTTCAGGGGAAAAATCCTGAGATCACGCACTTCCTTCGAAAGGGAAGTAAAGCCGTTGGTCCCGTGTAGTCGTTTGCCGGCTCCACGTTAAAGAACCCTTGCGAGGCAAAATTTGCGGCCCCTATAACGCCGTCCTGAAATGACCGTAGCAGTTAAAAAGGACGTTAATACCAAACAAAACAAACCAACGCCTAAATGAAATATCATTTAAATACGAGGGTTGAGGCATAAGTCATGGCAATTGTTCTTTCGTGAGAATTCGAGCGTAGGTGAAATATACAGACGAAAGGACAAGAAATGGACGAAATGTACGCCCACATTTTGCTTCTCATGTTTATTAAGATTACAAGTTTCATGTTCTAAAATTATTACGGGTACACATATCCGTTCTAAAGGGCCTCAAAATAGACTCCTGCAAAATTCACAACACGCTGCCAATGATGTAGGAGGTGCGGAATACCATCTGCTTCACCATTTCCATCACCATGTGAGAATCTGGTCATATCCTGTTGCACAGCGTTTACAATCTCCATTTATGCCTCAAACCGTCTACCATGTAATGGTTTCTTTACCTTCCGTATGAGGTAAAAATCACATGGAGAAAGATCCGGAGAATATGGTGGGTGCTCCAGTTCTTCCCATTCCCAGCGCCGCAGTAGCCGCCCTACACACAGCTTTTTGTGGGCTTGAATTGTCGTGGAGAATGATAGCACGTTTTTTCCTAAAGTCACGGCGTACCTGTCTCATAAGGGAGTTCTGTCGTAATCTGCTGTCACTGTTCTGCCCTGTTGTTCAACTCGGGTTACATCCATTCTGTACGACGGTTGACTAAGAACTAATATAACATTCCTCTCTGTGCCATCTGGTTATCTAGAAATAAACTATGAACGCACGGCTACCTTGAGACTACTGACATGTTTTGATACCTTCCCTTAGCTCTGAGAAAAAAAAATAGTTGCCTTGGCTTGTGCCCCAACCGTCGTATAATTACGGTTTAATATTTCAGATAATTTCGTTCAGAAATATATATTCTCTTATATCATCGTCTTACGATTCTACTAAATTCAATGTTTGTAAATGAAGGAAAAATCTCTTACCACAAAACGCAGGAAATATGAAATACGTATCCGGTATTTTTCAAGTTTTTCCAATTGCAGTTCTTATTTTATTTATTAAATTTAAAACTTGTGCATTTAGCATTTATTATAAATGTTTGCAATATATTGTAATTTAACTGCATTAATTGTATAATTATTAAGAAATTAAAATAAATTAAATTTTTATTATATGAGGTTAGGATTATATGCTTAATGCTATAAAATAAATAATATATATATTATAATAAAATTATAATTAGATTTTTATACCCTAATTTAATGAAAAATAGAACACTTAATTAATAAGGACCATAACAAACATATGCGAGGATTGCGCTTCTTTATTAATGTTATTTACACTTTCTGTATTCTTTGTGTGGCTGAAATTTAATACCGGACATCATTATTGGTATTAAAAAAAGAAAACCCTTAATAATTTTTTATTAACAGATATATTGTTAATTTTATGGACATATTTATTACTTTAATTATCGTAACAAAAAGACAGGCAGACTACTGAAATGTTGAAACATTTATTTTGTTGTAAAATACTTTAACTTCTCTTTAAAAGATCAATTATTACTTTTGCTGGAGAAAAATCCGTTTGCAAAGAGAAAGCAAATTTTTAAGAAAAAAATTTTTTAATGGCTAGGAAAGAAAATTATTAGCAAAATAAAATGAAATCGGGAGGAGGGCACTTGACGTAAAAAGCAAATAAGATGAAAACATGAAATTAAATATGCAGTCTTTAATCAAATTAATTTAATTTTGACGTGAATATGTAATTTAAAAGATGTCGTCTCTATTTTCAAATAAACATGTTTGAATTTTTCGTTATTTTGTCTGCACTGCAATTAATAATTTACGTTATGTCATGAAAGAGAAGCGTTTTAATAAACCCTACTGAAAAGCATGAAATTTGCTTGTCATTTAAATTTAAATGGCGGCTTGTAAGCCTCCTAATTCTAAATTAAAAATTATCAAGTTTCTAAATTTAAACAATTGATCAAATAAATAAACAAAATAGAAACATTCTCAGAATTTATTTCATTTTGTACTATCTCTCTCCATCAGCCATAGTCATTTATAAAAAATTCATTGAAATATAATGTTTATACATAAAACACGAAATATACAGTATATGAGAAATAGCCAAGAATTTACGATAAAAGGCAAATCCAATTTGAGAATCATTGTGCTACTGCGCTCAGGCAAGTCTGGCATAAAAATTTTTATCATAGTAACACGAACAATAGCAGATTATTAACATCTTCTAAGGTGTACACAAAAAAAATTGCAGTTTGAACAATTTTTTATTTTTCGTGGCAATGGAGTATGAGGACAAATGTTACCATGGATGGAAGAAGAATTGTTCAAGTTTATGAATTTACATTACAAATTATGTAAAATTTTGAAGATTTAATATGTTTTATACGTCTAGGTAAACGGCAACTAATTAAGATAAGGAAACAGTAGTTTTTGCTAAGAGAATTTTTTTTACATCTATGATCTCTATAGTGGACCAAACACGCATTAAATATTCTGTAAAACATAAATTGCAAGCTCTAACTGACATATTTTAGAAAATTAATTTTAATCTTTTAGTGTATGAAAGGTAATTTTTTTTTGGATTTTAGTGTTACGTCAAGAAATTTTATTTATACTCAAGTGCCAAAAGTCATGGGATACATATTCAATATCGTGTAGGACCTCCTTTTACCCGGCGAAATGCAGCAACTCGACATGGTATGGATTCAACCACTCGAGGGAAGTCCTGTGAAGAGATGTACAACCATGCAGTCTCTATAGCCGCCTATAATTACGTGTTGCAGGTGCAAGCTCTTGTGCACGATTGGATCATTCGATAATGTCCCAAATATGTTTTGATGGGGTTCATGTTTGGCGATCTATGTGCCCAATTCCTTCGTTGGAATTGTTTAGAATGCTTCTCAAATCAATTGCCAGTAATGTTGTTAGGGTACATGAAGGCCATGAACATCCCATCGTTGTTAGGGTACATGAAAGCCATGAAAGGCTACAAATGGCCATCAAGCAGCTGGACATAACGATTCTCGGTCAACATTAGATCCAGTATGATCAGAGGACCCAAACCCTGCCATGTAAATACGCCCACACAATGATGGAGCCACCAGCTTGCACAGTTCTTTCCTGACAACTGGGTCTATGGCCTCATGGGGTCTGCAGCGCACACGAATCCTACCATCAGCTTGCACCAACTTGTATCGTGACTCATCGGACCAAGCTATGTGTGTTTCAAGCCATTTAAGGACCAACGAATATGTTCATGCGCTCCAGGCGAGGCACGTCCTCCATGTATTTTATTAGGGATTGGAGATAGTAACGACTTGGTTCACTTCCAAAATGTTCAAGATCTTATTAAAGGTGTGTATGATGACATTTCAACTCATAAACTGGATGCTAGCTTTTTAGTGGAAAGAGCTATTACAACACCCACGAATGAGGATGTAGACAAAATCAATGATTTTGTAACGCAAAGAAAAACACTCTCTAGCACAGACATCATTATGCAAGAAGATCAACAAATATTGTATCCAATAGAGTATAAATTCGGAAGATATAAATGGATTTCCACACCACAAACTTTAGACTGCATAAAGGAATGCTGAATCGAAATTTATCCAGTGTGCTGTACAATGATACAAGCGTTATTGTTCGAGAGTTCCAACAGACAGTGCTTGATATTCAAATTATGAATGGAGAGAATTGTGGAAAGCGAGTTTTTATTTCAAGGCTTCTCTTAATTTCTTCAGATTTTTTATGGCGAATTTAAATTTAATTTAAACCAGCATTTGCTTTAACAATTAATAAGTTTCAAGGACAAACAATAAGAAAAGTTGGAATATATTTACCAGTACCTATACTATCTTATGTAGCGCTCTCTTGTGTTGATCAATTGACGCAGTCACGATATTAGCTAAATCTATGGAGAAGAAGAGGACAACAAAGTAAAAAAGTGGTTTATAAATCTATATTTTCTGTGTAAATATACAGAAGCTGTGTATGTAAGCATGTAAGCATTTACAAAAAATGCAAAATATAAATATTGGTGATGTATTTATATTATATCGAATACCTTCAAGACAATTAAGGATAGGTTTAGAAAAACATGAAAGAGCTGTTAAATTAAAAAACTGCAACAATGCTTTAGACAGATTAGACTATAGTGAAAAATCCTTAAAAAAGAAAAAAAAAAACCCATCATCAAAAACGCATAATCAATTTTTCAATTTTCAAAGTCAGAATGCGGAAATTTTTAGGATGCCTAAAATTTTCAAATTTAGAAGCACTTTGGCACTCCCTCGCTTTTTTCTGTGGAGAACCCAGTTTTAGAATGCAGTTATGCAGATATTCCCTACCAATATATGAAATGAAAACTGCAATTACACGAACGTTACAGGACGTCACTTCTAACATCTTGAAACGTCTGTCTCAAAATAGGCGCAAACCTGTTGAGCTATGCCACCAGGAAAATGATGGATATTTCGAACATTTATTATTGATTCTTCTACAAATGTCTTTTCAATCGTACGTGCACAATTTTATTTCATAAATTCAATATACAGGGTGAGTCAAAAGTCTGTTACCCCCTTCCTATCTTGGATACCAATGTAGTTACGCAAATTCCAATACAGGGAATGAATAGGAACTTGAGGGTGCTCTGTCTGATGGAGCACCTTTCATCATCTCAAATATGCAAATTAGGATACATCCAAATTCTATCTCGAAAACCCTAAGAGATACACAAAACATTCCAAACAAAACAAATTCCACATTTGTTCAACAGCAAATTCCAAACAAAACAAAAAAAATCACGAAAATCCGTTGAGCGGATCACCGACAATTCTCATTGCAAGCTCTGCAACATTAAAATCTTGATTCCTATCAAGAAGACTGAGGCAAGGGATGATTGGCCATAGGATGAAACAAGAGCAACACAGTCTAGAGATCCTGGGTTCAAGTCTCGGAAGTAAACACCGAGTGTTTTTTTTTCTTCTGAGTACCATTTGCCAAGCATGTAAGTTATTTCATGCACCATCCTCATCCTCTTCTGGAATCCAGAATTTGCCATAAAATCACCAGTTTCCTGTGCAATTGGTATAGAAAGGCATGTTGAAGCTGAGGGAAAAATCAGACCAAAGCAAGATGGCACAGTACACTAACCAGGAAATAATCAACATGGTCCTCTGCTTTGGTAAGGCGAGGCAAAATTATCATGCAACAACCAGGCATCGTTGAAATGTCGTGCGGAATTATGTTATGGTGCAAGTGGACATCACATTGAACACTATCTTGTATCAGATGACTGTTTGTAAGCAACAAACAGTAAAAGAGCCAATTGTTTTGTTGCAGAGCTTGCAATGGGGATTGTGGGTGATCCGCTCATCGGATTTTGGTGAACTATTTTTTGTTTTGTTTGGAATTTGCTGTTAAACAAATGTGCATTTGGAATTTTTTGTGTATCTCTTACGGTTTTCGAGATAGAATTTGAATGTGTTCTAATTTGCAAATTTGAGATGATGAAAGGCGCTCCATCAGATAGAGCACTTTCAAGTTCCTATTCATTCCCTGTATTGGAATTTGCGTAACTACATTGGTATTCAAAATAGGAAGGGGGTAACAGACTTTTGACTCACCCTGTATATTACCGCTGTAAATTTTAAAGTACTTGCACGACGAATTTTGTACATTATTATTATTATTACAATGTCCGTCTGTCCATCCGTCCGTTCGTCCCCTTTATATTTTCCGCATTTTTGAGGTAAAAGGTTGAAATTCGGAATGTAGCTTACTATGGGCCTGTTCACCTTCACTATTTAGTTTGGTTTTGATTAGCCCACTGGGGGTCGGAGTTTCGAGGGTGGACGTTAGAGGGGACCAAAAGGTCTCTGTGTACTAATGCATATAAAGTAGTGAAATCCAGTAGGCAGATTTCTCTAAACAAGATCTCCATTACTATGAAGTTTAGGCCAAATTGTCCAATGGGGTCGGAGTTGTAGGGGTGGCAGTTACTTGGTCTTTGGCAACTATGGCAACATATGGCATTTGATATATCACTCGATCGGAAATGATGAGAAACGAAAGAAGATATAGCTCTTTTACCCTTTCTACATGCTACGTTCGAGAAAATCAGTTTTTCGATTTAAAAAATTGGGGAGGGAGGGTTAAAACTGAGAAAAAATGAGTAAAAATAGATGATCTCAGGCTTCCGCCACTTTTCTATACCTTCCTCGGGAGGATTAATTTATTGTTATTATTATTATTATTATTATTATTATTATTATTATTGTTGTTGTTGTTGTTGTTGTTGCTGTTTTGCAGGCAACATATAGGAAGTTAGGTAGGGGCTAAGCAATGGTGGTATCAAATTTGACCTTTGACCTCGAATTTTGAACCTTGTAATTTGTAACCGTTAGAAGTAGAGAAAATTTCCAATTGTGCAGTTGCAGAGCTCAAAACGCTGATTTTAATAAATAAAAAAAAGATTAAAAATAAATCCATTAAAACAAAACGAAATTTTAGTGCTCAAGCAGAACTGGAGAATAAATGTGTGGTGTGGACTATGGAATGGCATGTTGGTGGGACCTGAGTTCTACAACGGTTGCCTAAATGGAGTAAGGTACACAGAAATGATTTTGTATGGCTTCGTCTCAGACTTTTTAGACAACTTGCCGCATTAAAGGCACTACCGCCGCATGTAGTTCCAGCATGATGGGGCACCTCCACATTTTGTAGCATTACATGTCAACGACTGGATGACATGTTTCCACATCGATGGATTGGCCGAGGAGGTTCATTTTATTGGCCACCACGTACGCCTGACTTGACACCATTTGTTTATTTACACTGAGAATACCTCAAGGATATTGTGTAAGCCACTGTACCAGCATCAGTAAATGACTTCAAACAACGAATTCGTCGAATGACTTCAAACAACGGTTACAAAGTTACAAATTGCAAGATGCAAAATTCGAGGCCAAAGGACAAATTTGACACCACCATTATTTAGCTCCTTCCAATATGTTGTCTGCAACAGATTTGGTCCATCTCCACTTGTTTTGAAATTGTATGGGGGGGGGGGGTAACAGATTATTGACTCACCCTGTATATAGACATTAATATTATGCCCAGTCAGAGGGGCATACAAAAGTTGGTGTGTAATTTTAAAGTTAGATTTAAACAGTTTTCAGGTAAGGAAAATGTTACGGCTGACCCACAGTCAATATTCATGAAAGAATTTCGTTTATTTAAGGATACCAGCTTAGTAAACAACTTTATAAACCATAGTCACAAAAAAACTTAGCGATACATATAAGAATCCTTAAACATTATTAAATTTTCCGCTAACTGAACAAGGCAGTAGGTAAACGTACTTTGCATGTATTCCTATTTCCCGTTCATTCAATATAAACAATGAAAATTTTGAAAAATTAATTCATTTTGGAAATAGGAATTTTAATTTGTTTTAAGTATAAAAGATCAACTGAATAGCTTTAATGCTTTTTGTATTTACTGAAAATTAACTACATATACATGTAGGTACATTTTAAACAATGAATATTCACTTCATTTTGATTTAAATGGGCTTAAAAGATAAGTTCAAAGATGAGCCCATATTTATAGCGTTTAAGTATCCAAACGATTCACATTAAGAATGTCAAATTAATAACAAAAACGCTAAACTTACATTAACTCACTTGTATTAACTTACATTAACTTACATTTTTATAAGCTTGCGGTTTATCTTGTTAATTTTTTTATATTAATGTTTTCATATTTTTTTATATTAATGTTCTTGTTAATTTTTTTATATTAATAATCTTTATATTTTATATTTGATATTAGTTGATTAAGGAGGATTTATAGATCAGAAATGAGAAGAATTATATTTTTAATAGGCATTTTTGTATTTGTAAAGACGTTAAAGGGTTTTTCTCTCCCTAGTTTGATTGTCACCGTCGCTGTTAGATGTCAGCTGCTTCTAATGGACCTTCAGGGTGTTAAGCTAAAGGGAGGAGAGTGACGGGCGGATGAGATTTAATATATCTGAAGAAGAGAATCATTATTATAGGTTGTGATAGGACTTTAAAATAAAATACGTTGGAAAGAAGTCACTGCAGCTAGCAGCTACGATTTTTTCTTCCGTGAAATTTCCCCGCTTTTTTTCCGAATTTTGCGGGGGATTAAAAAAAATCGAAAGAGGCGAATTCGTTATAGGGGAATTCGATTTCGTCCGAGGCTCGAGAAACAGAGTGGGGGTAGTATGGGGCAAGAGTGTGAGCCTCGTTTTTATTGCGAAAAGTCGTGACGCGGAATGGGGCGTTGATAGAAAAACCGCTTACAGCGCATTTGACACGGCAGGCTACACGAGGCGAGCGCGATGTGCGCGGCCACGTTTCAGCGAACCGCCAGTGAACGCCCTGTCTTCAGTGACGTTAGTGCCGCACACGTCTTGGATTCAAGAAGAGCGAAAAGAGATTGCAACAATGAGAGAGACGAGAGCTCCAACAATGACAGGCGAGAGAGAGAGAGAAGAAGGAGAGAGGGTGGGCGTTTCGTGTGCGGTGGTGGTGGGAAATGGGGAGAGAGAGCGAGAGAAGAGTCGTCGTATCAGTATGGGTCCACACTGGCGCTCCTCACAAAGGCTCTCCCCCTCTCGGAAGGCGAAGCGACCGTATCAGTGACTCTGCCGCCCGCCGATAACCTGTGTACGCTGAAGTTGGGCTTTTCAAAAACCCACTTCAATTTTTCCACTTTGAGGAGATCCGATTAAAAAAGCGGGGCTCTGGAAGGTCGGTGTGACTGGGCCAATATTTACCCAATTAAACGAACGGCGCATTGTCGATCCATCTAAGGAAATACCCAGCGTCCCATCTGTTTTACCCCCCTCTCGTTGCCCCCTTACCCTCTCTCCCACACACCAATATCACCTATCTCCCTAACAACTCTCCCATCTCCTCCTCCTTCATCCCATCATTCCTCTTTCGCTCTTTTATATTCCTTTGCCTTCCAAAATCTTCATCGCTTTCATCATGCTTTATACGCCACACTGTCTTTCTTATCATCGACTTTACCTTCCCGAACGTTAAAAAGAAAATAATAAAGACTAAACAAATATGATTAAATTTCCTGATATTAATGCAATTATAGAAGTGCATGCATTATGTACAGAAATTTCCATGGGATTTTTCTACAACATTTCTTCACATATAAAGGATCGCTCCAATAAATTTGTTTTAATTTCCTTTGAACACATTTTCACAGGAAAAAAAATCATTTCATGTTTTATCTATTTAGCCTTTACCTTCTATCTGTATTTTTTACACGTCTTCTTTTGCGGTTTTCTTTCTGATACTTTTGTTAGTGAGCTACTTAGAATGCTTGTTATGAACTTGCTTTAAATTTCCTTCATAATTTAGAACTTCATATTCTAATCGACGGAGAAACAGTTATAATGTTTTCATGGAATTGCGAGAATATTCGTTGATAATACATTTATGAATTTTGCCGTTAAAGCGCAGCAAAATATTAAAAACACATAAAGGTCATTCAAATGACAACCAGTCAAAGGATGGAGTAAAATGACGAACGGATTTACTGCGGCATCTGCATGAAACCTAGATAGCACTAATAGAGTGACAGCGTGGCAGTCTGCTTTTGCTCAATGCATCGTGCTAATGTGACGTCCAAATAATCATGACTAGATCAGTTGGACGACCGTTAATTCGTCTTTTAACAGAGGAAGGTGTCGATGTAAAGATGATAAGACTGTGGACATGATAAAGGAATGCCCAGACTGCGAAAATCGTAAACTATCGCCTTTCCAAAATCATGGAAAATCCTCTAGTATTTTCTTAAAATTTGAAAATTCAGAAAAAAATGTTACGCTTTCAGAAACGTTCTCCATACTGTTTTCAAGTGACAAGCGCGTCTCATAAACACAAACACAGTCTCCTATAAAAGGATGTCTATCTCAACTTATGCCGTCACTAGTCATCGGTAATATGCGTGCTAAAGATTGGTTGGTTTGTTTGGTATTAACGTCCTTTTCAACTGACGTACTAAAGGAATTCAAGAGCAATTAAGAGAAATTCAAGTTAACACAATCAATTAAAAGTTGATCAGAATTATTTGGGTTCATCGACACTAATGATATAAATGACATCACAAGTGATCCGCTCATTTAAGAAAACACTCATGCAAAAAAAATTTTATACTGTGTCCAGCGAAATATGAACAGGGCATATCCAGGACATTTCTGATTTCATTCTTTGTTATTGTTACGAAGTAAAATTAACAATATCTATTGGACATTGACATTGAAAATGATGTCGTGCTATGATCATTTCCAATAGTGCAGAGAAGTAGTGAAATATGGGCATATTTGATAATGTGATAAGGGTGCCGTATGTGGTACAATTTCTTCTGCCTCAAAGGGAAATGCTATCCCCTAATGTACACGCACGCGTATAATCAAAGATCTATATTCAGCATTTTGTTTTGAGTATGATATCATCTAAACTGTAACCGGCAAAAGGACACTTATCCTATAGTATTACTAGCTGATGTGCCCGGCATTGCTCGGACTGTTTGTTTCATGAAATTTTGTAATATCTGAATTTGAATATAAATAAAAAACCCTTAATAAAGTATATATTCACTTTGGAAAACGAAAAAGAATTCTTTAAAGTGCTCACACTGGAATTTTGTGTCAATTGCGTTTGCCCAGGAAAATTCGACATTGCATCATTAACATTTTAGAATATCAAAGAAAGGCTATGTGTCACCTCGAAAAAAGCAAGAAAAAGTTATTTTTAATTTTAAAGAGGTGACATCATCAAAAAGGAGAAAGAGTAAAGAAAGAGCGAGTGCACTCCTACCCCCCGGAGAGAAATAGTCGAGCGCGCCGTGAGACGAAAGACGGCGGGCGTAGGCTACTGGTAGAAAAAGGAGGGAGGAAGGCGAGCAGGGAGAAAAAGAAAAAGAAAAGAGGCAGATGGATAGTGGATTTCACGGAGAACGGTAGAAGGGGAATAGCCGGAGTTCCTAAGAATGAAAGAGGGACTGGTGAAGGACAATGCAGAATTGAGAGAAAGAAAAATTGCGGAGGCGTTCACGGTAGTTTGAATTATGACGACTCAAAGCATGTTAATAGGCGTAATACGGAAAAGCACGCATCACGGCCGTTGAAGGCGCAGCGCAAGTTTCCGACGAGAGTGATTACGAACATTAAATTCGCGTCGGCTTGAAATAATTCGTACAGGTTCAACTCCCGAAGAATACGATATTCGCAGCGACAGAATTCACCTCGTGCTGTGGCTCAGGAAGGGTCAACGACCTCATATGCGGAAGATATTCGTAAAGAGCGTTCTCCAACAGTTTGCCAAGTAAGCCGTAATGATAATAGCAGTAACCAGCTAATGAATAATACGGACATTAAATTTGACTGTTGCCCTGTTTTAAGTTCCCCATTGCGGACTAATGTTAATGAGATTATTTCCCCTGGACTGAATAGTGGTAATAATGAGATTTTAACGTTCTCCTCGGCCTGTGACGTTAATGCTAGTGTACCAGAAGTTCTATCCCCTGCCCCGGTAGAAGAGGAGCTGAATTCAACCAGCGGAGCTGTCCAGAATTCATACGGAGCACACAATTTTCTCCCGGCTGGATTCAGGAGCGCCATCGTAGTTCGGAAATCAATTATTTTGCCGGTAATGTCGGCTGGGCCCAGTTCGGGTTACCGCGCATGGTGAGCAGCGTAGCGGTGTGCGGTATCCATCTCTTTTGTTCAATTAACTATAATGTTGTGTAATGTGTTTTGCTAAGGATAACGTATGGATTTAATGGTTATGTTATTGTGATTTCTTTTTTGAATATAGTTTCCTCAGTAAAAGTTCAGAGTAGCGTCCCCTAATAATCACGCCAATTTCTGTGACAAATAAAGTAAGTACTGGCCATTAACCTCCTGTAATCGGCCGGGGGGAAACCAATTGCTCCCTGTAACCAAACAGGTTGGGGTATATATCAGTAATTTGCCCCCGGAGGGGGACGTCGTAGACAGAACGCCGAAGGCGTTCGAGCAACGGAAAACAGTGACCAGCGAGGCCCGCAGGGCCGAGAGTGGAACTTGCGTTTGCTATTGTGCGGTAGTGAAAATTAACCCTATAATATGATTAACCATTCACTTATTAAGTAGATATGTTAAAATAATAAATTCATAGCATAAACGCGACGGGGCTGCCCGATGTCTTCCGTGATTATTAGGGGACGTTACTCTGAACTTTTACAGTTTCCTCCAGTGGGTCGATTTACTTATCTAGGTGGCCGTTTTCCTACGGTCGCGAGGGATTTGCCAGAGCCCACTTTCCCATGCAAGCTAGTAGTTTCATACAAGCAAGCAGTAGCGAAGCAGCGGATGTCAAATGCGAGGACTCTACAAAGAAGCCATTTCACGCTTCCACGAAACAGACTCACCTTTGCATCCAGCAACAGAGGCAACATTAACGTAATTCTTGCTAACTAGTTTGTGTAACTTTTTCAATATCGTAATCCCCCTTTGGGGGTACATTTATACTCGTAAAAAAAAGAAGCAAAGGATATATTTATATTTAATGGAATAGAATTGATTTTAACAGTATGTAAATTCAATTGCAAGATTCCTAATGTTGTGATTTCAACGCTCTCAAGAAATTGAGAACGATTTATTGATTATCATTAAAATTGATAATTTTATCCTTTATCGCCTCCCGTCCCATCTCTGACATTGTATTTAAGTGCACTTTGCTCCACACAATTAAAATACATGACACTATGAGTATTGAATTATTTCTGTCTATATTAAAAAAAAATACTTCATAGATGGATTGAGAGAGTTGAACTCTGTTTACAGCGTTTTCAGTATCCCTCAGCAATATGTAAGCTTAAGTTTCAAAAGAGTTGCATTCAGTCAGACAGCGTGGAATCATGTCCTGAATATGGTTGTTTATGTTGACAGTATCAGTTAACAGCAAAGATTGCCCTCTCACACAATCAGTTGAGATCTCTATAATTTTATAATATGTTTAGATAAACATTATCTATAACTTCTCTAAAGGAAGTTACAACATAACAAAAACCATATGAAAAATAAATTTTCTCCTTTTATTAGCTCATTAAGGAAAGTACCTTCACCTTTTCAGCAAAAGTTTCAGCAACTGCACGCCCTAAAAGTTGTATTCTCTTATTTGTTTTAGAATAATTTCTTTTGTCTCTCCAAAGATTTGAATAAAAAAAGAAATAATTATTTATTTATTTATTTATTTATTTATTTTTATTTATTTATTTATTTATTTATTAGTTTTTATAATATCCCCCTTAACTCTTTAACGTTTCCCCATTAAAAATTCATGGAAAAACACTTTTGACTGTTGCTTATTATTACTAATCATGTCAGGGTTACAATTATCATAAAAATAATTTTTATTGCATGTAACTATTTGTTAATGTATTGTTGCCATTATGGCAAAAAACCTATTTGTGAACCAGTATATTTCCTTACATAAATTGCTTTATTTCATAAAAATATTATGACTGATGGCACCATACATCGTACTGAGAGTACCATAAAAATGTCATGACTTGGCAAATGTTAATATTGCCATATGGGTTAAAAAGTTAATCATTAAGGCAAGCATCGTAGCTGACGAAAAAGACAGGCCCTGACAGTGAAAAATCACCTGATCTTCTTAGTCGAAGAAAAATACTGATTGCTAAAATCCAACATGGAAGCAATTAAGATTACAATGTCGCTTGGACTAAGATGGTCAGGTGATTTTTCAGTGCCGGGCCTGTCCAACGCCTCCTAAAGATAAGGCCTGAGCGTGAAAACGTCAGACATTGTTACATCATCATCCGAAGATACGTTTAATCGCATTTCAGGGCTTATTATTGGTAGAAGTGCGATTAAACGTATCTTCGGATGATGTAACAATGTATGACGTTTTCGCACTCAGGCCTTATCTTTAGGAGGCGTTGGCCTGTCTCTTTCGTCGGCTACGGCAGGTATTAATTTCATCAACCATTGTTAACGCAACATATAAATACGACCAGCCGATTGCTGACCCAAACACCACGGACTGATTGTTCACACATGCAAGCAAGCAAACAAAAACCAATATTTCAAAAGTGTGTTACATTCCTTCTATTGTTAACGACATTTTCAGTGTTTGCTTTCCAGCAATTCAATGCTTTCATAAGAATCACGAGGCACGCGCAAACACTGAAAAGGTCGTTAACAATGTAAAAAAATGTAATACAGTTTTGGATCACCTGTTATATAGATATAAAAATCATTAATTTCTACGTTTTTAAGAGATTTATCTCCAGTTTTAGATTTTTTCAATCATTGTGGTAGTTAAATTTTAACTTTCAACTTACTTCCAAGTTGCATTTTAAAACCGGACAAACATACTTACATTGTGCTTTATATATACAGGGTGATCCAAAAGTGTCTTACATTTTTTTACATTTTTTTCATGAAACTATGTATAACAATTCTTCGATAACAATTTGTATTTTATGATACATCGGTTACGGATTCAATGTGTGTGACAAAGAATTGAGCCGGCATGCAAAAGCTCACAGGTCCACGAAATACAAATGTTGAGTATAGATGAAAAACACAAATAACAATGATCTTACAGCTGATAGTTATAAAAAGGTTATGGTAATTGGCTTATTGATCTTAGAAATAATTTTACTTAACACCTATAAATCACAATTCAATAGTGTATTAAATAAATAATATTTATATTTGGACTTCTGAGGTTATGTGTGGACAGTTAGTACATGTGAGCTTATGCACAATTCATAATATGGAAATGTGAGGTTATGATTGAAACATTAAGCAGTCTTATCTTTTCAATAAAAATAGTTTATTGTACAAAATACTATTGTTATGAATGAAATACAAATATATAAATTCTAAAATGTTGGCGACAGATTTTAACTTATATAATGAACACAAAAATTAACTTTTTGCGATAATTAATTTAATTATAATAAATAATTGCTAATAAATTTTTTGCGCTAAATTATTTTTTGCGGTAATGTTCTTGTTTAGACGTGAATAGCATGGTCGTCTTCCAAACAGTCACAAAAAACATTGTCATCTTCATTATTCTCAGATGTTGGCCACTTTTCACCAGTAACAATCTTCTTGTATCACTGCAGGCTGTCCTCTTTTTGCCAGTTTTTCTCAACTAAAGTTGTAAGGAGCCCATCAACATCCTGTTTCTTAGCGGCGCTAATTGGGTGAATTAAAGGAATTTCTTCAATTGGGGTTTTCAAAATATGGTTCCCTCATTAGTGGCCTACACTTTTTCAAACTTGTAGAACTCATTACCTTTCACTCAGTTTGTTACGGAACTCCAAAACGTCTGTAGGCCGTATTTTACTACACTGAAATCCTTTCCTATTATGATTATATGGCGTCAAGTATTAGCACAATGTGGTTTAGAATATCTTGATTTTTTGGCCACATCACGTCGAGAGACGTTTTCTGCTACTTTCTAGTTCCTTGGTTAGAAACCTTCACGAACATTAAGTCTTCATATTCATTTTATTCCATATTAAAAGATACAAAAACAATATTAAAATATAAACCTCGATCAAAACGTAGTCATAACCTCTGAAACAAACACTGCAGGATCTGTAAAGAAGGAGATAGGCTTACTCGAAAGAAAACAGCTGACAGTCACGTGATTAAATCGATTTTCGCCATTGGCTGAGTGGATCTGTGAGGTTTTGAAGAAATCAGAATGGTGAACATGTGAGTGTTGCTCTGAACCAGTACTTTTTTTTCGGCTATTTAAATGGGTTTTGTGTGAGTTTGCTTAGTTTAACATAATTAGACACATTACTCTTGTTATGGTGAATACGCAACCAGTGCTAACTAAAAAAAAAAATTTGTGACTTGTGAGCTTTTGCATGCCGTCTCCTCAATTGTTATACTAAGTTTCATGAAAAAACGTAAACAAATGTAACACACTTTTGTATTATCCGATATAGAAGATTCGGAGGAAAATTAAGATCCCTTGAAGAGCCTTGGTGGAGGACGGATAACCCTTCTAACCCGTTCCCTGTACTTGGAATTCAGGATCTTTCCTGATGTGTTCTTGTCTTTTCTCGTTATTGGACGAAATATTTTTTGTAAAATTCTTTCATTATACGAGGTCGTTCAGCTATTATTAAAGTAGCGAAAGTGTGAAGAGAGAAAACCAATGACCTTATTTACTGTGTGTAAATAGTTAAGTTACTTGCATTAAATGAAACCTTTGTATGCAACCGGCCGAGTGTGTCTGCCTGTTCATCTGTGAACCTGATATCACTGGCTTTTAAATTTTTCATTTCTGTTTTTATTAACGCAGGTCTGCGAATTTTAATTTTTGGAAAGCTATTTAATTTTTAATTGGTCATTTAATATAATTTTTAAAAATGAATTCAGTTTTCATCCATCACGCAACGATATTTCACAAAATGCAAACAAAATAAGATCTTTAATAAATAAATACTAATAAATAAATTGTAGAACTATTTTTTATTAACTGCGCAAGCGCAGAATGTATTGTTGCATTTCGGGATGGAGTAACTGGGCACTACGGCATTCCTAAGGTTAGTTGAAGACGACTAAATTGTATAATACTGTCTATTTTCATAAGATAACGAGTTTTAAAATTTGAAATCAGCATATTTAGATTAGTAAAATCACTGAAAATTTTCTTGACAATAAAACCGTCACAAACATGTGTAATTGACAGTTGGGACTATTTCTCGGTGAAATTAGAAAATCAGCAATAGCCGATGATCACTGTAATATTACGGCAACCCACAAACAGTATAAAACAGGGGTGGGCCGTGACCACCGAGAGAGAAGGCCTCCGCAATGAAACTGAGTTCTCTCTCGGTGGTCGCGGGTGGGCACGCTTGAGTTCAATGAGAGCCGCATTCCGGATTTTCATATATTATAAAGAGCCACACTACAGTTACACAGTATTAAATACACCATCTCAAATAGCAAAATATCAGTTACTTAGATAATTTAATAAGATTCAGCGAAAAACTTTCTGTAAAAACGGGTTTAAATTTTCAATGGGAGCCACACTTAACGAAGGGCCACATGTGGCTCTCGGAGCCTCATTTGCCCACGTCTGGTATAAAAATTATTTTGTTGTACGTATTTTAGATGGGAATTAGAAATTGGTCATTTTTTTCAATGAAAAACAATGAGTAACAGGGTAATATTAAATAAATGTAATCTGTCTAGTGACTGACGCGAATTTAATACAATTTAAATTTAATATACACTGAAGAGCCAAAACATTATGATCATCACCACATTAGTGAATGAACTTGTCTGGATCACGTGGAGGGCACGTAATTAAGTGGGAATGGTATTTAACTGCTGCTGGAGAAGGTGAAGAATCAGCCTTGCACTTAATATTGCGATTGATGGGAAAGGCTGCTAATCTAAGCGAATTTGATAGAGGGCAAATTGTAATGGCCCGAAGACTCGGAACGAGTATCTCCAAAACTGCACGACTGGTAGGTTGTTCACGAGCTGCCGTTATTAGTATTTATGCAAAGTCGATAAATGATGGTGAAACCGGCAGTAGACCCCAAGGTGTTGGACGCCCACGCGTCATCAAAGAAAAAGGACGGCGGAGACTGTCCCGCTTGGTAAAGCAAGATCGGCGCCAGACATTGGCTCAGCTGAGAGCCCAGTACAATGCAGGTCCAGATTGAACCTGTTTCGGAACACACAGTTCAGCGGACACTGTTGGATATGGGACTGCGCAGCGGACATCCCACTGGTGTGCCTCTGTTGACCAAGCGTCATTGTCAACTACGTCTACAGTGGGCCCGGGAACATCGAGACTGGACCATGGATAAGTGAAAAAGAGTTGCCTGGTCGGATGAATCACGATTGAAAAATATAAATTTGATTATGGAATTAGTAATAGCCGTTAAAAATCGAAATTTTAATATTAATTTATCGTTCTTAGAAGGTCAGGGAAATAAAAGGGGGGTTCGTCCGCCCCCCCCCCCCAAAACTGTGACGTCATTTTAACGCGGTCATAAACGCCAGTTAGTGCTGCTATTACAGAGTAAAGAATTAAGTGTATTTTCTTTACTCTGTGGCTGCTATGCCTAACCAATTAGTGGTGTCGTTTTTTTTATTCATCACGTCGATGGTGGTGTCAGGGTACGCCGACTTCTAGGCGAACAGTTGCTGTTAAGAGCTCACGAGAGCTCATCAAAAGTTGATATATCGCTGTTAAGTTCTTCCATTTTCACGTTTTCGTGCAAACGATGGCTGGCCAGGCACATAAAGGTACTGATCATGCTTGTATTCTTATATATAGCTTTAGCTAAAGCTCGTAATAAGGGGTCATTGAAGTACTTTTTGGGGGTCATTTTCTCGGAGGTAGCATTTCGAAAATCGAAAAGAATGTCATATTCGTCTTGTGCTCGTCATTCCCGTTCGAATGACATATTACATGCCTTATATTGCCAATAAAAAAATTTAATGGGGGGGGGTTGGGTCTCAATAGTCACGTGACTGTTAGACCGATTTCGACGACAGACTAATCAGGTGAGCTCAGGAAGGGTCTCTATCGAACAGCGAAAAAAGAACTTGAAAAAGTTAAAGCATTCTCGAGAAATCGTCGGACATACAGACGGACGGACGGACAGACAGACAGACAGACAGACACATAAACAGAGCGAAACCAATATATGCTTTTCAGCATATAATAATCTGTTTGTATAAGGAGATTTAATGGATAAATCGAAAATGTTCTTAATACAAGTATTAATAATGAAATTTTAAATTTAATACCAGAAGAAGTCACTTTACCCTCTATGATATGGGCTTTAGGAGCGACGCCCAATTCGAATACCCTTCATAAATGTATGACAGAGAGCTATGGATCATTAACAAAATACGTTGCCTTGACGGGGAGGGGGGGATTTCCAATCTGAAACTGCAGGGCAAAATACGGAGGGAGAAAGGTTTTTTTTATGTATATATGTACGATCGCCTATACACCGAGTGGCCCGTTTATTATGACCGGTTTACCTGATCACGCCATTGCCGCTAGAAGGCGAGAGTGGTATAAAAAAGCAAAGCTTAGTGCTTATGACATTAGTAGAATTAAATTTTCGGGAATTTATGGTCGAACAACGCGATTTAGAAGACATTGAACGTGGGATGTTTGCAGGAGCTCGGATCCATGGAGCAATATCACCGAAACTGCCATAGTTGTGAATGTTCAAGAGCACTATTGTAAAGTGTTTAAAGACTAGACTCTCAGTCAAAAAAATGGATCTGCAACTTGTGATGGACTAGTAATGCTTGGGCGGAACGGACTGTCTAGAATGCTAAAGGACAACAGAAGGGCAACACTGCAGCAAATTACACTATATCTTTATCAATGATCCTCTCAAAAGATCTCTGAACACACTGGTTCGTCCTACACTCATACACAAATTTTCGAGTCAGAGCGTCTTCATCGTCCACTGTCTTTAATATTTTGTGGTTTCCTTTGCGGTTATACCCAATTTAAAACAGAATTTCATATTGACTCTCTGCTCCATTATCAGTGATAAACGCACTGCGCTCTAAACACTGCCAGCTTATGGGATATGGAAACCGAAGGCCTGTTCGCACACCTTTGCTGTCTACAGGCAATAAGAGAAAACGTCTCAATTTCTCACAGAAGCACAAGAATTGGACAGTCGATAATTGGAAAGAAGTTACAAGGGAGAATCGGAAAGTAATGGGAATTTGGATTTCACAAATTAATTTCAAATTTATTTTGGACAATTTATTTATTGCTTCGCTTTTCAACATAATCGCCGTATTTGTTTATGTAGCGGTTCCAATGTTCAACCAGTTTCTGTATACTGATTTCAAGAAAATCGTACGGCGAACCCATCTTCATTTCATGGTTACCC
This sequence comes from Rhysida immarginata, assembly GCA_023313115.1. Lineage (NCBI taxonomy): Eukaryota > Metazoa > Arthropoda > Chilopoda > Scolopendromorpha > Scolopendridae > Rhysida > Rhysida immarginata. Next base: position 640,922 of record JAHWFO010088791.1, read on the forward strand.
TGATCTCTAAGGAAAATAGACCAAAGAGATGTTTTTCTTTAGCAGACCAAATAGATGTTTTTCGCTTGATGCTATGTGTGGGCTGTAAGGATGGTGCTGCAAAATTTCCCATGAATCCAATAAAAGAAAGCATGGTGTGAAACACATCATCGTCGACGAGAAAATAATTCAAGGCCGCGAAAAGTCTTGCTAAGGCATGGAGTTATCTTGTAGTGACAACGGTGTTTTGGGATAGAAATAGCTTTAACCGTGTGATTTTCTTTCCAAAGACATCACAATGAAACTAGAAGCGCACGGTACGGCATAAAACGACTTTCCGAAATATAGCCTCGTAATCAGACGAACCAATTTTCTGATACTGATTACACGTTGGGAATGCTGCATAAACGAATGTGGTGATTATGTTGAAAAATGTTGCAATAAATAAAGTTTCCAAAATACATTTCGGTTCACTCTGAATGTTTGAAATTAATTTATGAAACGCAAATACCTTTTACTATCCGATTCTCCCTCGTATGTAGTTCATTAATCAAGTTTTCAGGTGCACAATACTGAGTGAGAATTTGGCGGAAACAGCACGAAAGCTCGAGCTCCAACTGCATTACTACAACCCTTCAAGTTGATGGACGCAGCGTTATGGTTGAGGTATATTTCTTGGCATGTTTTGGGCCTTTTAATTCGTGTTGATTAACGTCTAAATCAAGTTGATGACCAAGTTCAACCCGTCATGTTGATGGTTTATCCCAATAAAGATGGCTTCTTTCAACAAGATAATAAGTCCTACCATAGTGCTCATATTATACAGGATTTTTCAGGAACCTGAAAGAGAGTTTACTGTGCTTAGGTGCACCACCCCCTACAATATCCAGATCTCAATCGCATTGAGCATTTGTGGGATGAAGTTGAAAAAGCCATAAGAGAGCTGGATCCTCAACCATCAAATTTGGCACAACTGGGAGGTCATATTTATTTATCATGCATGGTCTCAGATTCCACAAATCACTTGTCAGCATCTCGAAGAGTCCATGCTAAGAAGAATCCATGCAGTATATTAAGGGCAAGAGGTGACCCAAAAAATTACCGAGATGGTCATAAGAAATTGCCACTAAATATGCCTCTGCTTATCTACGTGAGTCTGGGTCCTTTTTTATGTGAAAGATACCCTCCTTTAAGTTATCGAGTACATTCCGTGCATTCATTTAGGGAGTGGAGTTTGTTACAAAGTGTGTTACAAAGGGGAGAGAGGAGGTTAAAATTGTATCAACATATTTTGTGAATGATCCTTATGTGTTTCTCCTGAGCTCGGAACATCGCTACAGGACACTTACTGAATGGAAAGGGATAGCCTGATGTGGCGAGTCGGAAGGATAAAACTTCAACAGGTCGTGGACCCCCACATGTCAAGAGGAAGTTGTACAGGTTAGGTCGTGGCTTCGTACTGGTTTGGGGTTTGTTCAGATGACATTCAATGGGATCCATGAGATCTACAAACGTCTTTGACAGATGAACGCTATCTGTAAATCCTTTCTTACGGGTTATACCCATTTATTTCCTGCGTTCATTCTGATGGGTCGGCTTTATCCAACAGTACAATGCGCCGCCACACAATCTTCAATGTAGAGTGTTAATCTACAACCATCAATTAGAGTAACACTAATCTGAATTTGGGATCTTGAACACCTTATTCACCAAATCTCAACGTTATCGAACACAATCTGGGATGCCATGCAACGCGATGCAAAACGTAAAAATCCAAACCTCAGAATACCATAATAATATAGTGTTTTTGCTGCCCACAGAATACTTGTTCAAGCTCATGGAGTCTACGCTCTATCGTATGTCTGCAGTTCTCTGCTCCCGTGGGGAACTAACAAATCATTAACCTGGTATACGACTTTCTCTGACCTTTCCATTGTAGTTGGTAATAATATTTGCATTGAAAGAATGTTATACAGTATATACCATATATGTATAAATCTTACTTCCAACGAAAATTAACTTGCAATCAAATTATTAGAATGGTGCAGATTACAGTTATACAACCCTCTGCATAAAATTATGGTCACCCTGTGTATATATTGCTTGTCATTGCGTAGATTTCTTTGGATACAAACACAAGATGTACGTTTAGGAGAAAAACTAATCAATAGCAACAATTTATATTTTTGTTTTCACAATTAGAATTTTATTGTGAAATTACAACATATCGTATTACACAACAAGAAAATATGACCACCTTCAACCTGATGCAAAAAATCAGATCAGGTGCAAGTTTTACAATGAGAGCACGCATTACGTGAAATTTTCTAATTCAATAAAAGTAATTTGAATATAAACGATAATATATATAACATAAATTATATTTTAATATTTTGTAGCCTCTCCTTTTGCTTTCAAAAGTGCTTGAGTTCTCTCATGCATAGTTGAAACTAACTGGTTGCACTTTGAAAATGACGCTCCACTCTTCTTGAAGAACTGCTTTCTAACGTTCAGCAGTTGACGGTTTTTCTTTTCAAAATTCTCCAAAGATTCTCATTTGGAGATATGTCAGGAAAGTTTGGAGGCCACGCCATCACAACCACACAATGCTCCTGAAACCATTTTTTTCTGGCTTTAGCTGTATGAAAACTGGCTCCATCCTACTGAAATACATAAGTTTCTTGTATGCCCAAAGCTTCAACCGAGGGGATAAGAACCTTGTTGCTGGTCATGATTATCAAAACGTAATTTTCCTACAATTTCACTACTACAATTCTGCATTATCAAACTAGCGGGAAAACTTTCTGCTTCTTCTTAAACTCTCTGGCTTAAACTCATCTCATTTTTTTCCGGATAACTTTATTACCCATGGAACCACACAAAATATCGATTTTTTTTGGATTTATCCGAGAAGACAACTTTCTTCCAATTTTCTAGCGACCAATTTTCATGTTCATTCCCCCATAAAACATCCCGCTAAGCCTTTATGATGAATGGTATCCATGACTCAGAAAATGCTAGGGCGTTCCCCGCTGTAGGCGACGCGCAGTTCCTTAGGCGCCCGAGGACTGTGAAAAGTATGCCAGGGTTATCGCATCAAGAGCGGGTACGACTAAAGAAACTAGCTCGAAGACCTTTACTACTTAGGATTGCATCATTCAATGTGGGCACCATGACAGGAAGAGGAAGGGAAATTGTGGACATGATGGAAAGGAGAAAGATTGATGTCACGTGTGTACAAGAAACAAGATGGAAGGGAGACAAGGCAAGAGAACTAGGAGAGGGGTACAAGATATTCTACAGCAGTGCAAGCAAGGAGGGCAGAAATGGAGTAGGGATCATCATCTCACGAAAGATGAAGGAAAATGTCATAGAAGTAAGCCGCAGAAGTGACAGGATTCTGAGGATGAAGCTGGATATAGGGGAAACCATTCATATAGTGAGAGCTTATGCCCCACACATTGGTACAACTATGGGGATGAAGGATGGTTTCTGGAAAACCATAGATGAAGAACTAAGGCAACTGGAAGAGAAAGAGAGAGTGATCATCGGAGGGGACTTTAATGGACACATTGGAGCCAATAACAGAGACATAGAAGGAATCTATGGAGGGCATGGTTTTGGAGAATTGAACCAAGAAGGTGAACAAATCATAGATTAGATTTCGCTGGAGCTTTCGAATTTGCCCTGGCCAACTCTTTCTTCAACAAAAAAGAAGAGCACTTGATCACCTTCAAAAGTGGTGGAAATAGCACACAGATTGACTATTTTTGTACAGGAGAAAATATAAGGAAGTGAAGAATTGCAAAGTCATCCCTAGTGACCACGTGGCAACGCAACACCGCCCATTGCTCATGGACCTCCAACTTTTGATGCATGCAGTCAGGAAGAAAGTGAAAAGTAAGGCTAAGGTGAAGAAGATCAAGTGGTTCAAATTAAAGGACACAGTTTTGAGGCACATATTTAAAGAAGCAGTCCTGCAGAGAGTTTCCAGGGATTTTGAGGATGTTCAGGAGTGGTGAAATAGAAATGCAGAGGCCATCAGGTGTGCTGGCAGGAAAAGTTTGGGGGAAACAACAGGAAAATTCTGGGAAAACAAGGAGAGTTGGTGGTGGAACCAGGAGGTGCAGGCAACAGTACAGGAGAAGAGAAAAGCAAAACAGAGGTTGGACTCAACACATGCCCCAGCAGAATTTGAAGTCTTTAAGATCAGGAATAAGGAGGCAAAGAAAAAGTGGCACAAGGGAAGGCCAAAGCATGCCAAGAAATGTAAGATGACTTAGAAACACCGGAAGGGCAGAAGAAAACATATAGCATTGCCAAACACAGAAGCCGGACAGCAAAAGATATCATACATATCAAGCAGATCAAGAAGGCCAATGGAGAAATCCTGAGGAACACTGGGGAGATACAGGATAGATGGAAAGGGTACTTTGAGGAGCTACTAAACATAGAGAATGAAAGAAAATACCATGAAGATGGAATACCAAATGAGGGATTGACAACGGACATCACAAGCAGTGAGGTTAAGGTAGCACTGAAGCACATAAAGAGAGGGAAAGCAGTTGAACCGGACGAACTCCCGGCTGAAGCCTGGAAGGCCCTTGGAGAGGAAGTGCTGGACTTGCTATGGGATCTCTTGGTGAAGATCTACAGAGAGGAGGAGATACCAGACGAATGGACAGAAAGTATTCTCGTCCCAATCTACAAAGGTAAAGGGGACATCCAAATGTGTGACAACTACAGAGGAATTAAGCTAATGTCACACACCATGAAGATCTTGGAGAGGATCATGGACAAACGACTGAGAGCCGAAGTTAACACTGGAAGTCAGCAGTTTGGTTTCATGCCAGGAAAGTCAACCATTGATGTAATCTTTAGCTTGAGACAAATGATGGAGAGGTTCAGAGAGAAACAACAAGAACTCCACCTGGACTTCATTGACCTGGAAAAGGCATATGACAAGGTGCCAGGGCAAGAAGTTTGGAGGAGCCTCAGAGTTCGAAACGCGCCAGAGAGATATGTCAGGTTAATTAAAGAAATGTACAGGAAAGCCAAGACAAAAAGTACGAACTTGCCAGGGAAAAACGTGTAGCTTTGAAGTGAGAGTAGGCCTCCACCAGGGCTCGGCACTGAGTCCTTCCCTGTTCAACATAGTAGTAGATGTCATATCAGAGAAAATCAGGAAGAAGCGCCTTGGAACATGCTCTATGCGGATGATATAGTTTTATGTGCAAGATCTAGAACAAAGGTCGAAGAAAAGCTAGAGGATTGGAGGAAAGTTCTGGAAGACAGGGGACTGAAAATCAGCAGAAGCAAGACAGCATATATGGCATGCAACATAGAGGCCCAGAAAAATGAGGAGCTGAAACTGATGGAGACAGCAATCAGGAAAACTAACCACTTCGGATACCTTGGATCGACAGTGATGAATGGAGTGAAACGGGTAGGGAAGTGACTAGCAGAATACAGACAGGTTGGAAAAATTGGAAAGATTCCTGTGCATCTAAAAAGGCAAAGTTTACAGGACGGTGGTGAGACCTGCAATGCTGTATGGAATGGAAACACTCTCTCTACAAAAGTCCAATATACAAAGGATGAAGGTGGCAGAAATGAAAATGTTGAGATGGATGTGCGGAATGACAAGAGCAGACAGGATTAGAAATGAGCGCATCCGAGGGACAGTGAAAGTTACAGATATTGAGATGGTTTGGCCATGTAATGAGAAGAGACGAGAACTACACTGGCAAAAGAGCTATGAACCTGAAAGCGGAGGGAAGGACGAAAACAGGACGACCCAAGAGAAGATGGCAAGATATGGTGGATGAAGATCTGAAATCAAAAGGTCTCAGAAGGGAATGGACAGAGGACAGAGAGAAATGGAGAAAGCTCATCAAAAACAGCGACCCCACATAGAAGTGGGAAAAGCTGAAGATGAAGAAGAAGGTTCCCCCATACAGTTCGTTTTTTTTGACATTGTGATAAAACTGGGGATTCGTTTTAGCTTTACAAAATCTACAGCCTATAGATTCTCCTGCAAGTATCAGTTGATACAGCAGTTTGTATTTTTTCGTTCCAAGATCACAGATCTCAGATGTTCGGTTGCATCTTTTCTCAGCATCAATACCTTTCAAAGCTCTATCGTCTCTTTTTTTCCTAGGTCGTCCTGTTGCCCTCTTTAGGATGTTCTCTCCAGAATTTTTAAATATTTGATGAGGATTTGCACAGGATTTTTCCAGGTCGAACCACAAGTGCTGTATTGAGTTGATATCAGGGGAATTCGGAGGTGAACCCATGACTTCAAAGTCAGTAGAATGTTCCTCGAACCACTCATGGCGATTTGGGCTTTATGTATGGTGCAGTGTATTATCCTGTTGGTACATGCCATAACCGTCCGGGAACATTGGGTCATGAAGGAGTGAACCTTATCTGCAATGATGTACCATACCGGATAGCTGTTAAATATTACTGCAGACAGATGTTGGGCTATAATGTGGCCCAAGAAAACATCGCCCACATCATAATGATTCCGCCACCGACTTGTATCCATTCAACTGTACATTTGGGTGCCGTAGTTACTGTTGGAAATCGGCGTATCCGCATTCGACCATCCACTTGATACACCAGAAAACATTATTCGTCAGACCCGTGCGACTTTCCAATCCTCTATTGTCCAATTGCTGTGCTTCCTGGGCTAATGTAAGCTCAATTAGCGATGACGTGCCGTAAGCGCAAAGAACTCGCCTGGGGCGACGGCTACGTAGGCATAAGCAGAAAGCTACGCAGTTTAGCAACGAACAAATCGACGAGCGAAAACAATCATAGAACCACACGTATATTTTTGCGCTCTCCCGTACGGACGTGTCAAATGAGCTCTCCGTAAATTATGAAGGCAGAACTAACCATTATGGGCTATTTGTGAGCTTAAAAGGTTGATTTGTGTCATCATGGAGCAGTTATTTTAAAGTTTCTACAATTTATTGATTTTATTATGAAGCCAAATTCAATTTAAACAGTTATCAATGCAAGTTTGGAGTTTACCATTTCGCTGGATGGGAAGTGGCTAAATGCATATCTAAGTAAGCGAAAGTCTAATTTATTGATTTTCTTCTGTGACCTGCTTCTATTATATGTGTATCATATACATCTGGTTTTCATCATGCCGAAAGAGCAAGCGTTAAATAAGAAAAATCTAACGTCTCGGCACGCAACTAACTCTACACCCTCGAAGTCCAACATGGAGGATTCTTCACTGAATTTGACTGAATCTTCACTTTTGGTGTTAATTGAAAGCGCTACGTTTTGGGATAAAGTTTCGAACACGTTTATTGACAAGCTCTCGGAACTTCTGGATAGTAGGTTGATTGATATTTCAAATAATTTAACCGCTGCCACCAACCGACTGAATACTGTTCCATCTCAATTAGAAAATTTGGAATCTAAGTGCAAGGCACTACAGACGAAAGTGGATGACTTGGAAAAAGAACTTTTTTTTGATGATCAATCTAGGATGGACTTATTATATGAAGAAATAGATAATATGGAGCAGCATTCACGTCGAGCAAATATTCGTATTTTTGGTCTCGCCGAACAGCCGTCTGAATTGCTTGCAGACGTAATATCAGCGCTCATCACCGAGAACACCGATGTGTGTCTGAAGCCGTCAGATATCATAGCTGCACATCGTTTGGGCCCACGTAATTTACGATCACCACAACCTGTAATACTGAGGTTTTCTTTGTATATTTTGAGGGATTCAGTGATAGAAAATCGTATAAAATTAAAATCACGTTATCCAAAAATTGCTATGGTGGAAGATCTAACGGTTAGACGTTATAAACTACTCCGAGAAGCGAAAGCCAGGATTGGGGTTGCCAATGCCTGGAGCTTCAGTGGATCGATCTTTACGAAAGACAATAAGGGTAACATAAGAAAAATTAAAAATGTAGCTGATTTGAGCTGATTTATTGATTAGACTCTGGCAATTTTATTTTAATTTATCATATTTATTGATTTATGTTAGTTATGTATGGTTTTAGCATTTATAGCTTTATTCTATATATAATTTGACACTTAATTTTTAGTATGTGTTTTGGTTCGTTTTGTTTTTTGTCATTAGTTTTTTTTATATTTTTTTATAAGTGCTTATAGTTTTAAGGTTATTATTGATTTATTAGTTGAATTTTATCTTAATTTGACTGTTATTTTTTCCTTTTTCTCTTTGTAATTTTATTTAGTAAGTTTTATTACGTTATCATTTAGTTATTTTTTGGATATGGCTATTACAGACTATTTCCCATTATTGACGATATTCGATCCTGTACAATTACAGCCAGGTTTTTCTATGTTAAGACGGAAGCGGGTGATCTCTGATCAGAGGTTAGCAGTTTTAGAATCTTACTGCGCTCTGACCGATTGGTCGCATTTGTTTTCTGAGACATTGGATGCTAATCTATTGTTAAAAATTTTTGCAACAGATTTTATTTGGCTTAGAACGCTATCTCCCGATTTATTCCTCTTTTACTATTCAGATATCTACTTATCCTCCGAGAAAACCTTGGATAACTTCCTCTTTGCTAAATGATATAAATCTTAAGAATAAATATTATTTAAAGTCTCGTCGTGATCCTACCATCGTTAACATTAAAGTATTCAAGGATTTCTCTAACAAGTTACGAGCGCGAATTAGCAAAGCTAAAAAAGATTATTTTAATAGGCTTCTCTCTAAACTTAAATCTAATAGGGAGAAATGGAAAGTCCTTAACGACTTAGCCCCAGATTCTAATTCCAATTCCCATCAGCTCCCCTTTAATAATCCATCTAATGTAACTAGGGATTCTTTGACTTTATTTTTACAAGCTCTCTTACCTTCTTCTATGTTTAATTTTCAAGCTACTGTAAATAGTGCTGCCGCAGTCCATTTCGATGATGTTCCAAGCTCTTTTGCTTCTCCCACTACAGTAGAAGAGGTTAGTGATATAATACGTAGTTTTAAATCAACCCTAACGTTAGACCCTTTGGGTTTTACTTCAAAGGTAATAATAATTTTACATCGCGTACTTTCACAACCGTTGGTATATATTTTTAATTGTTCGCTGGTTAACGATATATTTCCACCATGTAAAGCATGCAAATCAAAAAAATATCAAATTACCATACTCACATTCACTTTCATGCGGAAAAGCAAATAAAAGGCATGTTTCAGCACACAGAAGACAGAACAATTCCAGGATGGCCAGCTACACTGTTCCGGAAATGGTCAACATGATCTTCTGCTTCGGAGAGGCAAGGAGAAACCTACATGCGTCATCCCCTAGAGGCAAGGAGAAACCCTAACGAACGCCATCCATCTCTGCGTCACATTATTCAAAGATTCGAGGCTACAGGGAATGTTAATGCAGAACGAGGACGACCAAGGGCACAAGGCGACGAGGATACAACAACACTATTTCTGGCTGCAGTTGCTGCAAATCCCCACACAAGCAGCAGAGCAATTGCTGCAGATGTTGGGTGCCATCAGAGAACTGTTCTCAACATTCTACACGCACATCATTTTCACCCATACCATATTCATTGTCACCAGGAGTTACTGCCATTTGGATTATGTTGCAACTGGTTACTTACCTGCCTGGATGACAATCCAAACTTCATTCATGAGGTGTTGTGGACAGATGAAGCCCAGTTCACTAGGGATGGAGTTATCAACAGGCACAACCATCATCATTGGGCAGACGAGAACCCACGACGTCTGTGAGAAGCAAGTCATCAAGTGAACTGGAGAATCAATGTGCGGTGTGGATTGGACAATGACACTGTGGTTGGACCATATTCTAAAGATGGAACACTGACTGCAGAACGCTACCGGGCTGAAATTCTCAACGTGGTAGTCGCAGACTACATTGATAATTTGCCATTGGCTTCGTATCAGTGCACGTGGTTTCAGCATGATGGAGCTCCTCCACATTATGGGTTGGTCGTTCGCGAGCGTCTAAGTGAGATGTTTGGACAACAATGGATTGGCCGAGGAGGACCAGTTCGTTGGCCATCCCGCTCCCCTGATTTTATACCACTTGACCTTTTCTTGTGGGGATACCGGAAGGACAAGGTTTATACTATGCAGCCCGCCTCACTGGAGGATCTGGTTCATCGAATCCAGGAAGCGTGCCGAGGAGTGACACAAGCCATGCTTGCCGATGTTTTGGCGTCAGTTAGGTTCCGTGCCCAATTGTGTTATGGTGCCCACGGTCGTCACATCGAGCATTTTGTTGATTGACTTTTTTTAAACTGTTTGAAGTAACTTGTTTGTGCAGTGTGACTGTTTGTAAGCTACAAACAGTTCACCACGTGATTGTGGGTGATTGGTTGGTCCGATTTGGATGATTTTTTTTTGTTTTGTTTGTTTTTTTATGCTGAACAAATTTGCAATTGGGTTTTTTTCTCTACCCCTTACGATTTTTGAGATAAATTTTGAATGTGTCCTAATTTGCATATTTGGGATTTATGAAAAGTGCACCATGGGATAGGCCACCCACAACTTCCTATTCATTGGATTCATCAAAATTGACATATCTGCTTCGGTTCAAAAAATAAAAGGGGGGTTCAGACTTTTGTATTCACCCTGTATACAGTAAATATCATTGATTTTATGTAAAAATTCGTTAAACAATAACAGTGAATGTGTAGATTTGCCAACAGGAGAACCGGGAAATTTCCGAGAAATTAGAAGAGAAAGGCTAGGTGTACCGGGATAGTGTCCTGCGACAACATGTTTGTCTTTTCAGGGATGCTGTAGGTCCAGATTTCCTCTACATGGAGATAATACAGGTCCACAATGGGCTGGCATCGTGGATGACTTCCTAGAACATGAGGACATCCGGCGCCTGGATTGACTAGCACGGTCCCCTGACCTAAAGCCCATCGAGCACGCATGGGTCTCTTGGAAGATGTGTTGCGGCACGAGTACTACATCCGCGAACACTGCAGGACCTGTGAACGTCTTTGGTTCAGGAATGGGATGCCATCCCCAGCCATTGTTGGATACCCTGGTTTTGAGCACGTTGGGGATATTGCATGTTCTTCATACAAGACTTTTGACAATTCGTGATATTTAATGAATCTAATGCGTAAAAAAAATCAGACGATGTAAAACAAATATGTGAATGTAGACAAAATATTTTAATAATTGTTTTAAAACTTTATTAATAGTCAAACATATCACTTTCTTATCATTTATAATAAAATTTATTGAAATTTCAAATGAAAAATGTATACAGTTTATTTTGTTGTTTATTCAAAAACAACGTTACTCAATAAAACAACACGGACCGATCAATACTTAATATAGTTATCATGAAAATTCAGAATATTGTTAAAGGATCCTTTAGTAATAAGACTTTATTCCTGAAAATAAAAATGAAAGTTACAACCGAGGCAAAGGAGGAGCTAGATGCTGGGATGGATGATACCAGTACAGGTCATGCGGGAATAGCTTTCGAGAGATTGTCGAAAGTTTCAATGGTCAAAATTAAACAGGACATTAGAGCGCTGAGTGTTGTAAAGGAAGAACTGTGATGAAAAATTGGAAAAGAAAGGTAGGAAGGGGAAGAAAGAGGGCAAAGTTGGTGGGAAAAAGGCGTCTGAAAAGAAAGATAATTCTAAGAAATAGGTTTGAAGGCAAGAGCGAAGGGGTGGGGATGGAGTCAATTGGTTTCTGTTCGTGCACTGACCAGAGGGGGTATCGGACTATGGTCTTCCCATTTCTGATAAAGTTATCAGAGCATTGGGGGACCCCGGGCAACACGCGCCTGATAGCTGATAATCATAGGAAACATTAAGAACGTGTGTCGACCGAGCCGAGGCTCCCCGAGCTCCTCCCGGGCGCGTGTTTTATGGCGAGCGCCGCCTCTATAAATTCTGCCTTCCATTTATCGGCGGACCTCAGCGGAGAAGATAAAACTCGGCAGCGACCTCCAACGTCCGATTTTGGCGGCGACCCCATTGCCATTCACGGCCTCTCCCTGCTGTTGACACGGCGAATTAGAATGGAAAAGTCGCGGTGGGGGAATCTTCGTGAGTTGAGCAGACGCATTTGCAAGCGACACCCGAGCCAAAGAAATGGGGGTGACATCGGACGACCGGAGACTTAAGAGAATTCAATTTACCAACAGAAGGAAGGAATGCGGCAGATGAAAAAATTTACAAAAAAATATAAAAAAATAAAGATATAACGTCGAAAACCGGTGCCAAAATTTGCAGAAGTTTACTGCGTTGGACACAAAGCTTCTAGAATATTTTTTTTTCTGTTGTAGCAACACTTTTTCACAAGGTTGATACGCAAAAAATGCTACTAGAAAATTGCCAGTTTTTATAGTCTATAGAAATCCCATTTAATATGAAACAATTAAATTAACGACGTAATATCAGAAAATATATAAAATGCTTAAAGGAAAACATTTATATTTCTTCCGAAGAAACTTCAGTTGCCTGCTGATTTCGCTTGAAAAAATATAAATACATTTTCTAAATTTATTTTTAAAACGAACTGTAAATACAAGGTATTAATTTCAAAAGTTTTCTAATTAATAATATACTATATTTGCATTATAGTAAACATTCATGATTAGTGATATGGGTTTCGTGTAAACACAATGGAAGGAAGACTTTTTTTTTAACTTGTAAATGGTTATCAACAATCAAATCAAATATAAATAGAATTTTATTTTCAGAAAATTTTGAACACCGCTTTCCATATTACAGTTCCTATCGAAAGAACAGAGGTGAACAAAATAATGGATTATTCCGTATTAATCGTGTCTGATGTTAATGGCTTCTCCACCAACCCAAAATGGTATATGACACTAATGCTGTTTTCTTTATCGATTTGTAGTGTATACTCTATTAACATCAGTAAATCTATGAATCTTATTGTATTGTCGTGTTTCTGTATTACGTCTTTAAAAAGGGGAAATTGTTAATGTTTGATCCAGTGCATCCGCTTTATTAGAGTTATGGTATCTGGTTTGTATTAGTTGGAGCTTTATGGCCGAGGTGCAGTCGCCAAGCCATTGATAATCCACGTGAATATACCACGAAGAAAACAATCGTGCAAGAAATCATAGACTGCTGATGGGTGAAAAAATGTTTTGTGATCTAACGACTCGCCCTTCACACTGTTTCTTACCATCGGGCGAGTACAAGTATGCGGTGAGAATGTCTAATTCCAACGGCTGAAGCTTAGTGGATATTTAGTCATTATTTGAGCTGCCATTTAGTGGTTTTTCTGACCATCCATTTGTCACCTCAAGGAAATGAAACTGACAGATGGTATAAAGTTCTATTAACTAATGATCAAGACATGCATGTTTCTATTTCCAGGCGAATTCAGGCCTTATTGCAAGCCAACAGTTCTACCACACAGCATTAAAAAAGGTTTTCTTTATTTTACAAGTTGGTTTCATTTATACTGTTCGTTCGCGTAGAGTTTAATGAGAAGAATTATATTTTATGCATGAATATGAACAAGATTAAATAGAGTATAAAAAAAACCGACTTTGATGAAATTTTCACTATCATTTAGCTATAACCAGTCCATATCTTAAAAACTACTAAACCGATTTTGATGAAACTTGGACTGTTCCCTAAGTTGAAAGGTACTTAATTCAATAAAAAAAGAAATATTGCAATTCGATTTTTGGTTTCTGAGAAATACGTGGACAAACATACATACATACATACATACATACATACATACATATATACATACATACATACATACGTACTGTAGCGTGCTAGAAATTGGGGTTCCAATTCCCGACACGCCCAGCCTCTATTTAAAAGCGGAAAACCCCTTTTAAACAGTAAACCCTTTCCCTCTGAAGCTTTAGGAGCCAAAGGCTAATCGATTGGAATATAGCATTATATACATAATGGAAATAAAAAAAAACAAACTTATTTAAGGGGAAAATTAGACTGAAGGGGCAGCAGACAAAAAAATCAAATTAACGAAAAAATAAGATAAAACAGGGACCTCGGGGAATCCAGGAACCTAAAGGGTAACGCATACTAAGAATAAGATAAACACAAACCCATCGTCAGATGTAAAGGACAAGGTGGGGGTATTTCAAAAGACGAAGGATGAAACGGATGGACACACAAGAAATACACAGAGGATGGACAATCATAAACACATAACGGAAAAAACACAGTTATAATATAAGGAAAAAGATTAAAGGAAAGAATAAATTTTAAAAGTAACACAGAAAAGAGAAAAATAAAAAAATTGAAATTTTAAAATAAAATCTCAAACACCATTATTCTTGAAATTATATTAAAGTCTTAAACGTAATTATACGATTTCCTTTTTTTCTTGGTCCGCAGACGGGAAAATGTTGGATCATAAACAAATTTCATTGCTAAATTCGAAGGCTGTTATTTTGTTTGCCAACAACAATCGTTTTTTAACTACGGCGGAGAGGTCCATGGGCGAAACTAGAAGTGAGGTCTCGTCCAAATTCCATCGAACAGGAAAAACAAAGGGAAAAGTCACAGTGAATTGTATAGAAAAATTAATTAGCAGCAATTGTATTACCGAGAACTTTCATGATGCCCCATGATATTGACGACTCAGCCGCGAGAACACTATTCGTTACAAACGGGTGACGTAATCTCGATTTGACCCGACGAAGCATAATCTAAAGTTTTTAAAGAAAGAAGAGGAAAATGGTAGAAACCAACCTGTTATCTGAGAAACGTCCGATACCTATTTCGATAATTACGAATGACATCCTGGTCAAGCAACGAGGGGAAAACCCAGCTCCATTGCCGTAATCATAAACAAAACATTATCTTAGCGAAAGATCCTACGCTGGCGTTTCATTTTGAAGGGCGAAAGATGGATTCTTCATTGATAAAGTTTTCAGGACTTCTTCATCGTGGTAATGACGAACTGCTTGCGTTTAAAGCCGTGGGCTAATGCTTTATCTGCCATAACCAAACCATAAGTTCTTTTGACTTCCCATCGAGGAAATTGTTGATATGTTCGTAACTGTCTTTGTACTAGACCATACCGACTGCAGCCGACCGTAGATGATCACAGCTAGGTCCGTAAGTCGCACCAGCCTGACTGTCTAGGTCGGAAGGTAATGCCAAACTGACCAACTCGGTCGGAGGAATTTTCTAACTCGGCAAAAAAGAAACACGAGACTGTAAAACTTGCGCTCAAGAAAAATCAAGATGCGGGCGACGCTCTAAAAGAACAACCTCCCATAACAAAGCGTTGCTTTGCCCAACAATTGCACAAAGGCATGTCATATAAGAAGGCTGATTCAAACTGAAGTACTGAAGTAAAAATTGCAATAAACATCGTGGTTAAAAAATATATAAATGAAAAAATGAAATATTTCGAGAAATCATCCAAAAAAAATATTATTTATTTAACCTTCCTTTTCGTAAAGAAATATGATAAAAAAGGTAAACGTCGAGCAGTAAGGGCGTTAAAACCCGACTAACACGCTTAAGCTTTTTGGTTTAGGGAAAAAAACGCCATATCATAAATAATGCGAAGAAATGAATTATGATAGAAAAATTTTAAGGCCTCAAAGCAGCAAAATTAGATGCTTAATCCACAGAGGATTAACCTCACAAAATATTTAGTCCTATATAAAACCCGGTTAATGTATAGTCGGCCAACAACCCTGTATCAAATGATTCCGTTCCTTATAATTAAATAAATATTTTAAAATAATCTATGAACGACCTGGCCAGGCCAATGTTGAGGAAAATAAATAAATATTTCCTTCAAGGAAGGAAACGAAGAGGGTGAGCGGACACAACTCCATATGTACCAGAATACCATAATCCCAAAATAACGTGACAGGAGCACGTCACGTGGTCCCTTTAATAAAGTAATAGGAGGGGGAACACAGTAACCTCCCTAGAACTAAGAGGAACACACAAAGTCCCATTTGGCAGGAATAACCGCTCTAATCAGTAAATGACCAAACGGTCAAATCCGAATGTTAGGGAAACAGGAGAGCCGGTCCGAATTTTCCCAACAAACACGGCCACGCAGGAGCGGAAGCAGCAAGCGTTTAAAAAGGCGACCAACCATAGGTAGCTTGAGTAAAATATATATATATATACGCGTAGCATGCATAATACAAAAAGGGGAAGAAGAATAAAAAAATTCTCCACGAAATCTTACCGGAACCAGTTCCAAAAGCGGCACGCTACAATACATACATACATACATACACACATTTATGAAATTTGGCACACTTGTTTAGAAATCCGCATAGATTAACATATACGAATATTGTGCAATTCCAACAATATTTTATATACATACAAGTCGAATTGATAACTTCCTTTTTTTGTAGTCGGTTAAAAAAAGAAACATCGGATCGCAATAAATGTCGAATTTAATATTTGATATACACATCTGAGTATTTTCAAGACGTCAAGTACCGTCGTTAGTTTTTACAAGTGCATTTCACACTATGAGAACGCTTGCAGCAAGGTAACGCTTTTGTATAGCAACACGTTGGTTGTTTCAGCAGGAACATTTCAATGTTCCCACGGTAAGGAAATTCAAGAAGAAACATATTCAGATGAGTTCAGAGCTGACCCGTATATCTCCGCTGTGGACTATAGATTTCAGCTGGTGATTTCGGATCGTACTATTCATCTCTGTGTTTTCATGGCGTGTGTCCAAAAGTCTAGCTATTTTGAATGATGATCTTGTAAACAACGGATATTTCATAGATGTATGTAAATTTGTTATCGTTGAATGTCTTATACCTTATTTACTGTTTTATCTTCATAATTATACCATCATCTTTTACTTCTGTTAGATAAGAGCAATATTAGGAGCTGTTAGGTGAAGCATAATATGGCGTTCAGAAAGTTCGCACCTTTGGGCAATAAGCAAAGTGATAAAAAAAAACTGAAAATTTGCATATGTTCTTAGTACTTTTCTAAATATAATACGTACATGTGATTCTTTAAGCTCAAATATTTTTTCAGCAACGCAGGAGCTAAATGTCACCATCAATATAGAATTCTGTTATTGAAAAAAAAGTTTGCAAATTCCTCACTACTGGAATGTTTGCAAACTTCTTTCGCTTCTGGGTTAAACGTAAAACAGTCACTTCTTGATTTGATGTAAGAGCATTCTAATTGTGTGTCAATTAAACTTTTTTGAAAATATAGAGCAGTTAAATATAAAGTACAAGAAATTTATTTGTCCCCATTATCCTAATTTTGATGATTGTTTTGAAGATCATTTTTTTGTTATGCTTTCTCTTAAAGTCTTGTTTAAAATAAAATAATTTAATTCTACAGAGCAATTAATGTCTACCATGAAACTAATGAAGCTTCCAAAAACTTCCGGGAGATGTGTTTTTGTATACAGTAATTATTTTCGCGACTATACATGTCTAGAACTTACCATATTTCTAAAAGATCTAAACATATTAAAAATTCTGCAAATAATATGGTATATAAAGGAAGTGTATTAATTTTTGTTTTAAGACTGTTCTCAATAAAAAATGTGAATACGATTAAAGAAATTTAGAACTATTTTATCCAATACCGATTATTTTTCTTCACTGCACAGCTGACATGGAATCCTCATTTGTTTTAAGGATTCCATTAATTCTCTTACTCTTCTTCGGCGTCATTTACGTGCACGGTGGCAAATCTGCTGAGAATTAGCGATCGAAAGAGAGAGAGAGAGAGAGAGATCGTAATTTAATTTAAGTCGGCATCAATATTAAAAGCTCCTTAGAGCCTTTGAATGAGGTGATGACGTAGGATGATCGGCTGAGCCCAAGAATGAATCATCTCGGCCAACACAATGGCTAATCCTCGCTATAATGAAAGAACGAGTTAACCCGATTTACATGCGAAAAATTAAGGGGGAAAAATACCTTACTGAAATTATAATCTGCTATGCAGTTACATTAATATACTCTTATTATCCAGTTTAAAGTTGTATGATACGTTTTTAAATTAATATTAAAAAAGTTGTCGAATCTGAAAATTGGAATTCCATTTAGGGGATAGAGGCGGTATAAAAATTTAATTGAGTTGTATTTTCTAGAGTTGTAATATATAAACCATTATAAATACAACTCTATTTCAAAAGAATTTACTGAGAACTACTCATTTCTTCAGTTTCATGATATAAGGGCAATTTTAAAAGGTTGTAAATGTATTCGATTTCTTAACTTCGCAATAAGATCAGAAGCTTTCCATTTCTTTTCGTCCTTTATTGTTCTGTAGTATTTTATCAAATTTATTTCATTCCCACGAGGAAAAAAATATATGATATTAAAATTCATATTATCGGCCTGAGAAATTGAGCACACAGTCTGACCGATAGAGACTGATGTGTCTACTCAGGTGGGCCCCTCAAAAGTGGCATACCTGGTGGTAGAACTCCAGCGAACGGCAGGATCCACGGTCAGCACCATGATGGATTGTTTTTAAAGATCTGGCTGCTCTCCACAGGTCAAAGATCACCCCTTTCGATAAGAAAGTCGTCTTGTTTGCTGCAAGAAAAGACTTACTGGTCAGTTCCTAACTGGAATGGAATGAGGAGCGACGAATCATGCTACACCGTTTTTTCAGTCAGATAACCAGCAGTGATGTTCGGTGATGGTAATGTGTTGGTCTCATAGTCGGATTTTGAGGGAGGAGTGGGATAACATACCCGTATAATGATAATAGATATTTGTAGAAAGTATGCTACGTCGTCTGCAGTCATTACGACAAAGGGTGGCACAATAAGACTTACTACGAATAAAGAATTTGTTCACCATCAATGGATGTCTAGTTTCACGTAGTCATAGATGTCTGATTTCAAGTGTAATATTTCTTTAGGGGTCTCATATTACTACTTTCTTGAGTGAATAAAGAAGGTCACTTAGCACTAAGAATCTTTCTTAGTAATGACCTGTTACCATGTTTAAAAAACTTTTCGTTATAATAAAAATTCAAATTGCTATTGGTGTGTATCTGCAAGAGTTGTTTAATGGAATTGTCTCATTATCTTCTTTAATGCACAGATATTTACTGACGTCGGAATCTATTCTTTTAATTAAAGGGCAGATGACACCAAAAATATCGCTATCGAAATAATAAATAATCAAAAAGAATGTAGCATAAAAAAGATAACCAGTTTTTTGGAAAAAATTACAAATTTTTTAAGAAAGAGGCAACAAATAAGCAAAATAGGAGCCCCATCCATTCAAAAACGATAGCTGCGCGTGACTCATCTTAGTCAAATCGAGGCCGACGAGATTTATAGGCCCTCTAAATCTCGTCAGGCCTGTGATTGTGAATCGCACCACGGCATGTAAATCTCGTCGGCCTCGGTTTGTCTAAGCTGACGTCATAAGCAATGCTCTTGCGGGAGTTTTTGACAAAATTCAAAATGAATTTATACCGAAAGTCGCCTTTAATTATGATTTCTTTATTAAAAATGAAAGTAAAAAGAGAACAAAATTGATATTTACTACCAGGAAAGTCTTCAAAACTATATGAAATCAACTTCCAAATTGGTGTCATTTGACCTTTAAGTTCAGGAAGATAAAACGTTTCTCGATTTCTTCAAGTGATGTAATTCGAACTTTATTTTGCGGATGAAATCACATTTAAAATATCTGTTTGCTAAATGGCTTAGGATCAAGCACCGAAAAAGGCAGGTTGAACCAGAAATTCCTTATTATTTTTAACCATAATGAATACCTGTCAGGTATAAATAATTCAAAATAAAGTAGAGTAAATTAAACAAATACTTCAATTTGTTTAACTAGCAGAGGACTCGGTGTTGCCCGGGATAATTACACTTGTAGGTAAACAGAACAATCTCCAAAAGTTAAATTATAACTCCAAATTGGTTAAATAATACATCAATCAATACAACACAAAGCGAAGTAACTATTCGTTCTACAAAAAATTCGAAAAACAGGAATTCTACGTGATATACCGGGATTTTATTTAAACTCTTCTTGACTTGCCTCAGATTAAAACAATCCGGCGAACATCACTGGATACTTTGGACCCAATTTTTTCTTGCTCTTGACGTAGAAGCTCGTATACCTCTTGCTCTATTCGAAACTCCCGTTGTTCAGATGTTTCCAGTTCCCATATAGCCTTCTGTTTTAGCTGCAGATTTCCAAAATATTCACATTCACACAGATTATAGTCAAAATGTATTTTTAGGAAATGTTTGGATCTGCTTTGCTACCAAATAAGCTAGGTGATAACCCCGGCGTGGCTCGGACTCTTTTGTTTTTTGATTAAATTTTGCATTATCTTAAAAATAAACACATTAAAACGCTTAGAATTAATACAGTAAAAATTGATAATGAAAATTTGAAAAATAAATGTTTTAATGCTCACAATGGATGAACATCTCCAAGTATGCCACTGCTGGCCTAAATAATTTCTTAGTCACGTAAACTTAATTTAGATATACACTTGATGTTGTTGCAATTCCTACTCTGCTTTCGATGTCTTGCAGCAAAACTTGGCAATTCATCAGTTTGTGTAGTCTAGCGATCGCCGATTCTTCTACTGACATGCTTACCATTTGCTCAATACAGCACGGAGCTAAAGGACTGCTTCTTCTGTCGTCTTTCCACTCTTTCTCAATAGTCTGCTAACTCTCCATTATCTCCAGTTGTACCACCAAATAAACCAGGTGATAGGCCCGGCTCGGACTCTTTTTTTTTTTGACGTAGAACTACGTCTATCAGTGGTACAGCCGAGGAAAAATTCAGACGCGGTTTTTCGTTCAAAAAGTGATGTACATATCTCTGTGTATATCTATGCATGGCTATATCCTAAAACTATGATCAATATCTAACTATGGTCAATATCTCGTTGGAAAGAGAAAGGTTAGGTCTTGAATAATAAACAAAATTTTAACAAAATGGACTGCTAGATCCAAAGTTACAGCAAGTTAAATTTAAGTTAATTTTTTGCGCTCGGCGTCGTAATAACGGAGTGGCGTTTCTGTAGCGTGTACAT
This sequence comes from Rhysida immarginata, assembly GCA_023313115.1. Lineage (NCBI taxonomy): Eukaryota > Metazoa > Arthropoda > Chilopoda > Scolopendromorpha > Scolopendridae > Rhysida > Rhysida immarginata. The sequence continues at coordinate 661,937 of JAHWFO010088791.1, forward strand.
GGGCGGCGAGTATTGGAAGTAATTGGAGCCAGCTATACGACTGCAGTCTATCGTTAAACTTGCTTGGTGGCGGGTGTGTACGATATCTAGCGGGTGTCAAAAATATCCTCGCAATTAGAATAGATCTTACGTTTGAAGTTCTAATGCGACTTCGTGGCAAAATGTCGATTACTACAAGTTAGTTCAATTGATAAGACAGAGACGGTTAAACTAGCGAGAATTAAATCGAGGCCATATGTGTTATTCAAATTGAGAGAATTTCAAAATAACTTGACTTGGACGCCAATACACAAACGGACTGCCAATATTGCATTGGGTAGGTCCTTTAAGTGTAAAGCAAACAATTTCCGTTAATACCAGCCGGGGCAATCACAGTTCACAAATCACAAGGAGTAACGTTTGATTAAATTGTGTACAACTACGATAAAGGTCAGCACAATCAGTTGGTGCATTTTTAATCGTACTTATTAGTAAGGAACGAAAAAAAAACCGTTGTGCAGAGTTTTGAAAAAAATTTCCTCGGCCGGGACTTGAACCAACAAACACAAGAAGTCAGATACAGAGCGCATGCTTTACCTTTGCGCTATCGCTACTGCTGACAAATCATCTGCGCACAGCGTACATAAGGCGCACCGTTTCAGGAGCCCAAATTCCAGGTCAATTACTGTCCGCTTCCCACGAAAATGCCTCTGCGTTGTTGAAAGTGGATGCGTCCACAGCACTGATAGGGAACACAAATACGAAAATGCATGGAAGGTA
>JAHWFO010088791.1:662795-696192 GCA_023313115.1 Rhysida immarginata
CACCCACGACTGCAGCGCGCGCAGTGAGCACTTTCAACAACGCAGGGGCATTTTCGTGGGAAGCGGATGGTATCTTGCGAATGGCTGAATAGTGCGCGCTACGGTGCACTACGGCTCTGCACACTTACACAGGCAAGGGCCCTCTACGTATATGCCAAGTCCCACCTGAATCCATTTCTCCAACGCCGTAGCTTCTCCTTGTGAGATCGCTGCTAATTACCAGCGGAAAATGGAATATTACAGTTGGGCAAAACTTGCGGACATGCATATGATTTACGGAGAAGCACGTGGAAGGGATAGTGTTGCGCAAAAACTCTATCAAGACCGCTTTCCAAATCGTAGGATTCCAGGAAGAGTTATGTTCGCCCGCCTTCATCAGCGTATCCGAGACACAGGGACTGTGGACGTTCGTAAGCCTATATGTTCGTACAGACGACTTGGAGGAAGATGTGTTGCAGCGTTTTGAAGCCAAGCCATCGACGAGCACTCAAGCAGTTGTCGCTGCTACTGGAACTAGTCGAACGACTGTGTGGAAGATTGTCTGTGGAAGGCTGTTGCACCCTTTCCGGTGTCAAAAGGTGCAAGCTTTGTGTCCTACAGATTTTCCCACTCGTTTTGTCTTTACTCCACATGGTTCCTGCAGCAGGATGCTCGTGATCCTGACTGGTCCAAATACGTACGGTTCATTGATGAAGCTACATTAACCGTGAAGGTGTGTACACCACCCACAACAATCATGTCTAGGCATACTTTAATCCTCATGCAACACGAACTCGCGGGTATCAGCATCGCTTCAATGTGAAGGTGTGGGCTGATGTCATTGAAAATCATCTACTGGGCCCGTACATCATGCCTAACCAGTTGACAGGCGAGAATTACAATCGGTTTCTGCAGGAAACTCTCCCCGAGCTCTTCGATAACATCCCTCTGATGTTCGACAAAACATGTGGTATAATGCATGATGGAGCACCGGCACACTTCGCTCTAAATACCGCCTTCCCAGGAAGATGGATTGCGCGAGGTGGGCCTGTAGCCTGGCCACCTCGCTCACCTGACCTCAACCCACTTGATTTATTTGTATGGGGCCATCTTCAGAGCCTAGTGTATGAAACAACTGTGGACACAGCGGATAATCTTGTAGCACGATTGCCGTTGACATTCAAGATACTCCAGACATGTTGCACCGGGTGCGAGAATCCTTATGTCGGCGGTGTCAGCTATGTCGCACCACTGGTGGCCGTCACTTCGAACATTTGCTTTGAACTGGCGTCGTTATTGTACGTAATGTTTACAGCTTTTGTTGTCTCTTTTAGGTGGCGTCTAAACCAGAGGACACATAGGATGTACACGAAACCGTATTATTGTCATTAACATTGTCATTAACATAAAGTGTCTTGCACATAAAACTTGATAGCTCCTGAACAATGTACTTGCCACCCCACATTGTATTAAAAGAAAATGTTCATTCTGGTCACCGCTATCATTGCTTATAGTTATACACACCTTTTTCAGAAATACCCTGTATGTACATCCAGATGCTTCGCGTGTTGATTTAAAAATGTTCTTGTTTTCAATACACGTACGCCATCGTTTTGGTAGTGCTTCAATGCCTGCAGAAAAAAAAGTTCTTGGAACGTGTGCAGAGCCACTCACGCACCGCCTCCTGAATTTCGTCATCAGACCAGAATTTGCGGCCGCCAAACCAAGGTCCGAAGATGTGGTAGAATTTGTGTTCCTTTAAAGGTCCGAAGATGTGGTAGTCTGGGGGGCGAGGTCGGGGGAGTACGGAGGATGGACTAGGCTTTCAAATTGCAGGCGTAGCACGGCAGGTATGGGGGCTTGGCGTTGTCGTGTTGGAGGAGGATTCCCTTTGTGAGAAGTCCATGAAGCTTGGTACGGATGGAAGGTTTCAGTTTGGACCTCAGAAGGTCCGAATACTAGTCACTGTTGATGGTGGTGCTTTTGGGCATGTAATGCTCAACAATCGGCTCCTTGTGGTCCCAGAATAGGGTCATCATCACCTTCCCTGCGCTGGGCATGCTGCGAAACTTCTTCGGTTTAGTGGAATTGCTGTGACGCCACTCTTTGCTTGCTCGTTTGCTCTCCGGTTAGAAATGGTGAACCCAGGATTCATCGCCGGTGACGATCCGCTGCAAAAATGCCTCTCCCTCGTCTTTAAAGCGACACTAGAGTTTAAATGTCCATCCGGCGTTCCTTCATCTCGTGCGTTAATTGCTTAATTAGGGACCCACCTTGCAGATACTTTGGTGAATCTGAGCTCGTGATGGATAATCGTATGCACAAGTTACTTTTTAAAACGCCCTCGTATACCCACAAAATCCTACACTCTTTGCTAAAGGCTGCTTTATATGAATATTGATCGTCGTCGTTATTTAAGGAGTGTGAGTGAAAGAAATCGATGTAGGTTAGGTGAATAGCTACAAGCTTGTGAGAATTGGATAACAAAAGTCCGTGCCAATTAAAAAAAAACGATTTCTATAAAAAGATTACAGAATTACTTCGGCAAGATATTTAATATGTTAAAGAAAAAATTAAGTTCAATTTCCCTGTAGCAACTTGCTAAAATTACTCGTAATGGGCATTGTTCTAGTTTCCACTCCACTCTACTCAGCGATGACAAAGTTGGATCCGTGACGTTGCGAGAGGAGACTCGATAGAAGAAGTCGTTTATGTGCTGCAACCATTTGAATGTGCAATCATTTTCTACGAATTTTTTTTACACAAATCATAAATTTGCTTAGAATGAGGCGGCAGTTTCTTGAACCACCGGCGAATTTTACGTTGCACGTGAAGAATGGATTCATACTTTGCAAACTGCGGCACACAAAATGACTTAACCTGTGGCGTCGCCATTCTCAAATAAGAAACAGCCCGCTGTATGACTTTGAATGGAACTTCTAGGTGGGATTTTAAATCACTGATTAATTGACCTTCCAGCGATTTGCGGAATGTGTTTCCGTCTTTTATATTTTGAATCTGCTCCATCTTCTTCAATAACCCTGTATATGAATTTTTGTTTACTTTACGGCAAAAAAGGTGGAACCAGTAGTTTAACTGCTTTGTTTGTAATAATTAGCTCCACATTTTATTTAGATAACTTCACGTATACGCCTAAATGAATCAGTTAAGCCCCTAATAAAGACCAAAATTTGTCGAGCAAATCTAAATTTCATTAAAATTAGATGAAAATTAATGTCGCTTCAATGATTTTAAAAATCAATTGATGTGCATCTAATTCAAATTATGTAAGCGGGAAGCAATTAGTAAGATCGTATGGCTGAGAAGCATAACGATTCTTTAACGCATTCTATTTGTCTTGACGATTTTTGTATTTGAAGAGCATTATAACCCGTTCGCATTATAATATTTAAACGTTATGAAGTTAGTGATCATTAAAGATATGAAATAGTAATATTGAACTCGATTATTTTAAAAGTGAAATTAATTTCTCAAACACATAAAAGTTAAGAGAAATGTGTTTCAGTAGCCAACGCGATCGCTAAGACTATTCGAAATGTCAGAAAAATCTTATTTAATGATATATTTTAGAAAGTTATGAATTAAAAATGTCCTTCTGATATAAGAATACATTCGATATTCGTAATATAACGAAACTGAATTAGAAAATATTTGCAACACAAAATAAGTTCTTGTACCATAAGTTACTCCTAAATAACTCCTAAGAAGTTGGAAGATAAATCTTTAATGTTAGACTGACCAGAGTTACTATTTAATAACAAAGAATTTTATTCCCGATAAGCACATAATATATTGAAATGAGGCTGTTTATTATTTCTTCTTGTGATTATTATTAGTCTATTATTATTATTATTATTATTATTATTATTATTATTATTATTATTATTATCAGTCAGTTCAAGACGGAAATTCCGATGTCGCCCTCTTGCTTTACTCGAAGGTACATAAACCTGGAGCAGTGGGCTAAGCTGGGAGCTAAATTTGTCGCTGTAAGTAGAAAGCGTATAGGCTTAACAATCACGTCGATTACCCGAGAGGTGGACCGTGTGAACGCCGTCACGTGCGCAAAGAAGCGAACGGATGTAAGAGGAGGGTAAGGGAAAGAAAGGGGTCGTTCCAAAACGAGAGGAATCCGTGTTAACCGAAATATCTCATTAAACAAGAAGGAGTGGGGGGGACAGGAAAGGGAGGGTAGGGAGAGAGAGCGAGCAAAATAGGGAGTGTTGAGGGCCACATGTGCGCATGAGATTGCCGGGGATAATAAATGACTAAAGAATTAAGCAAGAATGGTAGTTCGCTACGAAATAATGGTCGTGGAATCCTAAGTCAGTGAAGAGAGGCTCTATCGATCATTGAGAAATTATTACCACATAGGAATTGCTATTAATAAAATACTTGATATCACTAACCTAAAATGTTTAATTTATATTGAGATCGTTTTTTGGAAATATTCTGTAATAATTAAAAATAAGCCATCATGATAGAAATGGTTTATGTGAAAAATTAAAATAATAAAGTAGTTTTAAAGCTAGCAGCGATAAAACTTATTGACAACTTGAGATTTATTGAGATTTATTTTATTGCTTAAATAATTCAAAAGATCTCTTTACAAGCGAATAAAGAGTTATGAAAGATGTTCTTTACATCTTTATTACCGTTATTAAATAATTGTGATTTTTTCCTACATGTAGATCTCACGATTATTAGTTTTTGTAAGTACATTTTTAAAGTAAATATGAATATTTAAAATACCAGATAAAAAAACCTTCTAATCGGATAAGATGGAAAAACGTGCGTCACACGAAATAACTTAAAAGTAATTACGATGTTTCTAACCCTAAAAAGGATTTTTGGCGCTTTCTTTAGCCCACCACCCCTACCCATTTTTTGTATAGCTGAAAAGGAGTTCTTGTCCTTTTACAAATGAATAGAATATAAGTGAAACCTCTTACGGAAAATGGATCGGCCTCCCAGTGACACCCAAACAATGGAACAGGCCGAAGCGGTGTATAAAAGGGATGCATTGGATCACAAGTTGCAGTCAGCACTGAATATGGATAAATATAAGGATTTGACCGACTTTGAACGAGGCATGATCGTTGGAGCTCGACGGGCGCAGTTGAGCATTTCGCAAACCGCGAACCTCCTCGGGTTTTCCCGTGCAACAGTGTCAAGGGTATTCCGTGAATGGCAGTTAAGCCAAAAAACAACTTCCAACAGGGCCGTGGATGAACGAGGCCAACGGCGACTGGCACGAATCATCCACAGCAACAGGACGGGAACAGCCCAACAAATTGCAGTGCAGTTCAATGACGGAGCATCCCAACCCATTTCGGAGCACACAGGTATCGTCACTGGACACTGGATGAGTGGAAGAAGGTCGCCTGCTCCGATGAATCGCGGTTCCTACTTCATCATGTGGACGGCAGATTGCGCATCTGGCGGCAGACAGCACGAGGCCATGGACCCATCCTGTCAGCAGACAAATGTACAGGTGGGTGGAGGAGAAGTGTTGGTCTGGGGTGTTTCTCTTGGGACACACTGGGTCCTCTGATATCCGCAGACACCTCCCTGAATGCGACACACCCGTTCATGATGACTGTTCCCTGGTGGTGACAGATAGTTTCAGCAGGACAATGCTCTCTGTCACCGTGCTAGAGAATGTTTAGGAAATTACCGGCAGCAAGATCTTCATCCAAGAACTCCGTGAGAACTAAGGGAATGACTAGTGAACGGCTGGATTTGACTTATAGATGTTTCAATACCTTGTTGACTCTATGACAACCCGCATACAATAAAATTCGAGCCAAAGGAGATCCAATAAATTATTAAGCAGATATTTTTAATTCATTGGCTAGTGTATGTACCATTCTTAATGTAAAACGCATTCAATTTCCTTGAGAGATGCGATGATGTTGACTTCGGATGACTGTGCTAGCTAGAGAAGTTATTTAATCTCGTCTTCATGCTCCTCAAACAAAGATCAGACATTATCCGCGGCATAAATGAAAATATTGTAAGATAATAATTTAATTCCATGGAGGAAACAACGACATGGCGCAGAAATTATGAATTTAGTCCGATTCTAATAAGCTTCTTCAGGCGTTCTTCACATCAAAAGTTGAGGAAGACTGTGAAGTCATCAAACCACGTGATATGCTTACACCTACTTACAACAAAATAGTGGACAACATAAACCACTTCACAACTTAATAAATAATAATTTTAATCTTGGAAAGGCTACATTTAAAAACATACCTCCTGGATAAAGAATTTTCAGGGCAAATTATTCGTGAAATTTCGCCAGACAAACTAATCTAGGAATAATCAAAGTGAATAAACACTTTAACCGGTTAAACCTTTTATCCATAATTGTGGTAAGTAAATTATTTTCTCAAGTTTAATTGCTATTAATTTTACACGTATTTACAGTACATGATTTGCGTTCATTTCATCACTGTTTTCTTCCTGTTGCATTCACCTGAGTTGTCAGTGATTTGGTAATTGCAGCTTGGTTAAGACTATCTTATTTATGAAACTCTGTTCCGCACTGTTAAGGTTCAGACCGAATTGAAAAGTTTGCGATTCAGCTCTATAACCACTTCCTTAGTTGATGTCTTATTCTTAGATGTCACAGTCATCTTTAATGCCCGTGTGTCTCTGTCATTTATTTACATTTTCGTCAATTACAAAGATTGCGACATTATTTTAGATACTGTAACACCTAACAAAATGGATGCTTGTGTACTGATGAACTATGTATATGGACAGCAACAATTTTGAAGTTGGCTAGCCGGACATAATGCACAATCACCACAACAACATGACGTTCAACAAATCAACAAAGTATACTACAGAACGAAAGAGTAGTCAGCAGCGCTTTCTATTTCGAATGGATAATGCCAGGCATGAATTAGTACTGTTTTCGCTTCTCTAATGTTGAATTATTGCTGCGTATCAAAAATAATTTAAAAGCAGATTCGAGTTAACGATGGCCTTAACAAATGATTTAATCTAAGATTTTCAATCTGGATGGTTAACATTGTTAATTGGTCGTTTACTGGATGCTTCCGTACAAATCAGGCAGTCTCTCTATCTAAAAATTGAAAATATCGAAAGGTTTTGACAATTGCTTTGGAAAAATTGTCATCTTTCACTTCGAAGGAGAGCAGACGAAATTAACATGGCAAGCCACGTTGCTGAAGATCGTTGTTGAAAAATTGCGCAAAAGAAAACATTTTTTCAGTCTATGTTCCGCACATGCTGCCAGCAGAACAAAAGGACGAAAGCGTCATGACATCCTAATATTTATGTTCGACAATAAACAATGACCCTGATTCTATAAAAAATTCCTAATTGGCTATGAATCGTAATGCTTTGCATAGAATCCAGCCAGGAAACGCAATCACCCACAGGGATCGAAGAAAACCCGCCTTGGCCAAAGAAAGATGCTGAGAGATCTTGGCGTGTTCTGGGAGGAGGTTGACAAGGTGCTACTGCTCTCTTGAAAGCATCCTACAGATGATCGACGGGATTATGGTCAGAAAGAGAGAACATTCACCTTATTGGAGTCTTCGATTGCCAAGATAACATCCAAAAATAATAATTTATTCTATAACATCCTGAATGCTAAATTACGAATGGGCAATTTTATTATATTCAGAGCTTATGGCATTACTCCTAAGAAAAATTCACCCTGTTAGAACAAAGAAGTGACTAGTTTTTCGTGCCTTTTTTTCAGAGAGACCATCACCAAAACGTTATTTTCAAAGAATAGCGTAACAATTTAAACTATTCCCCATGCTTTTCGGATTCAGTAGTTGCTAAGTTCGGTATTACCTCTATCGAAAACAGATTTAGCCTGAAAGGACGCTTTTTTCTCGATTGTGGAAGTAAAAAACTGTAAAGTATCATTTGAAAAGCATTCAAAAACTGAGTTGTACGGAAATGAGAAGCTTCTGATCGTGCAAAGTTGGTGTACTTCTAGATACAAAATATTTTTTTTTTTATTTTTAAGAGACCACTTATAGACGTACTGTGATTATTTGGTGTCAAAGTAAAAGGTATTTTACTTGGAGCATACAAGTATTTTGATATGGATAAAAAAAATCAAAGAATCAAAATAAAAAAAAAACTTTTAGTTATGTTTGAAAATTGAATAATTCATATTCTGTTGAAATGCTGTAAAAGTAAAACGTTCTCTGAGCATTTGATGGTAGCAATAATAATAAACAGTTGGCAAGCGCTTCGATAGTTCTACAGAGATTACGTAAATTACTCAATCTGACCATTTTACAAACACTAGAGAGAGAGAGAGAGAGAGAGAGAGAGAGAGAGAGAGAGAGGGCGTCAGAGAGAATGGCGGAGCCATTGGAGAGTTATCGCCGACAACGGGAGCATCATCATCGGGCGGCGGCGCCGGCATCACCAACTGCATCATCAGCGCCGTCTTTCCGCCACCGGAGCCGCCACTGCAAAGGGGTACATCGGGGGAGATTAAAGCGGGGAAAATTTAAATCCCCGGCCGATTAGCGTAACAAACGAACGCACATTAGAGGATTAAAAGGAACCCGTGTAAATTTAGGCCTAAATTGAATGCAATCATTTGCTGAAACTGTTGATGATCTTTTAAATCTGACTGCCGAGGAAAATCTTTCGACGCCCTTGGCGTATTTCGCAGTTGATGCGAATGACGCAGATATGGCGGAAGAGGGAGGAAAGCATGAATTCTGTTAAATAAAACAACTAAAGCATGTTTTTGAAGAAGAAACTGTCTTTACTCTATGAAAAATACGACTGTACTTCAATATTCATATAAGTGAATAAAAGACCAAATTTTGACATAGCAACTTTTTTTTTTAAATAACAACTTAAGCAAAGGACAAATGACACCAAAAATATCGCTATCGAGATAATAAATAATCACAAAGAAATAGCATAAAAAAGAAAGCAACAACTTTTTTTTTGAAAAAGTTACAAATTTTTTAAGAAAGAGGGAACAAATAAGCGAAATGAGGGCCCTCTCCATTCAAAAACATTAGCTGCGCATGACGTCATCTTAGCCAAACCCGAGGCCAACGAGAAAGACAGGCCTCGAAGCGGAAAATTCACCTGACTATCTGTGTTCTAGCAACAATCCAACCTACATTGTTTCCAACAAACGGAAAAACACTGATTGTTAATATCTAAGATGGAGACAATGAAGGTTGGATTGTTGTTCGGACCCAGACGGTCAGGTGACTTTTTCGCTTCGAGGCCTGTCTTTCTCGTTGGCTTCGAGCCAAACCAATGACACATAAAAAACAAAGCCTGCTAACTGCGTCAATTAAATGAGGGTAGGATTGTCAGCCTTCGTTTGATGACGTAGCCAGGAGCTTTGTTTTTTAGGTGGCATTGGCCAAACCGAAGCCGACGAGATTTATTGGCCCTGTAAAATCTCGTCGGGCCTGTGCTTGTGAATCGCACCACGACAACGCTCTTGCGGGAGTTTCTGACAAAATTTAAAATGAATTTATATTACCGGAAGTGGCCTTTAAATCATGATTTCTTTATTAAAAATGAAAGTAAAAAAGAATAAAATTGATATTTAGTATCAGGAAAGTATTCAAAAGTATATGAAATCAACTTCCTATTTGGTATCATTAGACTTTTAAGCAAAGCTTATGAAAATAATATAGAAAAACTTTGACGAATTTTCTATCACTGTTTTAAATTATTATTACTGATTCAAATTTTATAGCTGTTTCAAGAACAAAGTTTGAAACGATCTGCATAAAAACTGTTTACAAAAAGATGATTATGGCATTATAAATAAATCTCTTATCTGCAAAAGAAACATAATAATCTGGCCAGAATTACATACATTATTTTTTTTTTCGCTATTATAAAGTGAGGGTAATGTTCATACATGTTCTGATGAAGCTATTTAAACTGTAAACATATTCTCTTTGCAACTATTAAGATACAGATAGTTAACTGTTAATAGCCAACTTCTAAAATACAAATCTGACAGAGTACTTTCAGTGAGAGAATTATTGTACTTTTGTGTCTATTCCATTTTCAAAAAAACCGATGACATTTTCTAATATGGAAGGTAATGGAATCCCCTATTTTTCAGATTGTACACAACATTCTTGGCATTTTTTCAATAGACCCGTTTCATGATGTCATCGCGCATGCGCGTCCTTCATCGGGTATAGCTAAAATAACTTCCTGGAAAACCGGAAGTTCACTCTGTTCTCAGTATTTACCAATGATGTCAACTAGCGCGTTAACCCAGGCTTATATCCAAAGCATTTCCTTGTACCACATATTAGGTGCACGTTAATGTTCGTGACTGTGGCTTTATAGAGCCTGTACAAAACCATTGAGCAAAGCATAAGAAAATAATTTTGAATATGTGAATTATTTTTCTACTTTTATTAAGCTTTATTAAGCATACTTTTATTAAGCTGAAAAAAATTTTCTAACTATCATGAAGTTATAGTTACTTTTTTTCGCGGTGGTATTTTAACAGAAATTATAAAAATAAATATCTAAAAATGTGTATTTAACACCGGCTTGATGGCCGAGAGGGCTAAGGTGCAGGTTTTGTCGCTTTCTATATCTGAGTCTGCTGGTTCGAAGCCTGCTGGAGATGTGGATGTTTGTTTTTTCTATTCACTAATAGGCTAGGAAGACCAAATGAAACTTCAGTATGCTGACCTTCTGGTAGGTTAAAGTTCAAATAAATCTAATATTTATTTAACATCCGAACAGGATAAAAGGAATATAAAAGAGGAAAAGTTATAACACTACCCAACACGATTTTTACCTCCGGGACGTTCAAGGGTTTTTCTGAATTATTTTGTATCGTAAAAAACGAATTTGATAATTTAAACTTCCTATCACATCACAATTCCTTGTTATTAGGAGACAGAGGCCTGAAAGCAGAGATCTTAATCTTAACGAGATGCGACAACAACCAAAATTCCCATAGCGAACTTGATATGGCAAAAATACCCGTGGCGTCCTCTCGTAATAAACGCTCAAATGGCGAGAGAGCATTCGCAAGTGTCGTACCTAACCATGGTCTTTTGTTAATTAAATAGAAGTGAACTCTTTTTGATTTCTTTCTTAATTTCTTTAATTTTTGATTTAATTTAAATAACTTTCCGTATTTAAGAGACATGTCGTATTTTAAACATCGAAATATTTAAAATCTCTGCCTTGTCGCCGTTGCGTCTGCTTTCAGTACTCTTGAAGACGTTTTGATTACGTCAGATATCATCAAGACCTACAGCGCCATCCGGCAACACCCTCGCGCAGAAGAAAGTTGCGCGAACCATTTCGCGTATACGGATTGTTCGCATCTCGTTAAATTAAGGATCTCTGCCTGAAAGTGTGGAACTTTTAAAGTTTTGAACCCAATTTTATCGATAAAGACAGAGATAGAGAGTGGGTCTTGCAGACATTCCTTAATCTACTTTTTGATGGTATTTAAGAATCCGAAGTCAGAATTTCAAAAATTTAAAGTCTTAGGGGCAGCAGTCCTATGGAGGCAGTCTGTAAGTGTGTATTGAAAAATATTGAATTTTTCAAATTCTGACTTCGGATTCTTAAAGAACATCAAAAAGTAGAATAGGAATGTCTACAAGACCCTCTCTCTCTCTCTCTCTCTCTCTCTCTCTCTCTCTCTCTTTGTGTTCATCAATAAAATTGGGTTCAAAACTATAAAAGTTCCACATTTTGAGGCCTCTATCTCCTAAACGGTTGGATCAATTGAAAAAACACCAAGAATAAAAACATTTCTCGAATATTGTGTACAATCTGAATATACCATTAAAAATAGGGGTTCTTTTTGGACACCCTATATAGTAAGATTAGTGTTATGTAATATAAACATTCCATTTTATCTTTACATCTAGACGTGACAGAAAAATAATGTGGGCATTTTCGGAATCAGCGCATCATTTTACATCAAAAACACCCACATTTCTTTCGGAGATATGGAAAAAAAATTTTTGTTGGGGAATGTAATACATGATAACGTGTAGGACTTCATTGTCCTAAAATTGAAAATGAACGAACGAATGTTGTACATAAATGCGACTATTAATCATATTATTGGGGAAAAAAATGGAAGAAAAAATTCCGCAACATGGATTCAAACCAGGAACTACTGTATCACGCTCTTCGCCTCTACGTATTGGACTATCGCGAACACGGTACAGCAGCAAGGCTGTTTCCAAAGGTCCTAAAGACTATAAAGTAGATGGAAGCCCGATTATAAGACCGTCACCCCCGGCTCGTAGATCGGCAATTCCTCCTTTCCAAACCAGCTGATGAACACATAATAAATTAAAAAATGAAAATTGGAATTATTGCTCCAAGCTTAAGCTTATGACATTATTGGGAAAAATTGTAAGGAAAAAATCCTCGACCTGTACTCGAACCAGATAGAGGAGACGAGCGTGATACTAGTGGTTCCGGATTCGGATCCAGGTCTCGGAAATTTTCCTTCCATTTTTTTTCGAATATCATTACCTTATGCTTCCTTACACTTTACAAGCGCATTTACCGATGAACCGGAAGTTTTCTTCCATACACCGCGGTAAATGCGCATGCGTGCGTTTGAGCGCGAAAATAGTCCATTGATCCAACAAAGGTTGATGAACATTTATTATAACAACATTTATGATAATACATTTATTGTACAAACATTGTTTTGCATTACTGCAGTACATTGTTCAATCTTTGTTTTCGTTTAAATCACGGTCTATAGATATTCTGAATATCTATAGACCGTGGTTTAAATTGATGAACAATTTCCGTTTTATGCCTTTTCTTTAAATCCAAACATACCACACTTTCACTGCCTCTATCTCCTAAACGGTTGGATCAATTGAAAAAACACCAAAAATAAAAAATTTCTCAAATGTTGTGTACAATCTGAAAATACCATTAAAAATAGGGGTTCCCATTGTTGCACATTTCAAATTTAGCTTCCATATTAGAAAATGACATCTTTTTTTTTTAGAAATGGAATACACATATAAACCCCTCACATCATAGTACAATAATTCTTCCATTGAAAGTACTCTGTCAGATTTGCATTTTCAGAAGTACTCCGCCAGTGTGTAAATACACCCTGTAGGCCAATATACCAATTTAATTTACCTTTGCTTTATTAAAATTTCACTTAATTTGCATTTAGTGTTTCTTGTTTTCTTTATATTCCTTGCATTGATTTACAGAGCATTTTAAAAGTTAAACTGAAATTACACTGCTGGGTTAAGAATATTCTAACGAAACAGCTCTCTGATCTATTACTGTTTAACATAACAACTTAGTGTTGATCAACCTTATAATATCATTTCTCTTGCTTATTATACAGGATGAGTCAAAAGTCTGTTACCCTGCATACAAATTCAAAACAAGTGGAGATACAGCAAATCTGTTACAGGCAACATATAGGAAGTTAGGTAGGGGCTAAACAATGGTGGTGTCAAATTTGACCTTTGACCTCGAATTTTGTACCTTCCAATTGTACAGTTGTAGAGCTCAAAACGCTGATTTTAACAAAGAAGAGATTAAAAATAAACACACTACAGCCAACTCGGTGGCCAAGAGCGCTAAGGCGCAGGTATTGCCGTTTTGTTGTAGCTTGTACCAGCATCAGTAAAGATTTGAAACAACGAATTCAGCAGGTTTATACAGACATAACACCCTTCATGATGTGATGGGTTCTGGAAATTGGAAATTTTTCTCTATCTGCAACGGTTACAAATTTACAAATTGCAAGGTGCAAAATTCGAGGTCAAAGGTCAAATTTGCCATCACCATCGTTAAGCCCTACCTAATTTTCTATATGTTGCCTGCAACAGATTTGTTGTATCTCCACTCGTTTTGAAATTGTAATGGGGGACGGGGGATAACAGACTTTTGACTCACCCTGTACATGCAGTTGATTCAAAATAAACTATCCCTTACTGGAGAGGAAACCAGTAACATAACAACGTCAGAACTGCTTTTCAGACCACGGGAAACGATTGGCGCAATAAAACATTTGCTCAAAAAGTAAATGGAAAATGTGGCACGGCGAACAGCGATAGTGATGAACTGTGAAGCTTGCAGTCTAGTGGAACCGATGAATCATTCGTTTCATGACACAAAGACTCAGTGGATCTGTCCGCATTAATTTCAGGCACCTGTACGTGCGAATGCTCTAGCAGATTTCATCGTTGGTGCAAAAAAACAGTGCGACAATGTAAGGCGTTTTAAAATGATAGCCTCACCCTAGTTTGTTGAGATTTTCGAAAAAGTTAAATATATTGGTGAAAAAAACTTTATTATTATGAAACAGCAAGTAAAGAAAGGTACAAAATGTAAGATGGTGTAGATATATTTGAATATTCAAATTAGTTAACAGCAAATTTAAAGAAAACACATGTTGCAAAATGATAACCTCACCCTTTATAATAACCAGAAAAAACACCCCTTTTTCAACACAAGTTTGAATAACCGATCAGGCAATGTGTCTACAAGTTTCTGAAGCACAGTTATTTCTATATTTTCCAATCCCAAAATAATTGCTTCCTTCAGTTCTTTCACATTGCTGCATTGCTTACCATTTGTATACACCTTCTTGCACAAAATGGTCTATGGGGTTCATGTCTGGCGAATTAGCAGGTAACTGCATTACATACACTCCATTGGATAAAAACCATTTCCATGAAGATTTTGAATGAATGCTTGCATTATCTTGTTGGAACATCCATTTCACTCCCCAAAGGGTAACAAGTGTGCATCCAGAAGTTCTTGGTAATCAACTGCTTTCGTGATCTGATGGAAATACAAAATTGGTTTTACCATTATAACCAAAGGCAGCCCAAACCTTTACCGATGCCCCTCCTTGCTGTCTCTTTGAAAATATTTGTTCCTGTTTTTGCAGATCACGCCAATAATGTCTCCAGCCGTTAGGACAATTCAGATTGAATTTTTTTTATCGCTGAACACTACCGCTTGCCATTCTTCTTTCCAGGATATGTTTTCCTTTGCCCATTGCAGCCTCTTCTGCTTGTACTGGTTTGTGAAATTAGGCTGTTTCTTCCTCCTCTTGTATGTTAGGAATTCTCTCCTGGTAACAGTTATATACAAAGTTGACTTTTGAATATTGAAGTCAGGACCATTAAATAACTGTCCAAGAGTTGTCGTACCAGAACTGAGCTGTCTAATGAGACTTTTTCCTTGCCTACTGTTGAGCTTGTATGAAGCAACACAATGCCCTGACTGAGCATTCCACGGCTTTTGTTTTGAATTGCGCACCGAAGTTTCTCAATGTTTCACACTATCGTTCCACACTGGCTGTCTTCACTGGCGGCATTTTTCTATGAAGAGGGCATAGAAAAGTTGGTTTCCCGCTACGCAAATGTCTGAAAAACGGTGGCAACTAAGTATAAAAATAGTTTAAGAGATGCTCGTTCATGTAAAAATAAATTCTGTTTTGAAAAAATGTTTTTATGTGCTTTATTCCAAAACGGTACTTACTTTCTGGACACGCCTTGTATGACTAAAAATTAAAATTATTGTATCACCCGTAACGCTTTTTGGGTTGGACCTCAAACTCTAGAGAGGAAGGAATCTTTAGAAATAAAGTACTTAAAAGCATCAAAAGATCTAAATGAACATTTAATTGATTTTCAATGTTTCAAATAATAAATTATGAATTAAATTGTGATTAATAGAATATATTTATTGTAATGGAATAGAGTGCATTCCAATACACTAGGATTCATTAGTCTTCACTCAAAACACTGAAAGCAAAACGTTAGACCAATACACGAATTTTCTAGAAGACAGCGAAGTATAGTGGCGCTATCTGTTACCACACTTTCAATATATTTCATAATATCTCTGTAGTAAAGATTTAAATAAAATTTGTTGCTCAGGCAACAATGGCCAGGTGATTTTACAATGCCCGCCTGTGCTTCAAGTGGTTTGCCTTCCTTTAACTCCAGGGCACTGTAGGGACCGAATAATCTGGGCGTCAGAGCATCGCGATTGGTATGCTGACGAATGGAATCGAGTTCTCTTCACGGACAAGTCGAGAACAGTCTACAGTTAGACAATACTGATCTGGAGGCAAGTCGGAACACAATATAACTCAGGTCTTTGCAGGAAAGAGTACAGTACGGCGAAGGTGGATTGATGGTCAGTGCAGCCACAAGCATTGGTGGGCGTACTGACCTGTACATTATCCGGAATGGCATTTTGACGGCTCAGAGGACAGGGAGGTGGTTCTTATGCCTATTGTAACACCATATGTTGGAGCTATTGCAGATGGCTTCATTATTTTGGACGATAACGCGCAATAGTGGAAGTTGTGATTGAAGAAGAGGGCATTGAGCGTATAGAATGACCAGCAAACTCACCAGACTTAAATCCCATTCAACATGTTTGGGAGCCCTCACTCAGGAGTGGCAAAAGTTACCTTAAGTCCTCATTGGCAACTTCATCAATTCGATGCGAAACAGGTGTACAGCTGTCTTGGCGGTTCGAGGAGACCATTCACCCAACTAGAGGTTTGGGTCCACCTTCCAAGAAGCTCTTGTTCATTCGCAAAAGCTTCAAACATGATGTACAGGACATGTCATCATGTTCTCAACGTGTAATATTCCAGAATTATTGGAGACTCTATGCAAATTTCTGATTACTCGACACTGGTGTACGTTATTTTGTATATAAATAAAAGCTTGCGTATTCAGAAATACCCTGTACTTGTGTTTTTCCTGTCGTACTTGCGCACTCCCATAATTTTTGTGAGCAATGTAAATATAAACATCTCTTTATGGATTCATTTATGATTCATATTGGTGCAGAACGGGCTGCTCATAAGCTGCACATCAGCAGAATCCTTACGAGGCAACGTTTAGAATGGTGCACAGCTCACCGAAACTAGACCATGGACAATGGAAACATGTCTTATGGAGCCGCGGATGGAGGTAAACATTCTGGAAGTTCAGAGGAGCGATGTCATTAGTTTGGTATCGGACTCATTTTCATTGTTTGGATTCCATTGACATTAGGTAGGTCGCAGGAGATATAACGACTGCAACTTATTTTGACATTTCGACAATCCTGCACTGCGAACGCAGTGATAATAAACCGTTAAGGAATGGCATAACCAAGTACCGAAAGGATAAACTAAACCATTCGCGGAACTATATTTATAAACCGCCCTATGTTAACATTGGAAGTTTCTAATGGACCATAATGATACCATTAAACCACGTACCTTTGAAATAATTTCGACTATCGTTAATATTACGTTATATTCATTCATGACACATCATTCCAAGTTGTTTGATATATTACATGCCATATTTTAGCATTGAAAGTTCCAATGAACCATAATGGTTCCACTAAACCAGGTTCCTTGAAACCAATTTCGACTATCGTTAATTTTACGTTATATTCACTCATGACGCATCATTCCAAGTCGTTTGATATAATACATGCTATATTTTAGCACTGAAAATTTTTGAGGGTGTCATAAGGGTGTCATTAGAGCACATGTCATTGTTTCGATTTCAACCATTCATGATCAAAATGGTTCATTCCCGGAACGATGTTTATTAATTGGCGAAAATAGTAATTTATATCCGGTTCTATCTCGTCATTACGATTTGTTTGATATATTAATATATCTCTCCATTGAAAATTGCTAGGTGGGGTTCGTAAAGGTACCATTTGTGCACGTGCTATTGAACAGATTTAGATAATATTTGTGACTGATTCGTGCCATGTACCATATTCATCGACTGACGAAAATAATAATGAATAACCGCATCTATCTCGTCATTACTATTTGATTGATACATTACTCAATATATCTTCCCATTGAAAATTGCTAGGCGGGAAAATAGAGGTACCATTTGTGCACGTGCCAATAAACCGATTTAGATAATATTTATAACTGGTTCGTGCCATGGACCATATGCATCGACTGACGAAAACAGATTTAGAAAATCTTTCATAGCCTCGGAGGAGTTTGAGTACAGACAGACAGACACGTTTCCCCACACTGATAGCATAAAGCACCTTTTCGGTACTTAATAATGGAGTCGGAACATTCCTGCGCAACATGAGAATTATGCTTGCCATAAAGTAAGTTGTGCATAGAATGTAAAAATTTCTTTAAACGACAGGTTTCATTAAAAATTTATATTAGAAAATTCAAAATAAAAATATTCTTTGCTTTTAGAGAATTATCCTTTTTGCTTTGATAAAGGATAGTCTCTATCCGAAACGTCAGCTTTTTATTTTGATTTTGTTTCTTAATTTAAATTTTTTTATTTTTTATTAATTATTATTTATTTGTTTTTTATTTATTTTTTAATTATTAACTTTTATTGTATTCCAGAGTTTTTGTGTCTCGCCCTTCTCTCATATACAGGGTCTTTATAATTAAAGTTCCATTTTGACATGGCCATAAAAAAAAACTACTGGACCAAAAGCTTCAGGTGTAACCTGCTTTCAGTAAATGGTGGAGGTCACATTCAACATGTAACTACAATACTCATTTCCAAAAAAGTTGGGACAGTGCAACATATAAGAAGAACTCCAACACATTTGTTTGGATTATTGTATTGCCGTTTATTTCAACGCATTACAATACATAAACGATAAATTAGGCATGGGATCACATATCTTATATGCTTAAAGAAAGATACAGGTGGTTTTCCTGTTTGGCACGTGCAACACACTCCCAAAAAAAGTTGGGACAGCACGGCGTTTACCACGGTGTGGCGTCACCTCTCCTCTTGATGACACTGTAATCTTCTGGGCATCGATGACACCAATCTTTCTAACACCGTAAACGGAATTCTGTCCCATTCCTGTTGGATATAGGTTTTCAGCTGTTCAACTGTCCGGGGTCGTCGCTGTCGTAGTTTTTCTTTTAATAATACGCCAAACGTTTTCTATAGGCGACAGATCCGGGCTGCAAGGGGGCCAATCCAACATACGAATGCGCTGCCGACGTAGCCATGCAGAAGTTATGCGCGCTGCATGCGGTCTGGCGTTGTCTTGTTGAAATATACACTGACGTCGTCCAAACAGGCGCCTCTTGGATGGCACCATAGCTTGTTCCAGGATCTGTATATACGCTTCAGCATTGACGGTGCCATTGCAGATGTGCAAGTCTCCCATTCCATGGCCACTAATACAGCCCCAGACCATGACAGACGGGGATTTCTGTACCGAACGCCTGTAGCACGCGGGAATATCCTTTTCGTCTTTGGTCCGGAGTGTACGGCGTCCATTATTTCCGTAAACAATCGTAAAGGTTGATTCATCGGACCACAATATGTTCGTCCAGCGTGCTTGGAACCAATTGCGATGGGCTCGAGCCCATATCAGACGGCGACGTTGCTGTCGTTTGTTGATGTATGGCTTCCGTTGTGCACAGTATAACTTAAGTTTGCATTTGTGGATGCACCGGCGTACAGTATTCAACGATAATGGCTTCCCGAAGAAATCGCGGGCCCACGTGGCTATGTCCGTAATCGCAGCATTCCTATGCGTGACGCAGTGACGTCGGAGGATCCGAAGAGCTCGAGCATTCAGAATAGGTTTTCTACTTTGGCCTTTCCGAACTGTGATCTCACCACTATCTCGGTAGCGCTTGATAATATTATGTACTGTAGATGATGACAGGTTAAATCTTCTGGCTATTCCACGCTGAGAAACGTTGTTTGTGAATTCTTGAATGATTCGAACACGAAGATCTTCGCTAACTGGCTTGCCTCGACCCATCGTTCCGAATAAGTTACCTGAACGACGGATGGCAACTGTTATTTATACGGAATGTAGTACGACGTCATCATTCTAGATTATTCCCGAACAATTCGGAAGGTTCCACTACTAACGTATGTCCCTACTATTTTGGAACGTGTTGCAACACCCCCATTCAAAATGAACGTCCCGGCCACGATACAAAATGTTTTGGTGCACACAGTATATTTATGTCATTTCATAAACGTATCTGCTATTTTGTATTCGCGAGAAAGTTTTGTTACATCATCCCTTTTTGTTTTTTCTATATATTTTGCACTGTGCCAACTTTTTTGGAAATGAGTATTGTAATTTTAGTAACGATTAAAGGCTTGTTAACCTGTGTCTTCGTGTCTAATTTCGTATACGAATATTGCATAGAGCGCCATTCCATGCTGGTGGTGACCTTTTGAACTAATTTTTTTTTGGTGGGTTTGAACTTCCCATGCCCTCTTGTATAATATTACCAAGTATTATAGCTTTTGTTCTAGTAGTTTGTTTTTTATGGCCATGTCAAAATGGAACTTTAATTATAAAGACCCTCTATATCCGTCTATTAGGAAATTCGTAATTTTTAGTTATAGATATACACTGTTTCTGAATATTTGTTTATGGGTCTTAGTAATTTAATCAATCGTATTAATCGATGCTTCAAATCAAATTTTAAAACACACTGGAGAAAGAGAATCTATTTCTCCGGAATAGTATAGGGTTGTTTATGCTGTTAAAAATCGCTCTTCCAGAAGAATAGATAAATGTTCCTAAAACTCTTTGCCAAAATCTGGTGGAAAGTCTTCCTATGGGGAGTAAAGGCCATAATAAAAGTAAGGGGAAGTTCAACATAATTATATTAAATCATGGAAACTTTTGTTTACATATTGTAATTGTGACTGTCAAATATGGACGCATATTACGCTTAAATTAGGCAAGGTTAAGTAAAAATGACAAAGACTGGTGTTTATAAGTTAGAAACATGTCCAATTTTGATAGGCACGTCATTTTTTTCTAATAGAACGCTAGTCTGTTCCTTATCAGTA
The DNA here is from genome assembly GCA_023313115.1 of Rhysida immarginata. NCBI lineage: Eukaryota > Metazoa > Arthropoda > Chilopoda > Scolopendromorpha > Scolopendridae > Rhysida > Rhysida immarginata. The sequence continues at coordinate 683,648 of JAHWFO010088791.1, forward strand.
CTATTTTTGCATACGGTACCGTCATGGAGAAAGTCTGAACCCTGAACAACGAACAATTTTACCTTATTACCCTCGTATGACGATGGATAAACAGTTTCTGTTTCACATTAAATCTTTTAATACGTTTAATGTTTCAAAAAGAATAGGAAATTGCACTCAAAATATACAGCTCTGTAAATAGGTGCATATTTTCATAGTCGACAACATTTCTATTATGTTTATTAGTCTAGCAGAATAATTTTCATACTTAATACAAAGTAGCAACTGTTACCTCTATAAACTTTGGTATAAATTGTAAACTTTTGCGAATAAATGTGTGTTCCTTGTGAAAAATTGTGAAACAATCTCTGATTGCATACTTGGAATTAACGCAATGGAGTTGTGTATTATCAGTGAAAGTCTCTAACTCAGCAAAGAAAAAAAAATTATATAAAAAACATAATAAATGAAGATGGAATTTTCTGTATACAATGAATAGATAATGAAAGGCAAGCTTTACATGAATAACAATCAATTTCGGAATATTTCCTAAGCGCAGCAAACATAACAACGAGGGGTAAAAACAAAAAAGAGAGGGAGCGAAATAAGATGATCAGTTATTCTGAGAAGGAAATTGAATGCCGTTTTGAGTTTAATGAGTTTAAAATTTCCTCCTTATAATAACGAACGATATTATTATATTATGATTCGATACATGATTAGGTCCTTTGGATCCCGTGTAATTGTATCTGCCTACCTCTTGGCTCGATTGCGGAGACCGCAACTGCATTGCACCGGAGCTCATCGTAAAACAAAAGTTTCACCGAGTTGCACGCAAACATATTCAGGAATAGGTTTAGATTTACTTAAAATTACCTGTAAGATAATGCCAATTTGTCTAGGGTTAGGCAATCATTTATAAAAGCGAATTAGATTTATTCCAATGCAAACTTTAAATCTAATTGAGCGGTTTTGGTTTCAATGTGGGTTTCTTGATAGAATTGAATGTTAAAGGCAATGAAAAACATGAACAGATTGATGAAAGTAAATTGAAGTTAAGAATTATTTCCATAGATGATGAAGCAATTGAATATCTCCTGAGTACTAGATTAATTCAATTATGCTAGGATTTATTTACGTATTTTATTTTTCTTGAAATGTTTACCTCTTACAAAGAATTTATTTAGGAGAAATGTTAAAGTTCATTAAAGGAAGATAATGTTAGTGTTATTATGAAACTAGAAGCAGATAATATATAAATAGAAAAGTAAATCAAACTTTTCACTCTCCATTCTATTATCTGTTACGATATCAAAACTTTAATTTAGAAAAGGGGCTTTAGAAATAAAGGGTAGTACTATATTGCTATAAGCGGTATATTTGCAGGAGCATAATATCCAATACATTATTCTTACTATAAGATTTTTTTTTTAAATTTCGCATATAAATATGTCTATTTAAGAGCTTGCAATAAAACAAAAATTTAATAAATATCAATCTTTAGTGTTGAAATGTATTGTTAAATTACTTTTTCGGGCAATTTTATGAATGGAGTAGCTAAATTTAGGTGCGTATTAAGCTAAAGAAAAAGCATTTTACTTATTAAGGTTTAGTAAAATTAAAATAGTTATCGTTCTAGAAAATTAAAAGCCAATAAGCAAATTTTGTGATACAAAATAATAAAAAGTTGGACTTATAAACCTTTGAGGAGCCCTGAATACGTTAAGAGAAATTATAAACGAAATATATAATGAGGATTATGACAAATATTCATGAGACGTGCCTTAGTGAGCGTGTTTCTAAATAACGCTTCTTGCAAAACAAGCAGTCGGGCAGAAATCAAATGGATTTAGGTTAGGTCTACCCCGCAAAATGTTAGGCAGTGGTGAGAACAGGAGAGAAAGTGGTTGTGAAAAAGAAAGGCTTAACTGGGAGAAGATGGTGGGTGGATGGGGTAGGTGGGCGGGAAAAGAAGATGGAACGACAGCACACGTGAAACCTGTTAGCCGTGGGTTGTTCGCCTAATCACGGAGAATCGAGCAACTTAAGCCGGGCGCTGCTGTAATAGATCCCATTACCATGAGCCTAATACTTGTGTTTTACGATTCAATTAGACTTTCATTACCATTCACTTACCCACCCGCCTCTAATTTATTCTCTCAATTGAGCTTCGGTCGTGTGGGGCGCATGCGCGGAGGGGCCAATGACGTCACTCTCATCTAATTCCGTGAGATGAAAGGAAGAGGGAGGAGAGCTCTCACTTAATGGGGACTCAATATAAAATTATCGCATTAAAACTGAAGTAATTTTATTTTTTTTTTCAAAATAGCGGGTCTTTAGTAAGATCTTTTTTGTTACTTTTAAAGTTGAAATTCGTTAAGACAGTGCTTCAAATCGTCACTTATTTTTAATGCAAAATTTTGTACTCTTTTATCAGTATTTTTACTTCATTAAGATAAACTTAAATAATAAGTTTAAAAAAAAGTGACTACAGTTTGCTTTATTTTCTATTTTATTTTCTTAATTTTCTGAATAGGAAAAAAAAAGTTATATCGGAAGATAAATCCTTATATTCTCCAGTAAGATGCTTCATGCTCATGTAAGCAATAAGTGAAAAAGTAAAAAAAAATATATATATATTTTTTTGAAATATCATGCCCGTAAATTACTTTCAATACGGTAAAACCTTAAAAATATTAATCTGAATATATTAATTTCTTTAAAATGTCATTGATTTCAATTAAAATTGATAAATATTGCAATGGCAGAGTTACTCGGGAGTTTGATGTATGCATATTTTTAAACTAATATTAGATTGAAGATTTCCTTAAAACATTGAAAATTTAACGAAAAGAAAAATTCTTAAAAAAAGGAACAATTGGATGGAGAATATTGGAGTGAGATTTCAAGACCAAACCTAAAATCCCGTATAAATCCCGAAGTGGAAGAGAGTCTACGAGGGGTAAAGTGACAGTGTGGAAGTGTTTACATTTCAAACCATTCTGGTTGACAATAATTCAGACGGTGCCCGTGGAATCCGACCATTGTTATCTCTGTCTGGCAGTTATTTATTCTAAACTTAAATCCACCGCCGACTTTTCCCTTAAACCCTGTATTAAATCGCATTGCAATGGGAAAAGAGAAGGAAGGGAAAAATAGGCCTCTTTCTCCCACCCCCACCCCATCGTCTGCCGCACACACTCCATTATAACCGAGTGATAAATCACGCGTCCAACAAGACCGACGTAGGAGATTTCTTTGAAGGAATCCAATAGTGGGATTGAGGAGGGCTTTCTAGTGTTAAGTGATCTATCTGTGACTGGGTTTCTCGAGAGAAAGAGAGAATTAATGAGGAGAGAAAGAGAGGTTAGGAAAAGCGTAAGGAGGATTTTGGGTTGGTTCCTTGTAAGTTGGGCATGTCGCAAACGACAGAGAGAGAGAGGGAAACAGAGAGAGAAAGGAGAAAACAAGAGGAAGAAATGAGATGAGGGAGAACGAGAGAGAGAGAAAGAAAAGAAGAGAAAGAGCAGAGCGTTGCTAAGACGTTAAATAGGTTGCTCGACTAAGTATGGTACGCCCCATTGTTTCTTTAAAGATCTCGTCACACCGTGCTGCCACCTACACAAGACGGTAGCTGCTTTCTGAAACAATAGTGGCAACAAATTATCTCTCTCCCCTCGAGGGATCAGTGACCAGCGCGAACCTTCTTCTCTCCCACTCTCCATTTCCCCACACTCTTACCCTTTCCCCCCTCCCTACTTACCCTTGCATTTGCTATCCTTTATCCACAGTCTCTGGCTTCCACATACAAAGATAGAAACCGAGAGAAAGAGAAAGCCTAAAGAAGACAGGAGTCCTTTTAAGCTGCTTAGAATTTAATAAATAAATTGAAACAAGAAAGCCGAAAGACGAGATTTTGATTATAAAAAATATTTTTAAAGAAATCTTAAATTCGTATGTTAACATGCATTCCTATTATAAAAAAATGCATTCCTATTATAAAAAAATTGATGTAAGAGTTTTTTACTAATACCATTTTACGAAAAGCATAAGTATGCTAATGTTTTTATGTTTTCATTCTTGTTTTTTTAATATTTCTACTTTATTAAAATTTTGGACCTTAATAAAATCATCTTTATGACTTTAAATAAGATTTTTCCGAGATGAAATGGGATTATATTGAAAAGCATTCTAATTCACTAATTACAGAGGACAGAAACGTAAAAGTTTTGTAGAAAATACTTCAGCCATATTTTACAAAAGGAACACGGAAATTCCTTAGATTCAAGAAAATCTTGTCAGAACTTAAACCTTAAGTCTATTCAAACCGATTCTATACAAAATGGTATTCAGACATTGTCTTTATAAACCTCATCTGGTTGGAAAATTCTCTAACCTGAATAAACACCTCAATTACTCTATGTTTGATACCTGGTCTATATGAATGGCTGGAAACGCAAAAAGACCAAGTCCACTTTCAATAAATTGTGGATAAACACCAATTATGGACTAACACCAAAGTTTAGGACAAGAAAAATTATGTTTTTTAGACATACTAATATGCGTATCTTTTTGTAAATCACGATTTCTCATTTTTTTAATAATACAATACCTTTAAATTACTATAAGTATCAAATATGTGACTTGGTCTACTTGTATTTTCAGCCATCCATATATTAAAATGAATCGATGGTCAAAACCTGTGACCAAAAGCGAGCGAACTGAAACGTCGTTAGTAATTATCTATCAAATAGCTGAATATTAATTTTCATTGCTTTCATGCGATTCGTTCAGAAATTATACTGGTTTATCTGCCACGATCATTTACTAAGGAGGAGTTGCTATTGATCAGCGGATTATTTAATTAGTATGACATAATAAGGATTTATGGTTAATAATGACTGTTTATTTATAATAATCTAATTTTCTCATTAAATAAGGTAAAAGGATGACTTTATTAAGTTAAATAAATATAACTTTGAGTATAATGTTAATATTCAAAGTAATACATTTTGTTTCCTCAATAGATATTTTTCTATTATTTAACATATTTTCGTTTCATGCATCGTTCTTGATCTTTGTACAATATTGACCGGTAGTATATTGTTCATTGGAGTTAATGTTGAAATGATAGGGATTATTCGATGCTTTTTTGTAGCTTTTGACTCAAGTACTGTCGTTTTTTGATGATTCGTCTTTATCTGGCGTTGAAATACTTACGGATGGCGTAAACCCATTTTGCATTAAAATAGTCATTAAACTCTCCCACGATTGCGTTGATTAAAGTTGATAGCGGTGCTGCTGAAACGTTGCAGTTCTTGTTGTGTTACTGCAGCTGCATGAGACCGAACGTTGTCATGAATCAACATAACCCGTACAGAGAAAACATTCCACGTCTCTTGTTTTGGATAGCGCTTTTTGAAACTGTTTTTCTGTTTGTATTTTTTAGGAGAAAGCGTGTGATGCCATTCCATGGACTGGCACTTGGATTTATTCACTGCGGCAGATGAGTATAATATCGGCATTGAAAAACTTGTGTCTCGTTATGAGAAATGCCTCCGTAACAATGGACATTGTGTAGAAAAGTAGTGTTAGATTTAGCATTGTTGCAAATGAAGTTTTGTTTTAATATCTTTTGGGTTTTTTTTCGGATACCCCCAATCGTTCTTTAATTTCTGGACGACCCTTGTACTTTGTGCATCCAATGTTGGGCTATAGATATATAAAGGAGTGAAATTCGGTATGCAGATTCTTCTAGGCAAGAAGTTGTTATATCAGAATGTCCCCAGGGACAGGAATTGTGTAGGTAGCGGTCACGTGATCTTTATAACTGCTAACATTTTCAAATTATTCGATAGGAAATGATGAGAAATGATCGAAAATAAAGTTCTTTCTAAACACTATTTCTAACACTACGTTCGAGAAAATTAATATTTTGTCAAAAACGTGCGGATAAAAGGGCTAAAAAATTAAATGAACCCAGTGTTTCCATTACTTTCCTACCCTAATTGTTACATGAGTTCGTACTGTTTGTGGACCAGACTGTTACTGGTAATTTTTACGTGCAAGTTTTGCAGTGTTCGCGTGATGTAGTTACGTGGGAGCGGTGCGATAAGTAACCGAAAGAATGGTTTTTGCATCACGATAATACATCGCGTCACACATTCTATGTTAGGCAACAATTCCACGCCGAGAAAAAATCCTGTCATCACTCAATCGTATACCTTTCACGAGCTTGAATGCAGGCCTCGACTCTTGCATGCATACGGTCGTACAGATGCTGGATATCATCCTGGGATACATTGTTCCAAGAGTTCAGAATTGTGCAAGTATTACGGTTGGTATGCTGCGACCATGGATGTACCGTCCCATCATGTCCCAAACATGCTCAATTGGGTGCAAATGCAGAGATCGTTCTAGCCAGGTAAATCGAGCTACTTCTTGGAGAGCTTGTAAGGTTGCACAAGCAGTATATGTGAGTGCATTCTCCTGTTGCAAGAAAGGTCGGAAAACGGGTTCAGCAATCTCTTGGACATACATTGCGCTGGCTAGAGTTGTTAACTGATGGCACCCCACACCGATATGCGAGAAGTTGGAACTGTGTGCCGTAGACGAATGCACTGTGGAAGATGTGGCTTTCCTGGTCTTCATCGCACAAGTTGACGTCCATCACTGAATGCAGTTAGAATCTGGTCTCATCACTGAAGACAACAGACCTCCATTCAGATCGCCAGTCAGCTCTTTCGCGACACAACTGCAACCGCACAGAACAATATTCTTGTAGAAGTGGTGTCTGGCTAGAGGGACACGTGGCTGCAGTCCTACTTAATGTAAATGTTTGCAAATGGTTCGTCATGATACAGTTGGTGCTACTCTGCGTTTATTTCTGTTGTGAATGTTGTGCGGGTGTTCAGTGCTCCCCTTACAATCCAACGGTCTTGAATGGATCAGTAATGCGTGGATGTCTTGAACCAGTTCTACTTGTGTGAGTTAGTTCTGTAGATCACTGCTACCTAAAGCACTGTATAAAGAAAGTATGGACAATTCGTGCCAGCTAGCCATTTTGATGCCTATTTTCATACGACGATTGCCTCTTCTTTGCACAAAATTCAAACACCAGAGACACACTTCTCTCTAACTTTTGCCAAAAAGGAATTATTCAATCTGCAAGTTTGAATTTACTGCAAAAAAAGGCAATCATCGTATCGAAATAGGCATCAAAATGTTTGCCTGGCACGAAATGTCCATACTTTCTTTATACAGTGCTTTACTGCTCCAACATCGAGCCACCACAGAAACATTACGTCCAATATGTTTCTCGATTTGCCGATAAGGCCATCCAGCCTCTCAAAGTCCCACATTCTCACCTCTATCAAACTCCGTCAGTTGCTGCACAGGAGTACGACTGCGTGTGCGGGGCATGGCAGGTGTTGAGACTACTCTAATCTGTTGCAATGCAGCTGCCAAATTGATGATTTTTTGTAAATTAGGGGTGAACCATTATTCTAGTTAAGGGACTTTTGGGACACCCTGTACCAGGATCCTGTAAACATATCCTGTTTGAATTTAAATCATATGTTGTATGCCACTAACAGTGTGTTGTGCAGTTTCTTTAAAATTGACCTACACCTTACTTGTGTAGCATTTTTAGCGAACCGTATACGTAATTTAAATGATAACTTACAGTGACCAAAAAAAATTATACATCCACCAGTTTGCACGTATTTAAATGACTGACACTAAGTGTCATATACACATTATTCAAGTTTAATTTACACATATTAGTGTTTATATAATTATAAGCATCTGAATAATACCCTGAACTTATGGTTTACAATTGGTATGAGATAATATAAAACAAAATAGGGTTGTGTGATATTTTTGTGACAAAAATATTATCTGTCCGTTTAAATATTTGGGCAGATGTGCAATCAGAACTTAATTTTTAATAGTTAGTGGGACCTCCTGTGGCCCTGACAACATCTATGCATCGATTGTACATAGATTCTACAAGGGTGGTTCAAGGTTGACCTAGACCTCCACACATAAAATCCAGAAATAACTCTGGCTTATTACATTTTCAGGGAACGTTACGTAATCCTTTTTGAGTATCCCGCGATCGGCATGTTTGACGCACGTGCAGCAGCTGCAGCAAACATTGTACTAAGCAATGTCTCTGTAGCTGTAGGACAGTGGCGTATAATCAAATTTTTTGTGAAGAAGAAGGTTGAACCTGCTGAGATTTTAAGAAGATTTCAAGTACAGAATGGTGAAGAAATGATGCCACGGGGCAAGAATGTACTTTAGATATAGTCTGTTTGGCGAAGGACGAAAGGGGGGTGAAAAATGCAAAAGGATACGTTTGTCCGATTGCAGTCACACCAGTGCATATCATACGCGTTGAGAAAGCTATTCTTGCTAAAGATAGTACAATTAACATCCAGTGTTGCTGCATATTGCTTCATGGTGAAAAGACAACGCCATTCACGTGAAAAGACCCAAGATGTTGTCCGGAAATGTCATTCTTTTCCAATGACAATGCCTGGCCTGATACGGCGAATTTGGCAGCAGCAACTCTTGCCAAAATGGGCTGGGAAGTGTTGTCTCATATACCCCTTACAGCCCAGACTTGGCTCACAGTGGTTATCATCTGTTTGGGCCGCTTGAAAAACATCTGACATTCGAGACAGATGAACCGCTGACCCACAGCCACAGAGACACTGGTTACTACAATGTTTGCTGCAGCTGTTGCGCATGCATCAAATACGCCATTCCGTTCGCGGGATACTCAAAAGGGATTATTTAACGATGCCTGTAAAATGTGATATGCTAGAGTTATTTCTCGATTTTATATGCGCGAAAGTCTAGGTCATCGAAATCATTCCAGGTTTTATCAACAAGTCCTTTTGACCTTGGTCTTCTTTTTTTCATTTTCATTTCCATTATGGGCCAAAGGTGCTCGATTGGATTTAAGCCAGGTGACTGGGGAGGGAAGTCAAGCACTTTAATTTGACTTGAGGAATTCTTTCACGGAATGAGCTGTATGTTTAAGATCTGAATCTTGCTGAATGATAAATACTTCTTCTCAATCCCAATTTACTTGCAGAAGTATGGAGATTCTTGTCTAGAATTTCTCTGTACTTGTTTTGGTCCATGATGCCATCGATAAATTCTACATGTATCACCCCTGTGGCTGATATGCCATACATGCCACTTCCTCCTTCATGCTTCACTGATGGCTTCAAAACACTTCAGTCTAAAAGCTTCACCAGATGTTCATCAAACTTTGTTACAGCCATCTTGAACCAAATAAGTTAAATTTGCTTTCATCTGACCATATAATTTTGTTCCAAAATTTTTTGTCCTTGTTTAGATACCCTTTCGCCCAATTTTGGCGTCTTACTCGGATTTTCTTAGCGTACATCTCTTAAGCCCGGCTTCATACAACCTGTTTCGAATGGTCCGAAGAATAACTGATATTTAGATCATTTTTCAGTTCTGTCCGCAATCCTACAGCTAATTTTTTCCTATCTTTTTAATGCTTTTTTTCAATTTCTCTGTCTTCCCGTTCTGATGTTTTTTCTTCCTGTCTCTTCCAATTTTATTTGTGATTTCTCCTGTTGTGCGATAATTTTGAATCGTATATTGGACTGATGAGTGTGGAATTTGGAGTTCCTCCTTGGCAATTACACGCTGATTTTTCTCATCCTTTAGTCAAGCTATCTCTCTACCCCTCAAATCACGTGAATGTTCCTTTATTTTCTTATATTTCTGCAAAGTTTTACTACGTTCATTATCCATAAGCAATCTGTTGTGTGGTTGGTTAATTTTTTCATAATTGATAATATTTTTTATTAACGCTATCTACATGTCCTTAAGGGCTGGTTGGAGCAGTACCCAGTTCATAGATAGTTTGACATAGATAGCATTAATGCTTTCATGTCCACAGTGGCGCAATTGGTTGGCGCGTCTGCACGGTGAGCAGATGGTTCCTGGTTCGAACTCAGGCTGTGGAATTTTCTTTCTTATTTTCATCAATAATTTCAACACCTGAGGTTTGGCGCGAAAAAATCATCTTAAAATCTTTCATTTATTAATCTTTAATATTTTTTGGCTTAGAGTACTTACCTAGATGGATAAATTTTTGGCTCTGCTATTACAAGGTGTGTTATCATCTACTGTATTTTCACTTTTCCCCATTTTGTACAATGATATCTACCCAATATGAGATGTCACATAGTTTAAATACTGTAGATTATGATAAAATTTCCATTAAAATTAATTGACTCTATTTACTTTGACGTTTTTTATGTTTACATAAGATGGTGGACGGATAATTTGTTAGCTCAATGTAAATTGGACATGGGTTTTAAGTTGTTTTTTTGTTATTTTTTTCGCATTTCTATTGAAGATTTTGCAAAATTAAATTTTGTTGTTTTTATAGCAACAGAGTCTTTAGAATCATTTATGTAAAATTACTCTCAGGACTCAATTATTCTTTAATATGGGGTATGATTTTAAAAGTTCCATCGCAAGAGTATTTTCACTGGCATCAGCAATTTAATGAGAACACAGTAAAGAGGATTTTAACGGTGTAAATTACATATCTGTATGATTAAGTTTGAATTTCTAAGTGGTGTCTGAAGATTTTTTCGTTCATTGTAGAGCTCATAGCGTTGTTGTGTATGGCAAACTGTTCGACACTCTTCTCGGACGAAATTTATTTCTCTTCAACGAAAATGCAAAACTCAAATGCTACAGCCATTCATTATAGAAATTTGAAGGGAAAATTTCATGATTTTTTAAATTGGATAAAAATCATTATTTGGCATATTCAAAATGAATTTATATCTTCATTTTCAGTAAAATTATCGCAATTGAGCCGTACCGCCTTTATTAAGCAAATGAAGAGTCCTCCTTATTTAAATTAGGCAGTATTTAAATTAGATTTGACAAACCAGAAATAGCATCTTAATTGAGAGGAAGCAAGACTTAAAATTAATTTCAGGTCATTCCTGAATGATACTTGAGAAACTGTTCATTTCTAACAGACATCACTAAATAGTAAAAGCTAAAAAGATAAAAGAGGACTCTTCATTCATTTAAGGAATTAATTAGGCAATAGCGAAGTTTCTGTGCATAAATTTTGTTGATTTCACATTTAATCTCGAATGTTAAGGTGAACCACTCACGCTTTACCTAGCTTCATGGGCGGGAGAATTCCTATGTTTAAACTGATAAAGGCCTTCACCAATCGTAGCTATAAGATTAGCAGTAAGAAGGGCTCTCACTGAAGATAAAGGTGCAAGAACGAACTGTGGAAAATGATCCCAGATCATGATATGTTATATTCTCCACTGAAATCTTCACTTGCATAACACAGACAATCAGGAAGCGTTTACCTAATATTAGTCATATTCAGACTCGTTCATAGGACCAATAGATTATGAATCGTGATTTATGTTAGACACAGCGCGTTTTTACTCATTTGAACTCAGTGGACAGTTGACCTTTGTAATGCTTGGCCACCAAAACCCATGCAACTTTTGACCACTAGTCACAAATTTCATGTACACAAAAAGTAAACAAACTTACCGGGTGTTTCAAAAATGACCGGTATATTTGAAAAATCAATAAAAACTAAACGGGCAGCGATAGAAACACACCGTGTGTTGCAATATGCTTGGGACAACAGTAAATTTTCAGGCAGACAAACTTTCGAAATTAGTTACAATGTTCCACAACAGATGGCGCTGCAGTCTGGAAAAATCTAAACTACGATATTTTCCACATATCCACCATGCGCAGCGTTCCCAGTCCGTTGAAATTTTTCAAACAGATCCTTTATTGTATCGCTTTTCGGTCCTTTGGTTACATTAAACTTCTGTTTAAAAACTTCGTCTTGTTGCAACGACACTGTGTTCTAGGCGGTGGAATTCCAACACCAGAAAAATCCTCTGTTCTAAGGAATAAACCATTTTTTCACAGCAAACTTGCAATCTGTGAACAGCACGCTTACAGCGGAAAGACGACTTACAGAATGGAGAACTCACAGACTGCGTTTTCTTCTATATCTTTCAAATCGCCTGCAGCGCCATCTGTTGTTGAAAATTGTAACTACTAATTTCGAAAGTTTGTCTGCCTGAAAATTTACTGTTGTCCCAAGTATATTGCAACAAACGGTGTATTTCTATCGCTGCCCGTTTAGTTTTTATTGATTTTTCAAATATACCGGTATGAATGTCCTCCGCAGCTAGAGGGGACCATTACAGAGAACAAACAAACCAAAAATTCAACAGAGGAGAATAGTATAAAACTAGTTGTTACCCGCGGCTTCGCCCGCCCGCGCCATCTGTTGAGGGAATTACAAAGCAAAAGCAGATAATTTAAAATGAAAACCCCAGAAAGTGGGGAAAGGGGGGGGGGTCGTAGGGGGCTAATTTTTGGCGATAGAGCAGGTCCTTTATTGATAAGCCTGCCCTGAAAATTTCAAGTCGCTAGCTCAAACCGTCTAGGAGGAGATAGAATTACAGATAAATAAATAAATACACGCAAGAGTTTTAGTA
>JAHWFO010088791.1:704470-720953 GCA_023313115.1 Rhysida immarginata
AGAGAGAGAGAGAGAGAGAGAGAGAGAGAGAGAGAGAGAGAGAGAGCGAGAGTCGGGGGGCACAAAGGGTAAAGGTGGTGGGAACGAGAGTAGATGGATGAGACTCGAGTGTCATGAAAGTCGACCCGCCGTTTGTTTAGGCCTAATTAATTGTTGATATTCGATAATAACACGACCCAACCACAGGAAGGGGAGACAGAGAGATAGAAAAGATCATGTGATCTGCATTGAGGAGGAAGTTTCGTTGTCGAGAGGGGTGGGGAATGAGATTGAAAAGGGGGAATAGACGATGATTATGATGATGATGGTAGTGATAATGGAGGATAAGGGGCAAACGCGGATAAATGGCTTTCTCTTCGTTTGTCAATGCCCAAGCTGGATTTAGGATAAAGATGTAGTGCAAAGAAGAATGGAAGATTAAAGATTTATATTTCCTTTCGTCAACAGCGCAGAAAATCGGCCTTTCAAGTAAAGAGAATTCAATTGCATTAAGTCCTTTTTAAAGTGTAGAAAGAGTCGTACGAATTTATGAACCCCCAGCTTAAAAAACAAAAATTGCTAAAAAGTTTCAGCGACTTTATAAACCTATCTAAATCTTATTTCATAATCTAGACATTCTGCTACTGCTAAAATGGCAATGTTCTTTTAAGCACAAGTAGCCATTGTAACATCTACGTTACGAGGTCACCTTTATTTATCGGCCGCAAACTTCAATTTCAAATATTAGGAAGCTATCAACAAGTTTGCGCCTTTAACAAATAGAACGGCTTACTGAGCGCAGGGTCAATAAATATAATTATATCTTGATTTTTTTCATCTAACTCATTATAAATTTGGGAACGGAGTTACATCTGAAACCCTTATAAAGGAAATCTGAGAAAGGAGACCAGATGTCCAAGAAAATTTATTTATTCGTAGAATGAAAACAAAACAAACAATATTACGCTCGTACGAGTGATAAAAAAATACCTTGGAAAATAAATTAGAATTGACTGTTAAAATTTATTATTATGAAAGCCAACACTAAAAAAAATTAAAATTATAATAAAAAGAAGTAAGATTTGACCCAGGCTAACAAGGTCTTAACTGCAGAGTCCAAAACCAAAAGCACACAACTACGGTTGCTCATCTCTAATCCATCAGGCTTAAAAGTCCGAAAGGTGTATTACATTGACTTACTTCTGGTCCATGCGTTACACATCATCAAGTTCACGTTGTGGTGTTTATTTTTCTTTCGCTAGTAAGTCGGGTAACGGTTACCCACATCGTAAAAAAAACAAAAAAAAAACAGGTGACGAACTCGAACAGAGGTTAAAGATCCTCAAGCGCAGTTTCTTTCAAAGTTCTAGCTTGAAGTCAAAGAACATAAGCCGTCGGGTCCTGTAAAAGAGTTAGTAAGAAGTACAAGAGGAGGGGTGAGGAAGGCTGGGATAGTAAGGTCGAAGTGGAGGACGGGACTGGAATCATCAAGGGGACGTTAGTTATTGTTAATGGGTAACATCAATACCAGGTAAGACCGCAGATAGTTAAATCGAATCTGTCTTGAACGTCATAACCTTACACAGATTCGGAAAATTTCACTTTCTTGTTGCAATATTGACGCAGTCGTTACATCTGATCTTGCCTATTTGATGACAGAAGTATGTAAAAGTGGTTGGGTCCATTCCAATCGTTCAGCCAGTACTAGAATTATAAGTAAAGCATACAACATTTCCGCAACAACAACAAAAAAAGGAAAACAAATGTTAACGAGAAATTAGAACTTATTAAATGGTAAATAGTCAAACGAGTTTTCACGTGGGGTTCCATGTTCTTTTTCCTTTATGGTCGATCATCGTGTACAAACAAATAATGCAAAGAATGTCCGCCATTAAAATGATCATATCCAATATGCAATTTTTGACACCTTTTTATACACTAGAAGTATTTAAATCTTGCCGCTAACTTGCACAGCTTGTCGTTCCAACTTTCAGCGGCATTATGAGATAAGAAGCTTCTTGTTCAATTTCAATTAGCAACTACATGAAATTGGATTCTCGAGCCTCATCACATTTTAAGCGAATACCTCTTTATCCTGTCTACTCACTCAACCAGCCACAGAACCGACTACGAAAAAAAAAACAGTCACCAAAGAAACTTCTATCATGTGAGGCTTTATAATATATTTTTTGTTTTATAGTCCTTTTTGGAGAACATATTGTCCACCATGAGGGACACTGTAGTCGTCCGCCATTACGACCTGCCGTTATATGGTCCCGTTCATATCCGATCTCCCGTTGGCCTCCAACGCTCTTCTAATCGATATTCAGATAGCAACAATATAGAAAAAATAGGAGATATCTCACCAACAATATGCAGGGACCAACAAAGCAAGGCAAAGTTTGGGCCAACAATCGGCAAGTTGTTTTTTTATCAACAATTGGCTGTTTGTGTTTCTATGCTGTATCAACAAGGGCTGATATTAAATGCTTGCTTTAAGAAGGCTTTAAGTTTTAAGGGGATTAATAATAATAAGGACGGCTCAAGTTAGGCGGATGCCCCAAGCGGTAAAAATTTTGGGGCCCTTAAACTGAAGTTAGGAGCCTCAATTTTGGAGCCCTCAAAATTTACTGCTATTTGATTTGAATAATTAAAGCTTCCTTCCATAAAATAAATTAACTTACTTTCAATTACTTCATTAATTACCTGTTAAACGATAATTTTGTCTATTTTTTATAACATTCGGGGTCTATGGTCTATTTTTTATAACATTCGCATCCCGGGACCCCAAGCGGCCGCTTAGTCCGCCTACCGTTAAACCCGCCACTGTCTATATCTATAACATCGGTTGTCTGTGATTGTAAATGAGATATAGTGGTGTCACGTGTTAAAGGTCGTCGTCCGAACGTGTTTTCACGTTCGGATCTCCGCGAGAGAGATAATATGAAAACGAAATTGGTCGACAATCCTAGAGATCGATGTTTTGGATCAGGATTGGCAGACGGCGAACGACGTCACAGGAGAGCGAGCGGGAAAGACAAACGTTGACAGACGAGAAGAGAGAGCGGCGGTAAAAACTCACATAATGATTACTCGTGGATGAACGTGGTCAACGACCAAGGAGTGCGGCGGAGTCGACAGCTCGACCGAGTACCGTCAGCTAAACGTTTCGGGCGCCGATGACAGCGAGAGGCAAACTCACGCCAACGCGAGTGTCAGCCAAGCTCACGCCGAAGGGAGCGACAAGCAAGCCCATGCCACGAGCAGGCGACGAGTTACGACGACAGCAGCCCGCCACGCGACGAAGGGACAGAGACGGGTTCCAATGACGATACCGTGCAGCAACGTCTTCATCTTTTTGCAAGTTCCCTCGCCAAGGAGCTCTGTCAACTATTGGATCCCGCAGCGTACGACGCCGACAGGCACGGAGGAGAGCAGCCTTCATTATCGTACCTCGCCGACGACGTTCGTGAAAGCCGAGACGAAAGGAATTGCGCCTACGAATCGTCGAGTCGATTCCCTCGCCAGGTACGTGTGACTTTGATCAAGCGACGTGCGTGCGGACATTTTCTCTTATCTCGAAACCACGTTTCCAGAAGGACTGGAGGCGATAGGGTTGACAACGTTTGGGTCTGAGTCTTTCCGTTCTCGCTCCAGTTGTATCACGAGCGAGGAACAGGGGGAATTCTCCGCCTTTTCGCTGGCTTCTCTGTGAGCCGCGCTACACGACGCGACGATTAACTTCGCCTAACGTATCGTCAGTGTTTCATTGAACTTTGTTTCGTCGTCTACGGAACTTTATCATTCTTTCTTTGACGAACAATGCCTGAGATAGGTCATTGACTTTGCTAGTTAAGTTAGTTCACCATTAGTTAAGCGAGCGCTTTCCAATTTGATTCATCTTAAATTCTACTCCATTCCCTTAGCACAAGAGTGGATGAATCCGAGCGCTTAGCACTTCACGAGTGATTTAACGACAACGGGCCTTCACGATTTAGACAACGCATTGATCCACTACTTCGATTAAGCTGTGTGCGTGAATTCGAATTGGATCAAGATTCATCAGTGCATTGACTTTATTCTTATGGTTTATAAAGTGCTTGACTTTGCGTGCGTCGAGGAACCTTTGATTTAATTTCATTCCCGACGCCGCTCAACGTTTGACGATACTGTGCGTGCTGTTCATAATATTTACAATTTTCAATTGTTTTCTTGTGTGTCATCGCAGTTATTATCTGCTCCTACCCTCGACGCCGAGTGAGTCTCTTTCTTAATGTGTGTGATAGTGTTATTACTCAAAGAATATAATTTTCTCATCAGAGGGCTGTGTTGAGGGTAAATGCAACTGTTCATGCTTCATGATTGTGTGTGGTAATTTTTTGACGCATCAAGATTTTTCGTTCAAGCACATGTTCCTTAGTTAGCATTGCTTTTACTTCAGTGCCTACAGTATTCATTTGTGCCCAGATCTATTTGTGTCTTTTCTTCGATACCGGCTTGGCTTAGGAGTTAAGTGCGAACGATACCAGGTGTATCTACGCCCTCTCCGCTACTGTAACTTTCATTGCAACATCAACGAGGAGCCGTCACGCCAGAAAGAGTTTTGGCGGACGACGTTATGAACATTGACTCTATGTCTATTAAGATATTTGATTTTTTGAATAGAACTTTAATTCATTATTTTTCCACTGCGTTAATATTCAACTCTGAAATTTCTAATTATTCATACCCATTTGTTTGTTAAGAAGTACTTACGAGAAATACTTAAGAGAATATTTATGCATTTAAAGGGAATATTAACCTACATATTTTACATGTTTTTAGGACCTAAGGTTCCTAACCCTAATAATCACACGTCTAACAAAGCGAAACCGAAACCATAAATTACCTTTTATTTGCTTTTCCTCATGAAAGTGAATATTATTATGATAAATTTTGGTAATAAATTCTTGATTTGCATGTTGAACATTCAAATATCTTTTTGAAGTGCATAGGGAGGTGGCTAATAAATTTAATTGTTGGCGATCCGTTCATCGGATTTTGGAAATTTTGTTTTGTTTTGTTTTGTTCGGAATTCCTTCAGTTGGAATTTTTCGAGTATCTGTTGCGGTTTTTAAGATAGGATTTAGATGTGTCCTTATTTGCATATTTGGGATGATGAAAATTGTACCATGGGATAGGTCGCCCACAATTTCGTATTCATTGGATTCATCAAATTTGACATATCTGCTTCGGTTTCGAAAATAAAAGGGGGAGGGCTAATTTTTGTATCTACCGTGTATAATAATATAATATTAATCACTTATTGAAAATAATTGTTAATTTCCTCAAATGAAATATAATATGCAAAAAATTATAAAAATAAATTTTTATTTATTAATATTAGATATATAATTTGTTCAAAAACATATTTAAAAAAATTAAGTTAAATGAAATTGGGAAAAGAGCAGGATTTGAACCCAGAATCTTTAACATCGTTATCTATCGACTTTCCCACATGACCGCATTTATTACTTAAACGTCACACTGTCCGAATTGGTAAATATACATCAATAGCCTACATAACTAACTTTAAATAATTATGTCTCGTAAACTAATACCCATTAGCATGAGTTACTATGCCATATGGGAGGGGTGCATAACAACATATTTAAATTTCGGTTATATCCAAGCTTAACAGATCTGGTGCCCCCCTTGTAAGACGATCAGGTGACTTTTCCGCGTCAGGGCAATACCACCTAGAGAGAAGACATGCACACGGAAACGTCATGCATTGTTACATCATCTACGGTAGGGCGAGGCCGACGAGAGACAGGCCAGGGCACTCAAAAGTCACATGATCATCGGATCATCATCCATCCTTCATTATTTCCAACAAACGAAAAAAATACTGATTGTTAAAATCCAAGATGGAGATAGTGAAGGATGAATTGTTGGCCGGACCCCGATGATCATGTGATTTTGAGTGCCCTGGCCTGTCTCTCGTTGGCCTCGCGGTAGGGCCGAAGCAACACCTCCTAAAAAGAAAGCCTGTGCACTGAAAATTCATATATTCTTACATCATCTTAGAAAGGCATTGGTAATCGTATTTCTACCAATAATAAGCCCTAAATTATGATTTCTTATGATCATGTAACAATGTATGAATTTTCAGTGCACAGGCTTTTTTTCTAGGAGGTGTTGGCCGTAGCCGACGAAAAAGACACGCCCCAGCGCTGAAAAGTCATCTGAGCAACAATCCAACTTTCATTGTTTTCAACAAACGAAAAATCGCTGATTGTTAAAATCCAAACAGGAGACAATGAAGATCGGATTGTTGCTTAAGCGGGGCAACACCACCTAAACAAGAAGGCCTGTTCACTAAATTGTTATTTATTGTTACATCTCCTAGAGTAGGCCAAATTTATGGCTTATTATTGGTAGAAATACAATTAACATGGCCTACTCTAGACGATGTAACAATAAAATAACAATTTCGTGAACTGGCCTTCTTGTTTAGGTGGTGTTGAGCGGGGCGAACACGTAGCGATTTAGTCAACGGAAAATCCTTGATCTAGTCAACAGTGACCGTTTTCGCTTAACTAAGTTGGGTGAAACGAAGAAATCGCCGTTGACTCTAGTCAATGCAAAATTTCCTTTGACTAGATCAACGACAACTTAGTCAAGCGATAGCAGCCAATCAGAATGCGTTACAGAAGACGTCATCACTGAGATTATGGCGACGAGACGTGGTTTCAGTTACATTGGATTTAAATAAAGATAGAAATCTCATCCCTTTTATAGAGGTGAGTAAAGAGAAAAATTTAATATTTTTACAAATATTACAAGGCAATTTAATAATTAACTTTAACTGTCCTTGCGCATGCGCTGCAAGAATTTGCGTGACATGTTTGTGGTCACGATTGAGGATTTGAGATCACATTTTCGCGCGTAACTGAGATTGTCGTTGACTTAGTCAACCGCTTGACTAATTCGCTACGTGTTCGCCCCGCTTTAGACTACTATGGTTAGGTGAGACTATTATAGACTACTATTATTAACGTTTTGTGTTTTAAGAAAGATGAAAATGTTACCGTATGTTTGTTATCATTAATAAATGGACGCATGAAAAAAATTATAGTGAAGTCATATAAAAAATAAACTTTATAACTTTCAAATTTATAAATAATTCGTCCTTTCATATCTAGCAAGGGAACCATCGGAACCTGTATCTCACGGTTTGCTTTCCCTTTACCTCCATATTTTTTATTTTCACTTCCACTTCCGATTCGAACGAAATGCTACAGCTACCGCGCACTGCCATCGCGTCGCTGCCAGTGTGTGCTAGCGCCTAAACGAAGAATTCGGTTCTATTTTGTGGCGCATTTTAAAAAACTAAAATAGTGCGATTTCTTATTTGCTATGGATAACAGAGGCCTACGATATAAAAAATTTTTGAATGAATATGTCTTATTCTTGTGGTCTTTAGTGTGCTGAATCCGAATCTGCTTTTAGGTTTTTTTTATCACGTCACGTTTCTAAGTTATGCACATAGAGACTGCAATGTAATGGGCGTGAAGAGAAGGGGCGGCAATATTAAGTATCCATATTTTTGGGCCACAAGGAAATTTATCATGCCCCAAATTCTGAATAACTTAAAACGTTTCATTGAAAATCAAGAATCTGTAGGTGGTAGAAAAACCTGAGGCCAAATACGGATTCACACAAAAAAGTATAAGAATCAGCTCTTAACGTAAAAAAAAAAGTTTTTAAAGAGTTATTTTTTGTTGGCCTGTGTAATCAATGGCTTTTGTTGAATAAAATATTTCAATTTGGTTTGAAACTGCGAGATACAGATTCGGATGGTTCCCTTGTAAGTTTTAGAAGAATCTTTAAGAACGCAATTGGAAGGCTTGAGAATTCAAATAAGCGACCAAATATAACGATAAATCAAAACTGTTCCGTAATTTTCTAACCATATTCTCGTATGGTGATGTTAAATTTGCGTTGATTTATCTTCTGCATGGTTAATGCAAGTTTGATGAAATAGTTTTTTCATTAAGTAAACTCCACATCGATTGTAAAAAGGTCAAATACTTGAATTGAGAGTTATTTCTTTTTTTATATCAATAAACCTATAATTAAAACATTCAAAGCTTAACAATGAAAGCTTAATAATTTCCATATTTTGCAGTAAATCGAGAAGACTCCGGCGAGGAACATATTTACTATAGTTCTTTCAATTTTAAATGAAGCTTGAATGAAGACAAATTCATTCTAAGTGTCTTGTATGTCTTTTAATTTTTTCTTCCTGAAAAAGAGGACACCCACTGTAATATGTGGCAATCCAAGTTGAATCCCATGAGGCATTTAGAGAGCACGATAACCTTCTGGCGGCGAAAGTGGATTGGAGGGTCGGCGGGTCGCAATCACGGGGGAAGGTGGAAAAAGGGGAGGAGATGGGGGACCGAGGGTTTTGGCTGTTCAATTTTTCAACACCAGGGGTTCGAGTGGTTCCTCATTGCTCTTTGTACACAGGCCACAGATGAACGCCTGGGGCCAGCATCAAATCAAATCTAGCGCGAAGGGGATGATAAAGAGGTCTATAAATTAATAGGGTACTGATGTAGATAAAAAAAAGGACGATTGGAGAAGATTTGGTCAAGAACAATCGTGTCCTCATTATTATTGTATAATTTAAAGAAAGCTATCTGCTTTGAATTTCAACTTTGATGTTACATCAATGATATCAATGATGTTGTTTTATATATCATTGTGTTACATTAAAAGAATCTTCACCAAAACATTAATTTATATTCGTTTCTCAAACGATTTATCGAAGATGCTTCTTATATCAAATTATTTTACGATGTTATCTATATAATACGCATATCAGAAAATACTTAATTTATGAAATTTTATTATTCATTTAAACGAGAATTTAATAAACTTTGTTATTATTTTTGAATTTGGATATTGATATTATTGGATATTATTGAAGACAATTTCAGGGACGTAATGTTTGTGTTAATATTTTGGGAAGTCACAATGTATTCAGGAAATTACTGAGTAAAAAATTTCATACGTGATAATGAAAAGCGCATCTTGCAATGTTTTTATGAAAATTCTTTAATTCATGGAAAACGGCATTATTGACCTCTATTAAAATTATTCCTTTTAGAAATTATAAAAAAAAATCTATACATTCCGCGTAGCAGATAGAGTTGATAGGAGTAGCGATATACACTATCTAGCTAAAAGTAATCGGACACTTTCGATTTTAGACGTTTTGTCGAATATCTAGAAAAATACTTGACGAATTATCCTGAAATTTCAGGGGTGTAAAGAGGATGTCACCCTCATATATTTCAGCGAAAGTTTTCTCCCGAAGGCAAATAGGAGATCAGCAACGAAGTGAATCAAAAAAATAATGTTTGGGATCACCCTGTGAAAAGTAATGCTTGAAATCCGTTGTAGCTGTAGCATATGCTTAAGCGGCTTGTTTTACTTTTCTGTGTTCATTTGTATGAGAATAGCACGTATATTCATGGAGATATAAAGGTTTATTTTAAAAAATAAAAATGTTTTCGTAAGTTTTTTGTTTATAATATGCAAGGTTTCCAACCCAATGCATTGCTATTTTCAGGAAAGCTGACAATCTACAATGCAGACAACATCCTGCAATCAGAATATAAAAATACTTAATATTTGATGAAATATGAGCATTTTTATTAAATAATATTTAACTACGCATGCGCAAGCGCTACCAAAATGTCTTTTGCATAATTTATTAGCCAAATGTATAGAGCTACTCTTATAAAATCCCAAACAAATATCCTGAAAATTCAGAAAGATATCGCCGATAGAATGAGTTGAATTTCATTTGCTTTCAAAAATAAACAAAACGATAAGGGATTTTCTGCAAATTTTTGTTTTTGGACGGACACCAGTATCAACTTCTTTTTCATACGCTGACATGAACTCAATATGAGATCAATATGCCTTCATATTAGCATAAGGAGAATACATCTTAAATCGAAAGTGTCCGATTACTTTTGGCTAGATAGTGTATTTAAAAGAAAAATTTCCAATCTCATATTGCAAATAACTCATTACAATAATAAGTTTAATCATGGTAGTCATTGTTATTATACCCAGGGTGTTTGGAAATTGACTGCAATCGTTTCGTGAATTTTTGTACCTTTTGTACGCGTTAGAACTGTGTAACGAGTTTGGTGAAGTTTTGTTTGAATTATACTCTATCTCACAATTCAAATTTTATGACTCGCTTTTCTTACGGAAGATACTGTGACAGGGTGCACTTGTCTGGATATGCTTGAAAATAGGCTCATGGCTGCAACGTGACAGTGTGGTGTTCATCTTTTATCAGGATGGTGCTCTATCACATTTCTACCGTCAAGTCCGTGACTTCTTGAACACGGTTCTACGGAAGACATCACTGGTACGGTTTTGTGATACAGCTGCAATCTTTTATAAACATCCTGAATTTAATCAACTTTGCTCGTAGTGTTCAAGAGGTCACGGATTTGGAAGTGGAAAGCACTATCCTACTGAAGAATGATGTCCGTAATATTCAAGCAAACCCAGATAGATGCAATTTGCAAACATGACAATTGGCGCTCAGATTAATGCATAAATGAATTTTTATTCATAGAAATAATCTCCATCATTATCAACAACTTTCTTCCAACGAGATACTAAATCATATATTCCTTTTTTATAAAAGTCACGAGTTTTACAGTTGAAAAACACACCCTGTTAATGCTTTAGCTCTTCTTCTGTCTTGAAGCACTTGTTTCTCAAATGGTTATCGAGAGATCGGAAAAGGTGATAATCTATTGGAGAGATATCCGGAGAATACGGTGGATGAGGTAACACTTCCCAGGCAAGTTTCTTTATTGCCTGACGAGTCATCTTTGCTGTATGCCGACGTGCGTTGTCATGAAGAAAAACAACAGCCTTACGGTTCATGTTTTGGAGCTCATAATGAGCTACACCAGCTGTCGTCCACCAAGCACCCAAGAGAATCTTCAAGACTCTCATCACCAGTTCTAAATTTTTTGAATCAATTCTGTGCCGTCCGGTCGGTGACAGAATCATCACCGAATGATGTACAAATGTTATGGCCAAGTTTAATTCATACAACAGGTAGGCTCGAATTATTGGTAATGTAGGTGCAACTTGAGACGTTATTTCAAAATAAAATTGAATGTTTTCCAATCATTTCTCTTTAATGTATAAAAAAATTTGCATTATTCAAATCATCCTACGAGAGATTGTAACCATTCAAAAAGTAAGGGTGAAGAAACGAAAAAAACTTTCCCCTGGACTTGATATATTCATTACTGA
This sequence comes from Rhysida immarginata, assembly GCA_023313115.1. Classification (NCBI taxonomy): domain Eukaryota; kingdom Metazoa; phylum Arthropoda; class Chilopoda; order Scolopendromorpha; family Scolopendridae; genus Rhysida; species Rhysida immarginata. The sequence goes on from JAHWFO010088791.1 coordinate 715,799, forward strand.
AAAAAAGCGAGCCAATTCAAACAGTACTTAAAGACAGATTGTTTCTCTTAAATATTCAAATTTTATCACTACAATACTAATAGCAATACATTGACGAAAGCGCTGCAATCATTTGTAACTGTCGGCATATGTATATTAAATTGGTTTTAGTGAAAATTACATGATTAAAATACTATTAAATAAACCTGAGTGCTAATAATGATTCAAATTTGGAAGTAAATTTTTATTAAAAACAAAAAAAAAATCATTAAATCAAATTGTCATATGTATTGAAAAGTATCTATTGACACTTTTCAAATTTCTAGAAATTATCTTTGACGGAAGTAGAAAAAAAAGACGAGGCGCAAAATACCTGGAAAAACCCATTCTGTGTCCACTTTAATGGTCATATCTGTATTGTTCGCATAGCACGTTTATAATGAATATTTTTGGAACCACTACGTTACCGAAGTTTTACCGTGACAGTTTGATGTATCTAAAATTTATTAATCATTTGCGGAAAACTTTAATAACAATAATATTTTAAGTTAAGAAATAGCTAGTTTATAATCTTTGCACCGTATCATTATTATTATTATTATTATTATTATTATTATTATTATTATCGCGTGCCTATATCATAAATAAGAACTTTCTTGATGTATAATGAATGATGTTTTGCAGATATATCATTATATTATATTTAGCTTATAGAGGTATGAAGGCAAATAGTTTGCAAACACATTATCTCCGTTTAATTCCCTTTTTTATACTGAGGCGCTTTTCATCTGGCTCCGTCACCCTGACTTTGAGAATGGAGCCGTCGCATCATTCTCTCTCTTCCCTCGACGGTCCCTTCTCCCTTTTTGATCGGCTTCTGTGATTGGAGGCAGGCGATGGAAGAGGCCTGGAAAAATATTTGCCGAGGATAATGAGGAAAATTGCGCACTATCTTCCGTGACCCTCTGCCAGTGAAGGTGGAATCATCAGGGGATTCCAAGTTCGATCCTTACCCCTTACATGACACACGCAGCTCCACACACACAAAACGTTGAACTGGAGGAGCCTCCTCTTCGGGGAGTCCAATCACTAACTCTATCTCCCTTTACCGACCTCGTAAGGAAAACAAAAGGATTAAAAAAATCAAGACAGGTGGTGTTTTTTATATAAATTAAAACAACTTATACGAAAACATCCGCTTTTTTAAACTTTTGTACTCGAAATGGAATGACATCTGTTCTATTATCAAAAGTCCAACAATTATAGCAGTAAATTTTTGAGGAGATAAAATTTTAATAAAACAATAACCATTCTGAGGAAAGGCGGTTCATTTATATTTTCCTTGATTTCAGTAGAATTCTTAAATATTTTTACAAAACATTGCATACTGTACAAATTTACACATAAGACGTAGTAAGTTTTCAACCTGACTGTATGTTTTCAAACTATAGTTTGCTACAATAGAAACATTAATCGTCACTTTTATTTATTTTCTAGAATCATTTAACATAGGGTGTTATATTTAAAAATAGTGTGTGTTTCCACATTGCTTTATTATTTAATAATAAGGGTGTTATGCCCGGCGCAACCGAGCGGAGGCAATAAGCAACATTAAATATCCATAGACTATACGAAAGGAAATATATTTAGTAACTCATGTCCAGGATGCCGTCTTTGCATAGCAACTCTGCAGGTTGGATTAAATGGGAGTTTTACAGGTTGAAGCCACATTTAGATCAAGGCCCAGCTTGAACGTGCCGTTCGTCCGCCCATTAATTGAAATGCTGCAATTCCACTCGTTGCAATCTTGCCTTCCAATCGAACAGTCGCCAGTACTTTTCCAAGCAAAAATGATTTATTGGTTTCTCCAGATCGTCCAAGAAAAGTAGTCTCCTCCGGGGTTTCGTTGCGTACCGCATTTCATATATGATTGTACACAGTCAGCAGTTATTCATTTAAGAGCGATGTTTGATCCACCAGCATAATCTTGTAGTCTCCAGCGTAACCAGTGAATTTGAATCCTGGAACGCTTCAACTTCTTGATCAGCGAACTGATGCCATTGAGGCATCTCTAGATAATCCTTGAGTCGGCGTTTATTGTTCGTCAGATATTGGTCCAAATACCTTAATGTGAGATACAGCGCTTGAAGATTGGTTGCATCTGAGTTGTGTTGATGATAATAGTCTTCTGGCATCGCGTCTGCAGAACTATTCTACATTCGCTTAGGTAGCTGGGGACTACAGTACACCAAAATGATTGCAAATAAATGTTTGAGTTGTCGAAGCATCTGAAAACCAATTCCTTCACGCACGCAACGATGCCACTTTTTCATCGTCCTCTAGCCGCCCTAGAGCTTTTGCATCCTCTTGGAAAATATCTTGCGGTACACTATCAATTCTTCAAATGACTTTGGACTGCGAACATAGGATAGCAATCGATCCTATCGACTTTCATACTCTGTTGGATTTGCATAGGCTTCTTCGACCTCCGCGATTGTTTTAAATTTTCGCTTCGCCGGAGCTATTACCCTATTCATTATGAATCGTTATTCATGCTATTTAAACACTGTTTACTAATAGTTATTACATGCATCAAACAATTATTCAGCTATTTTTCGAATCTCCCTCACGTACAGTTGAAATACAACCCTAGCGTCAATGAACTTCGGACACCTACAGAATTTTGGATAATTACAACGAAACTGATTTTAAACTAATGAAAATTACTTTATTGAGTGCACAGAGCTTTAGTACAACTGTGATATAGCATTTTAACAAATAAAAATCGAGAAAATTAAATAAGCGACTTTTTGTAATGTTCCGTTTTCAACACGTTGCAATGAACTTCGTACACCGTACCGTTTATTGCACATTACTACTGAGTGGCGTCACCTTTCCGACAAATGACGCTCCGAAGTCGTTGAGGCATGCTGGACACTAACTTCTGCGTTGTTTCTACTGGAATTTTGTCCCACTCTTCGGAAATACACGCCCGCAACTGCTGCAGTGTTCGAGGCTTCCGCTGTCTGACTTTTCGCTTTAAAATGCGCCATACATCTTCAATGGGTGACAGATCTGGGCTGCAGGCAGGCGAGTCAAGCACCCTGAAACGCTGCTGTTGTAGGCAAGCCTTGGTGTTCCGAGCAGCATGAGGCTTCGCGTTGTCCTGCTGAAAGATGCTTGGTCTTCTATTGAACAACTTTTGGCGGGATGGACGCAGATGCTGTTGAAGAATGTTTATATAGACAGCAAAGTTAATAGTGCCCTCGCAAAAGTGAAGCGATCCTGTCCCGGCTGCACTCATGCAGCCCCACACCATCAGCGATGCAGGCTTCTGAACTTTCCTCTGGTAACAGTCGGGATGATTACTTTCGTGCTTGGTCCTTAGCACCTTGCGACCGTTGTTGCCATACATCACTGCAAAGGTGGACTCGTCGGACCACAGAACACTATTCCACTGAGGAAGGGTCCACTTTAGATGGGTTCTGGCCCATGCTACCCGGCGACGCTTAGCTACAGTGCTCATAAATGGCTTCCTCTTTGTAGCGTATAAGTAATAGTTGCATCTTCTGATGTAACGGCGGACTGTGTTTTCGGATATGGGTATATGAAAATATTCTCGAGCCCAAACAGTCATTTCACTTATGGCAGCATGCCTGTTTTTCACAATGTAACGTCGAAATACTCGTAGGTCCCTAACATTCAATAATCGCTGCTTGCCTGGTGCAGTCCCTGGTTTTGTTTTCCCGGTTTCTCTGAAACGCTTGATGATCCCATTAACAGTAGAGAGAGGAACTGATAATTCATGGGCAATAGCTCGCTAGGATTTGTTATTCTGGAACTGCTGTATAATTTTTTGCCGTATACACGTTTCTGCTGGCTTACCACGTCCCATGGTTCAAAACAACACGAATACTGTGCTCTGTCACGTGGACGGTGCTTTTAAAGCCTGATGCAAAGCATTCTGGGCGTTTCTACCGCCTTCAGGAAAGTTCTATATGCTGGCGACCCCTTGTGTACGAAGTTCTTTGTAACCTGTTGAAAACGCAATTTTACATGAATTTGAATAAATTATTTCACACCATTAAATCGATTCTAAATCGATGTTGATATTGTTACATATACTCAGTAAATCTATTTTCATTAGCCTGCAATCATCTGTATGCATTTTTCACTGTGTTTTTAGCCAAATTACTTGGTGTCCGAAGTTTATTGACGCTAGGTTTGTAGATAAGACTTACTGTCACGTACAGCAAAGATAATGCAGTGGAAGGTAAGTATGGTTTACGAGACACAGAATGCAACTTAATGCGCCCCTAGACGATCAAAATTTTGATCAAAATTCGCTTCAATATTGATGGAGGATCATATTTTCCAAGACGCATCACCAATACTCATTCACCGAAAAATATTCGTACTGCTTGGTCGTGGTTGTTGTAAATTTCGAAATGTTTTCCAATTCGGATTTGGGTTTTCTAGCATTGACTCTTGCACTGTGCGAACAAAAAAAAAATCAGAGAGGAAGAGAAATAGACGCTGGTCCAAAGAGTGGTACAAGCTGAGAAGCCACTTTTTTTTGCATTGCAAATGGTTTTTTTTATCATAATAATCTTTTGACTTCACACACCACAATTCCGGATAATCACGATATGCAGCTATTAGCAGGGTTGTGAAATCCCGATCACTAGAAGGGGAGCTTGGTGAGCTCGGTGGGTCAGTCTCGCAAACAACTGAAGGAAACCTTCGCGGTCTCGCAAATAACCTTGATATTGAAGGAAATTTTGACAAACACCTACTAGACGTTCAATATTGATAGGACGCTTTCTTCAATAATAACAGAAAATATAATTTTCTATCAATATCCGTCAATATTGATAGGACGCTTCAAAACACTCTTAGACGATCAAAATTTGCATCAATATGGTCTTCCATCAATATTGTAGCGAATTCTGATCAAAATTTTGATCGTCTAGGGGCTACTTTAGATAACGTAACAATAACTTTATTCAAATGACTGATTTTACATAACATTTAAATTAAAGTTTGGAGAATAGACTCCTATGACCTCCGCTAACACGTAGAGAGTCGATGGAAGGTGCATGAATATTAGCAGCTTCCGACAGTAAAACTGTAACTAGACAGTTTTTCTTTAGTTTATAACCTTAGCACTTTTTTT
>JAHWFO010088791.1:720963-733718 GCA_023313115.1 Rhysida immarginata
CCTCTTATTTGACAACCTTTCACTCTCCAAGCCCGTCACTCTCTTCTCGATTTCTATCTCCCGCGCCGAGAGATCATTTCCTCGCTTCCGCCTGCGCTGTCTACGCCGTTTCTGTTTCTTCGCTTTCGCAAGAACGCTCCTGTCAGAGGCCTCGTTCGAAATATGCTTGATCGCCACACGAACTCCAACATTATTTCCTAGCAGACGACGCTGATTAGGAATATTGGAGCCCGTGCGTGTCGCAACACTTTGTGTCACTTACTGGTCTTAATAACCATTGAACTCCGAATTTGAAAATTTGAAAATTTTAGCGAATTTGCGTGATTAAGCGCTCTTAATTTTAATTAACACTGTTATATTGTTAAAGGGAAAAGAGATATTTAATTGTTTTCTTCTGCCGCGTCATTCAGTTTTGTTGCGCCAATTTCACCTGCCAATGACAGAATGACAAAGCACTTTATACAGGATGAGTTTAAAGTCGCGCACATCAAAATTTAGCTCCCCGTATAAGTACCAGTTTGAGAAGTTAAATGAAAGTAACGTATCACAGAGATTAGTTGGAATGTTGGCTTTTATTTTTAGCTAACAAACTTTAGGTATTACAATAAATGTTGCATAAACTTTTCGCGAATAAAATGTTGCAATCAATGTCATTTACCAGATTTCGTGAGACTCTGCGAAGCATGGCAGTAATGATGTTAGAAAAGGTTGTTGTGATGTTCGTTTTTAGCTCAGCAATCCTGTATGAACTATTTACATAAACCACTTTCTTTCAGATAACCCCATAGGACTAAATCAGGGGAGATAAATCTGGCGAGCGAGGGAACCACAATCCCCAGGATATGACGCGCTGAAAAACTGATTAAAAAACACCTAAAGTTTGTCTGGTAAAACGAACACGCTTTTGCATTCGCGAAAAAGGACGTCATTTCCAACATTTATTGTAACACCTAAAGTTTGTCTGCTAAAAATAAAAGTCAACATTTCAACTAATCTCTGGGATACGTTATTTTCATTTAAATTCTCAAACTGGTACTTTTACGGGCAGCTAAACTTTGATGTGCGCAACTTTAAACTAACCCTGTATATAACGATTAAATCTATTATGATTTTCTGAAGATTATTCTGTTGCATAAATATAAGACCACCTACCACCTTTCACCATATGAAGTTAGTAACAGTCTACAATTTATTTAAAGGAGTGTCTATTTTTACACTTTTTTAAGTATATCTGTCTTTAAAATTACTATACTCTGTACAACGTAAAAAAACTGGGCGTGTCCAGTTAAATTTCGCAATTTCAATTGTTAAAGACTGTTAATTTTACTTAAAAACAATGTTTAACAATTGAAATCCGAAATTTAATTACACTCGCTCAGTTTTTCTTTCGTTGGAAGATTATAGTTGTCACCATGCCTCCGTGGTAAAACGTTAACCAAAAGTGAGATATGTCAAGTTCATTACTACTTTGGTATTGGTTTGGTTTGGTTTATTAGAATTTTTGGCGTCGACTACTAAAGTCAATTTGCGCCTTTAAATCTGTACGCAGCCCGGGACAAACACAAACATTCATGCTCACGGCGGGATTTCCTACACCAAAAGACTCCAGTTCTTCCAATACTTGTAAACGCGGAACAGTATCATAAACCTTAGAAATATCGGTGCTAATGATGTAAAAAACTTGCTTTCTATTTAAAGCTAATAGCCTCTAAATAGATGGCAAGTAGTAAATAAAGTATAGGAATCCCAGGCCTACCATCAAACTGATTAATTGATATTCTCGTCCATAAAAACCGAATCATCTCAGAAAAAATTAATTTTTCTTCCAACTTAGCCGAAAAAAGTAAAGAGGAAATTGGACGGTAATTTTTATAATCTGTCGGGGTCCCGGATTTAAAAATTGGATGAATTTTACTCGTTTTAATTCCCGGGAAAATTTTTAACTTAATAATACAGGTATTGGACATGGAAACTGAAACACCTGGTAGAAATCCAAAATCTTTATTTAATAAGGTGTTGGGGCACCGTGGGCAGCCAGCACAGCAGTAACACGTCTTGGGAAGAATCGGTAGAGGTCCTGCACAGTTTGCACCCCAAACCATTACTGATCCACCTCCGTGTTTGACTGTGGGTGCCAAGCAGTCTGGGTTGTAGGCATCAGAGGGGCTCCTCCAGACGAATACCCTCCCTGTTGTATGGAAGACAGTGTAGCTGGACTCGTCCGAGAATATGACGCGTTTGAGGTCATCCAACGTCCAGGTTTTATGCGTCCGGCACCACTGAACCCGCTTGGAGGCATTTGTACTACTGATGAAAGGCTTCGGTATAGCAACCCTGCCATGGATGTTGGATTTATGCAGGTAACGACGGATTGTCTTCGTGCACACAGATTCCTGGAGGTGTGTATTCATTTCTGCGGTGATTTCTGCTGCGGTGGTTTTCCGCTTTCGTGCAACAATCCTGGTCAATGTCCTGACGTCTCTTTCCGACAACTTCCGTTTTCCCCTGCAGTTGCTCCTCCTGGACGTGGTTCGTCCTTCCTGTTCATATGCACACATCACCCTGGATACTGTAGCACGTGAGACATCACAAAGTGTGGCAGTTTTGGACACAGATGCACCTGCTAGGTGCCTTCTTTTGAAGTCGGATATGTCTCCCATTATAGCGCTCTGCACAGACATTTGAAGCTTACTATCGAACTTTTCTACTGGAGTGACTACCAAGACCTCTGACACGTGATTCATTGATATGCATACGATTAATTACCTAGCAGAAGGTTCTATTCAGCCCTGGGGGTATCCAGTGCTATTTGCGAAGGTGTTTCAGTTTCAATGTCCAATACCTGTAGTTTGAACCAGTGTTGGGCGAAATTCAATCAAACTGACGATTAATGATTATGATTAAAAATAATCAAAAGTTAATCATGATTAAAAGTTGTTATTGTAAATCGTCTGGAGTTAGTCACGATTATGGAGGTTGGGCAATATACAATCGACTGATGATTATGATTAATAATATTCAATTGTTAATCACGATTAAACGTTTCTTTTTTAATTGTTAATCTCCGCCAGGAGTTCGTTACGATTAATGATTAAGTTATAATTTCATCGAAGGAAAGACTAATCGCTAGAAATTGCATAAAAAATTTATTTTATCGCTTGATGAGCAGTTCATAGGCCTACAATAACTCTGATCTACAGTGAAAAAGCATTCGAAATAATTTGAACTAATTTCTGCTTCTCTACCCATGCAGAATAAGAGTTGATAAGTAAAAGTCATTTATTATATGCTGAAAAGCATATATTGGTTTCGCTCTGTTTGTGTGTCTGTCTGTCCGTCTGTATGTCCGACGATTACTCGAGAATGCTTTAACTTTTTCAAATTCTGCTTTCACTCTTTGATAGAGACCCTTCCTGAGCTCACCTGCCTGATTAGTTTGTGATTGAAATCGGTCTAACAGTCACGTGACTATTGAGATCCAACCCCCCCACCATTAAATTTTTTTATTGGCAATATAAAGCATGTAATATGTCATTTGAACGGGAATGACGAGCACAAGACGAATATGATATTCTTTTCGATTTTTGAAATGCTACGTCCAAGAAAATGACCCCCAAAAAGTATTTTAATGACCCTTTATTACGAGTTTTAGCTAAGGCTATACAGTATATAAGAATACAAGCTTAATCAGTGCCTTTATGTGTCCGGCCAGTCATCGTTTGCACGATAACGTGAAAATGGAAGAACTGCGGTATATCAACTTTTGATGAGCTCTCGTGGACCCCTTCAAGTACGTGCACTAATATTAAGAATATGAACTTAGGGCATGTAATAATCAATCGATTCGTACTGACGAGTCATAAGTGAATGCAGCGTTACTATTGTTTATCATTTAAGCATTGTTGATGGCAGCTTGGAGCACGTGCCCCATATATAGCTTTGTCGATGCACCTGCTCATTTCGTTTTAAAATTCAGTGCTGTTAGGCCTATTGTTAAATGTGGTCAATTAATGTTAAAAATGGCTAATTAATGTTAAGCATATAGTTAAAAATGACTAAACGTTGGGCCTATAGTTAAAAATGGATAATTAATGTTAGGTCTGTAGTTAAAAATGACAAAATGTTAGGCCTATTGTTAAAAATGGCTAATTGATGTTAGGCTTATAATTAAAAATGGCTAATTAATGTTAGGCCTATATTTAAAAATGACTAAATAATGTTAGGCCTATTGTTAAAAATGGCTAATTAATGTTAGGTCTGTAGTTAAAAATGACTAAATGTTAGGCCTATTATTAAAAATGGCTAATTGATGTTAGGCCTATAATTAAAAATGGCTAATTAATGTTAGGCCTATATTTAAAAATGACTAAATAATGTTAGGCCTATTGTTAAAAATGGCTAATTAAAGTTAGGCCTATATTTATAAATGATATGTGTGTGGATAGAATCAAAGGTATTTCCATTGTTTATTTAAACCAACTGCACGTAAAAGTGAAATACTCAAATTTAAATTTACATCTGCGTCACTGGTGAAGCTCCACAAGATTTTTCCCGACAATGCTTTGAGACAATGATTTTTCTCATAGCCAACTAAAGTATTTTTAGTTGGCTATGGATTTTTCTCTCCTGACGTTTATGGTAACTTTGATTAAGAAGGGATGAATGGCTCTAGCAGTGAAAAGAACATAGGCGCAGCAGTTTAAAACATTTCTCATTTCGCGCGGAAAGATTCGTGTGAACGTTGCAATCGAATACGTAAATTTACATGCAGTTTTCGCCATTGCTGTATATAAATTATTACTGTAATATTAAACAACAAATTTTTATATTCTTCTTTTCAGCATATTTGAAAATCGTTTTACGAGTTATATTCTGGTTAGTTTAAGTTTTCACGATACCTGATATTTTCCGAATTTAACAATTGACATGTTGACATGTAAATATTTTATACGTAGCATTGCCATGATTATCTATTGTTCAATGCCATTCATAAGTTCACATTTCAATTTCAATTGCCCAAGTATCAAAAAAAGTAAGTTCGATTAAAAACTAAAAATTGACGATTAACTCTTTTAATCGAGATTGTTGATTAATCTCATTAGTCGATTAAATTAATCACGGTTTAATGTTTTGATTAAAAATGTAATCGATTATTTAAAAAAAATTAACGATTTACAATTAATTCTTTTAATCGAGATTGATGATTAATTCTATTAATCGACTAAATTAATGTTTTATTTACAAGATTAAATGTTTTGATTACAAATGTAATCGATTAGTGTAATCATGTAATCGTTTAATCGACTAATGCCCAACACTGGTTTGAACCATATGGGCATTATTTCATATTGATCCAAATATTCTCCACCTATTAAACACCTCGCCAAACATTGGTCCATCCCTCTTATTAATTTTTAAATTCATCTTTTTGAAATATCCGTCACTTTTTTATAGGAAATTGTTGGAATGGTCGATTAAACGTCAGCAGACGTCCTTTGACTTGTTTGATACGGATTAGCCAACCACGTTAAAAACCATGATATAAAGCCACCGATAATGAGTTTAATTTAGGCGGAAAGACCTTCCTGGTATAATTCCAAAGATTAAGGGTATTGGTTTCCTTAAGAATAGCTTTCCTTTTCGCAAGTCGAATTTCTTTCGTATATAATTTGTTTACGGTCTTTAGCTTAAACGATTTCCTATTCCATCACCTAACATTAACTTCACATATCCTTCTTTTTTAAGTTGCCATAATTTTGTCACCCTTGAATTCCACCATTTACCAGACGGTCTCCTATTTCTTTTAACAGTTATAGATAAACCAGATTTCTTTAACGCTTCAAAAATATTAGTTTGCATAATATTAAACATCAAATCTATGTCCATTGTCATGAAAAAGGTAGACCAATCCATATTACTCAATGTTCGTCTAAAAAGTTCCAACAAGCAACAGGAGTTCGTGTGCATTACTATTTCATGTATTCAGCATTCACGGATGTGTAGACGCACACAAGCCAAACGACTAGGCTGCCAGACTCCAGTGGAGTTTGGAACGCTGCCGAAGGAGCGGGGAAACGTTTTTTGTGGAGTGACGAATCACGCTACACTCTGTTCCAGTCGGTTGGGAGTATTAGGGTGTTCAAGGGAAGCGCCTTTTAGTTAGGTGCATCATTCCAACAGTGAAGTTTGGTTTGTGGTAGAGTCATTGTGAGGGGGCAGGTGTTTTGCATGTGGTTGAAGACAAATTGAACACTGAAGCCTACAAGGGCGTTTTGAACAAGTGGATGCTTCCTATGCTGGTTGTTTTTTGGTAACGAGGATTGTTACTTACGGCAGATATTAGTTATTGTCAGTGTTATTAGGTAATTACAAATGATTGGCTAAATCAAGAAAGAAAGTAAAATTAATGTCATGTTTATTCAAGATTTTAAAAGGGGAAGATAATGCACCATATCATGTTTCGGCTCCCGTCAGGCAGTGGCACACAGACATGAATGTCAATCGAGTATTTATGGGATGAGTTAGAGCGACACGTGAGATACAGGGAACTACGTCCGAAATACACTGCTAATATAGATAGGTTCTTGACAGCAAGAATGGATCCAAATATCCGAAGTTGTTTATCGGAACCTTGTAGAAAGTATATCCAGAAGAGTGGCATTTTTTGCGCACCCCTGTAGTGCCCATTCCATTATTGCATGGTAATGTATAAGGGCTTTTTAATGAAGAAAAATCATATTTTTATTCACGTAATTTCTTGTACTAAACTTTAATTGTGTTAGATTGATAACACAGGCCAACAAAAAATAACTTTTTAATAAAAAACATCTTTAACGTTAAAACCTGATTCTTAAGCTTTTTTTGTGCTGAAACCTTATCTGATCTCAGTTTTTTCCTATCACACACAGATTTCTTTTTTTCAATGAAACACTTTTAAATTATTCAGAGTTTGAAGCTTGAGAAATTTCTTTGTGACCTAAAAATATGAATACTTTAACATTGCAGCCGCTTCTCTTCACACCCGTTACATTAACATTGCAGTTTCTATCTGCATAACTTGAAAACGTGACGTGATAGAAAAAATCTACAAGCAGATTCGGATTTAGCACACTAAAAGCCACAAGAATAAAGCAAATTCATTCAAGATGTTTTTCTCATCTTTGTACTGTGTAATTTAATGCGTATTGTAAGGGTGATCCAAAAGTTAGTAGACTTTTTAAAACCTTATAATTATTAAACTATTTACAATAAAACGATGCGGTTTGCACAGAAATGCTCAGAAACACGGGGGATTTTTGTTTATAATGAAAAATATTTTTTTATATTAGTTACGTTTTTGACCAAAAGGTGGCGCTGGAGTTTCATTTAGAATGCAATCTTATCATCCGTGACACACGCGATTTTCGAAGATTCAAGAAACTGAATTTAAGACGAATTTAAGATTCATTATTAAGCACCGTTTAAAGATCCACGTTGTTAATTCGTGTCTATGTTCTGGATAAAATAAAATTACAAATATGCTTTAAATTATTCATTTTATTATCTCGAATTAGCAGTATTTGCTCTACCCTTTTCTGTTTTAAAACTTTTATTTTTTTTATAAATGCACGAGTTCTTTCTGGTCTTACAGCCTTTTAAGCCCTATTTATAAAATTCTTCTTCTGGCAGTCCCAGAACCGCGACCGATTTCTTCAGACAAACAGCACGTAGCTAAAAAAAAGTTTTCCTTTGGTTTCCGAATGATTCTCAGTCCATATTCGATCAATGCATTTAGAAGTCATTCTTTTTATGCCCATTCTCCTTGTATTCAATTGTGATCCAGTGTTCATGAATCGTTTCATCGTACTTTGTACATCACAACGAGAGCATTTGACTATTCAAGCAAATTTCATCTTGAGACTTGTCTTATTCATATACACTTATTTTCATTTTTTGAGCACCTTCTCAGTAGATAAATAACCGAAAAATTAAAACTCCATTCAAATAACAATAACACTCGGTCATATACGTGCACTGCAAGAAATGGCAGTAGAGTGAAACTTTATAAATGTTTTATTTTTTTTTAGACCAGGTGTGTATAAGTCTTGTTTAAAATTATTCGTATGTTGTTGCCAACCGAATAACGACAAACAATCAAAGCATATCACAGTTAAGCTACGAGGAAATGCACATCACAAAAGATTTAAGGGATCACAATTAGCGATGCGAAAATAGCACACAGGATATGATCATGGTTTAAGTTAACTCACAGAATGAAGAAAATGGAACTTTATAACATAAACAATGAACAGTTGATAGTCAGATTAATGTTTGCCTCATATACCAACATGAAATGTGGTATAGAGTTAAAACAACAAAATTGAGATGACCAAGAAATAACGCTTGTGCATTTTAGCCATTTCAATACTGTTGTTAATATATTGTTGCAGCTAGTAAGAGGCTGGCCGAAGCACAAGGGATCACATTTTCGCTTTAAGGCAAATTTTAGAGAAATGCTGGGAGTATGCAAAAGATGCTTTGTGGACCTCGAAAAAGCATATGATAGCAGTTCCTCGGGAGTAGCTCTGGAGGAGTACAGAGTGGATGGGCAATCACAGAGATCATCTCTCTGTAAGAAAGTCTGTGATGTGTGTTCGGATAAATGGCATTAAGTCAAGACCGTTTATCGTTGGTTTTGGAGGCAAGGATGCGTACTGTCGCCCATCTTGTTCATTATCTTCATAGACTGGATAAACAGGGACAGTCGAGGCGATGAGCGTGTTAGTGTAGTTGACTGCATGGTGGAAAGGTTGCTCTTTGCTGACGATCTTGTCCTCCTTCCACTAACCTTCAACCCACATTACATCGGTGTGCATCCAGATGTGAAGAGTCTGCGATGAAAATTTTTGTGGCTAACTTAAATCAGTGTGGCCAAGACTGAGTTTCGTTCCCTTCAAGACAGCCTGTTTAGTGCGTTCTCCATGTTAGGGGAGCCCCATTGAGACAGCTGGAGAAATTCAAGTATCTCGGGACTGCATTCACGAGTGATGGGAGGCAGTGAAGACGCGACTGCATTCGCGAGTGATTTGAAACTCGGATCGGTGCAGCAGGCTGTGTCATAGAACGAAATGTGAGCTATGAAATAAACCCGCTCTAGGTTTTCAAATCTATCATTGTGCCTATTCCCACTCGTGGTCATGAGTCTTGGGTAATGACCGAAAGAGTGCGCTCGCGGGTGTAAGCGGCCGAAGTAAGATTCCTGAGAGGTGGGAAGGTGCTGCCCTAGTAGATAGAGTGCACAGTAGCACAATAAAGGAGTCCTTAGATGTTGCGCCGCTACTTCTTCACATTTGGAAGACTCAATTGCGTTGGTATGGCCACGTGAAATCGATCCCGCAAACTGGCCTTTCTAGGCAGTTGCTATTTTCTAAGCCGGTGGTTAATAGAGCAAGAGGTCGGCCTAGAACCAGATGGCTAGATTGCATAGAGAATCTAGATTCGACTCGTTTGGACATGGACATGATGGCGGAAGATCACGAGTGCTGGGCATTCTCCATAGGGCTGCTGTCCCTTGCGACCTTAACGGATAAGCGGGTTTGAAAAGTAAGCAAGTAAGTAAGTAAGTAAGTAGTTGGCCCCCGTTGACCCTTGCTGATCCATATATAAATTCGTGGAAACATTCAAAAACGACTTCATTTTAGCAAAAATCATGATGAGAGTAAGCCCCCATATCTGCCCTTTACTTTAATTTTGGGTTTCGAAATTGTTATAGCACTGATTCAAATAACATTTCTTTAGATAAAAATGTTGAATTCTTTCTTAGATAGAAGCTATTAACCATCTTTTCAAGTGACTGTAGATATGCTTAATGCCAATGCATTAATTTTTAATATTTGAATAAATATGTAGCCCTTCTAATTGCTACGGGGCTCGTCTAGACTTAAGTTGTTTATCATCTTAATAGGTTTATCGTTAAAAATGATTCACAGAGACCTATACATTCAACCAAATATTAAATTTTTGGCTTTCTTGGTTCTCTAAATCTAATGGACTAAGGGTGGATAGTCGCATTATTGAAAGCGCGCTTCTTTTTAATCCAAAGATTAGGAATCCTTCTCTGCAATCTTTGGATTAATATTCTTCAAATAATTTGCAATTACATTTAACTTAATGCAAGAGTCATTTAATGCTTTACAATTGTTAATGGGAATAATTTTGCTGTTTAGTTACCGATGTTTATATATATATTTTTCTTTCAAGTAAATGCGTTTATTTCCGTCCGCTTACCATTCTACACATCCATCAGGAACGCGAACGTCATCAGCAATTGCTTTTCCTTCCTTCTTTCCAATCTTTCCGACAAAACGATCAGCAATCCGCTTTGCGCCAACAGTTTGCGCTCGGAGCACGAATAGAACGCCCCGGTCGCGCTCTTAACGCCCAGCACTTTCTTCGGGGAACCAGAGGAAATTTTCAAGTCAGACATGATTGCATTTTTATCTCGAATCATTATCAATAAGTCCGTTATTAACATTAAAGAGGGGAAGTGGAAGGGAAGAAGAGGAAAGATCTATTTTTTTCTCCCTTCGCCTGAAGTGCAAAAACAATTATGAACTTAAAGAGAGGTAAATGGCATCTAATTTCACTTGCAAATGAATGTTTTCCGAGCTTAGATGGCGGATCACGTCAAACACCCCCACCGTTTTTCTTTCCTTTTTTTTTTATTCATTCTTCCTCCCCCGCCCCTTCAAACCCTTTATCAACTTCCCTATGCCGATCTCCTTTCTCCCAAATGTTTTTCAATCTTCTTTTCTTCCCTTCAACAGTGTATGAGATCGACCCGAGGTGCGAATATTAAGTCGTCTCCTGCTCTCTGTAGATTACAATGATTGATTCAAGTGGTCGGGAGGAATTTGCTTTTTTGACCCTCCTGCTCTTCCCCATTGTGAAAAATTCTTAACTGATAACGGCGCCCCCTCTTGTCCTCCTCTCTATTCACTGAATGTTTTCGAAGTAAACATAATTAAAAGGAGAGGTCCGCTTATTCTTTTTAAACCTTAGAGCTAACAGTGGTAATAAATTGTTGTCACGGAAATTTCACTGAGAAAAAAAAAGCAGTAGGAAATCTTTAATACAAATATTATGGAACGTTATATGTTACTGTAGTTCACTTGCGTTTACATCAACGGAAATGAGCTAGGCAAAAGTCAATATTTTCATGGAAATAGATAGGTCCCACATGATTCCTTAATACTTTTAAGTTAATTGTGTTATTTTCCTGTCCTGGTTTATCTCACCTTCAGGAAAATGAAAGAGAAATTATACAAAATTGTTTGGGTGCGAAGGAACTTTTTATTTTTTACTTAATTTAAAAGATACCTCGACCATGAAGGACTGAAGATAAATATCACCTATCTTCTTTTAAGAAATTGGCATATTTATTAATCTGTATCAAACATAAAAAACAAAACTTTTATGAATTTTAACAAAACTTAGCGGGCTTTTTGACTTTGAATAACTTACTACTATTGTGTAAGTTTAGCGCAATAAAAAAAGCTAATTCCAACAATTTAACCTAAAAAAGCATCTCCCCGGCTCTATGCAAAAAAAAAATAAAATTTAACTCAGATCTCGTATTTTAGCGCTGTATAATTCGATTTGCTTTTAAAAGACCCTTAACGCTGCTATAAAAAAGCTAATTTGATTCAATTTTTAAAATGATTTCTTATTCAGATGAGAAAATATTGATTTAATCTAATGTGATTTATTAAGAAAACTAATGTTAAAAAAATAAATACTATTTTTAACATTAAAAAAATTAATTCTTAATTAATTATATCATCCCCATCTATTATCTATTATTTTATCCATGATAAAACCAAACTTTCAATGCCAGCTTTATAAAAAGACGTTGGCCGTATTGCAAAGAGGTCCTAACACTAGTTATCACACTATCAGAGTTATGGAATCTTTTCCGTTAAAAATTGCTGCAGAAAGCTGAACAAATGGTAAACTGGAGATGGATCGTAGGTGCATTAAGGTGGATGGCCCAGAATTTGACAGCCAAGATCTCTGATTGTTTTTTTGGTTAGTCCTATCGAGTGAGGGCTTTGTTGTCAGTTTAAAATTTGTGTGGGACCTTGGCAATTGACCTTTCCTACCTTTTTAAGATGCTCTTGAAAAGTAGATCATGATGAATTAAGATGTTTAGATAATTCTTGTAGTATTCTGCATACAGCAGGTAGTCCATCTGTTTTGACCTTTCTGCACGAGGGACATCAGAGAAGTCAAATTTGCTCGTCAGGAGGTTGGCGAACCAACGTTAACACTTGCATAATAATACTAAATGCATTTGGATAAAAACAAATATTTTTGATGGCTGCCGCTGCATTGTTCCCTTTGAAACTCATACAACATGCATGACTTTCCTCGGGTTTTATGTCACTCATCTTTCTCTACAAATCTGGAAGACAAAAATACCTAAAAATGTTAAAGATGAATAGTTAAAGGTAAACTCCACACCCAAAACAACTTTGTTTAAAATGAAAGATGAAAGTCTCAATAACAACGTATCATGTATAAAAATTTTCGGCAAAGTTGACTTTTAGTAACTGCGAGCACAGCATGCATTGCAGTGCAGCATCCCGCAGAGACACCCAAATGAACAATTCATTCATAGCAACTGTTTCGTATCTCCCCTGCAGTGAAGCATCACTCAAAGACGCCACTCTTGACCCATTTCGCAGCATTTTACTCAGAAGTTACTAATTACTATT
>JAHWFO010088791.1:743510-765042 GCA_023313115.1 Rhysida immarginata
GAGAATTTTATATATATAAATTATTATGATTAAATCGAAAAAATTTGATTGATATATACTTTATTGCCCATGTTTAAGGTTGTGATGAAAAACAAAATCGTTCAGGTCTGTTTCAGAACACGACCGCTAGTTAAGAAAATTTTGTTTAATGCCGTTTAAGAACAAAAAATAAGCAAAAACTGTGGAATGGAACAACCCTTCTTTCTTTTTTCTCTTCACTTTTGTCTTTCCGCTGAAGATGAGTACATCGTACCTGAAATCCATATCGGTATTTCGATTCTTCTTTTGGCCGTTTAAGAAATTAAAATTCACACATCAGATGATCATTACAACGAACACATTTGCAACATATCAAATATCATCTTATCTACTATACTAACATTTTGTTCTTCAATATTTAGAAATTAATTGAGTAAAATGCATGTTATTTTTCGCCAGACTTTAAATGAATTAATTATAACGCATTCTAAAAGCACAGTCACAAATTCTGGTATTTGTATCGTTCCACAGAAGTCAACATTAATGTAGATGGTTTTGGCTTATTATCCGCCTCCATGAGTTGATTTTTATCAGTCGATAATGAAACCTTGATGCTATCTACGTCGAACTGAGCGGTGGAAGTATTGGCGAATTCATGTTGGGCATTTGTTCACCTTGTCGGCGCGACGCTTAACTTTGAGGCACTTTCGCCGATCCTCTTGACGATCTGCATAGGACATCTGGGTCTTCTTGGATTCACCATCTCTACGACTATTTTCCTGCTGGGTTTTTCTATATTCTTCTCGTGTTTTTTTGCAAAAAGATTGGACATAATGTAAATTTTGCGAATTTCCACACTTCGAAGGCCGATATCTGAGACAAATCTATATTAATAAAAGTCAATGTCGTTCTGTCTATGACTATATTCGCGATAATGTCTACAACTGCAAAACCAACGGGCGTCAAACTTTTCATGATGCTTTACCATAATCCAGGAAAGGTTTTTCACTACTTTGCCATGGATTTCCGCAGGTTGCACGGAAAGAGCTAGACTAAATTAATGTCCGCCGCTGCGCACATTTTCGTGACTCAGTTTTGCACAGCGATTGCATTAGTCGAAGATGTCAGCACAAAGCAGGGCCGCCGCCAGAGTGGGACAAACGGGACTCTAGTCCGGGGCCCCAACGGAAGGGGGGCCTCGTCAGCCACGCATGATTTTTTTTATGCTGATGCTGTGCGCGTAGATATATATTCGGACAATTATTCAAGTTACATGTAACAAAAAAGTTAAAGCATTTAGCTTACAACAAAGAACAATACAAGTGGATGTTTAAATGCCCGCATGCTCCAAGCAAGTAGACGTCGTCAACGTGCTCGTATCGTGGGAAACACGCTTGTCAAAGGGGTCCGCCACCGCCCGCCGTCACCGCTGTAAAATGAATATTTCCGTTTCACACAATCAGACGTCGTTCTGTCTCACGCAACAGCGATATTCCAGTACACTTTCGTGTGGATGTTGACGTGTACGGTGTAGAAAAAGTCCGTCTCCGTAGTTGGATAATTCTTTCGCTTGGGCGTTCATTATTGCTTTTAAAACAGTGATGAGTGGGCGCTGGTTTTGTGTGTTCAAGTATAATTAGAAATTCTGGATCACCAGATTTTTTTTAAACTGAATTTTCAGCTTGATACAGAACTAGCAAGTTTAGTTGAGCTAACATCTTTCTAAGTAAGTTGTTACGTATCCCCACGTTTGAATAATAAACTATAAAGTTATCATTATTTGCCAGACAGATCAAGGTAGAACATACAATGAATCGACACAAGTCTGGTGCTCAAAAGCGACGGGAAAAGAAACAGAGGGAGAAACGGGAAAAAGAATTGAAAACCAAAAATGTAATTGCCCAATTTTTTAAACACAGCGATGCTCCTAAACTTAATATCTCTGCTGAATCTGAAGATGTTTCCTTTCCATCAACGTCCCGCCAGGAATTGCCACGTGTAGATTTGCGGCCCGCAGACGAGGAACGCGGTTGTGCAACTATCAGATCTGGAAACGAAACATCTGCAACTCCAACTGAGGTCGATAAAGTAGGACTATCAGCGAAGTTAGGACTAGGAGAGTCAAATGATAATGTTGATGATTTTGTCGAACATGAAAACGAATTTCGCAACTACAGCGATCCTGGGCGATGGCCAGATCACTTGCAAGAGCGGGACAGACAGTGCATCGTTTTATGCAAGTTAAAAACTGAAAGTCAGTTAATAGACATGATCAAAAACATGCCTTCAGATTACACTTGCAAAATGTTTTCCAAAAGTTTGTTACACTCCCAGTTGTCCAATAGTCGAGAAGAGTTACTTAGAGATTGGATTGTCTGGAACAGCTCAAAAAATGTTCTATACTGTATCACGTGCCTTCTCTTTTCTTCTGGTAAAATTCTGGAACAGCATGCCAGTACTAGCCTTTTGGTAAGACGAGAAAGTTTTGATCCAAAAAAAACAATAGTGGAGGTTTTTTTACGAAAGGTTACGGAATCACGAAAAAAGTTCCCAGCATAGGGATTCTTACGTGGCTTGGAAGCTTTTGGAAAAATCAGTTACTGGTTCTTGTGGTATTGATAGCAGCTTTCAACAGCGAATCCAAACTGAAAGTGACAAGTTCAATGCCCTATTGCGTAGACTCTTGGATGTTACATTGTTTCTGGCTTCTAGAGGACTCGCATTTCGTGGACAATCTCAAAACATAGAAAACCCTCACTATGGCAACTTTTTTGGGTTACTAGAACTCATATCTCACTATGATCCTTTGCTGAAACATCACTTGGAGTGCATCAAAGACAAGAAAGAGCATGGCGAAAGAGTGCGAACTCATTATTTGTCATGGCAGACACAAAACGAATTCATTTCTTTATGTAGAAAGCATGTTCTAGACAAGATTTTGCTTGAAAGAAGGGAAGCTATTTATTTGTCCCTTATATGTGATGCTACACCTGACGTATCCCATACAGAACAAAATGTTCTCATATTACGATACGTCCATAAAAACGATGAGAACAAATGGTCAATAGAAGAGAGATTTGTAGAGTTCTTCCCGTGCAATCAGAAGACAGGAGAAGAAATTGAAGAAACACTCATTTCACGCTTAGACGAACATGGAATTGATCTTGAAGATTGTCGTGGACAGGGTTTTGACAACGGCGCAAACATGGCGGGAAAAGTGAAAGGTGTTCAAGCGCGGATTCTACAAAGAATGATGCTGCTCTATTCTTTCCATGTGCAGCTCACACATTGAATCTGGTCGGGGTAAATGCTGCGTCGTGTTGCAGAGATGCCATAACATTCTTTGGAAACGTGAATCGCCTCTACAAATTATTCAGCTCTTGTCCAGAAAGATGGAATCTCTTGCTGGAATCAACAAGATGCTCGCTGCATAATCTGAGTGACACGCGCTGGAGTTCAAGAGTTGATGCCATGCGTCCAATTGCTCAGAGATTGCCTAGCATTCTTCCTGTTCTAGAGAAAGTGATGTCCACGACAAAGTACACAAATGAAATTAGAAGCGAAGCACGTGGACTGAAAAGGTATTTCTCTTCCTTCACCGCAGTGTTGATGGCAGCATTCTGGCTAAAAAGTTTGACGTGCATCAAAGGCAATCTCACTTGAAATCGCGTCACGTAACATCAAGGATCTCTCAGATGAATTGCAGCAGTTGAGAGATAATTGCCACACGATTTTCACTGAAGCACAGCATGTATCCAAAGAATTAAGAATTCCTACAGAATTGAAGACAGCGCGGCATCAACACCCAGTTCCAAATTTTAGAAGTCTGACTTCTGAAGAAATCTCATCCTCTTGTGCTGATTTATTGGTTAAATATCCACGTGATCTTCCAGCCTTTTGAAAGACGAGTTGCTTCACGAAGTATGTATACGGTGCGACATTCAACATCAAGGAAGCGTCTGCCCCTGCGTTGTCTGATCCACTTGATCTTTTGAACTCAATTTATTCACTCGGGTTAGAAGGAATATTTAGCGAAGTCTGTATTGCTCTGAGGATTTTTTGTTGTCTTCCTGTGTCGGTGGCTCAAGGAGAACGATCGTTCAGCAAATTGGCTATTATAAAAAACTATTTGCGTTCTACCATGAGCCAAGAAATATTAAATGGACTGTCAATTATTTCAATTGAACACGAACTTACCAGGCAGATAAACTTCAATGAAGTCATACGTAATTTTGCTAATATGAAAATAAGAAGGTGGTCCTCCTTATCGCAGTAACTTCTTCTTGTCACCAATGTCAGATTAATGCTGTTCAACTTCAAGAAACAAACTATTTAGATCTTACTCTAGACATACTGATATAGTAAGTATGTTAGTGTATAAATACAGAATCTTACCTTACCATACTGATTGTACACCATGTAGATAACCCTAATCGTTAGGCTAGTACGTTTTAAAAAATATACCCAGATGTTACTCCTAATCATTGCATTGATATACATGTAATTGTACCGTTACAAGTAACCCGTTGCATAAGCCTATCTCATTAATGTATTATTTCAATTCCGCCATCTGCAGTCAAACTTTTATTTGCGAGAAGGTTCAACTCACCAAGTATGGTATTGGTATTCATAAATGCAGCCAGCATTGTCGCTGTCGGATAAGCTACATTTCGGTCATTTTGTATACATATTTCATGGTTTTTGGAATGTGGGGACCTGGGAAAAGGCATCAGGCACGAGGCAGAGCCCAGAGGGGCCCACACGTACCCAGTTGTCAGGGGCCCAAACATTTCTGGCGGCGGGCCTGCACAAAGTCAATCAGTTTCTAAAATATGTTTTATTAAAACATGCTTTGTTTCATGATCTATCGAATGCAGTATTGTTAATGTATCTATCAGTAATTGTTTTCATGGTATTAAATTTTTCGTGATCAACCTTTTTAGCGACATTCACGAGTTAAGTGTGTCATCCCCAGTTTCGAAACGTAGGACGTATTCCACATCATAAATAGAGTCGAATGTTTTGTAGAATTTATCTTAAAATTTGCCATTAAAATACTACCTGTTGTGTGAAATTGACTCTATAGGCAGGAAAACTTCCTACCACAGAAAAACGTCCAAAATATGAAACGTTGGTTATTTTTTGTGGTAAGAGGTTTATCTTCCTACACCTTTGTATTAAAATAACATTAAAATGTTTTATTTTTTTAATTTCTATTTTGAAGAATTTTTGTTTTATTTTTTAAGAAAACATTATCGACAGGCTTGATATGCAGCCTGATTGATGTCAGACTTATAATTAAAAACTTGTTATGACTTGATTTGCAAAACAGAGCAATGACTGTTTAGTCCAGTTATCTTTCAGTTCTACATTCATCTATGATGAATGAAAGCGAAAGTTATTGGTTTAGAATTAAATTTCTTCCCGAATACAGGAATTTACCTTTCTTAAGAGCAACGTTTTTTTTTATTTTATATTAATTAAAAATAAACCCAAGTTAAATCCAATTTCTCATTATTACGAAAAATTTGGTTTACATTATAGTATTGCATTGTCAATATAATTAATTTTGGTTTAAAAATTTTTCACTCGTTTCAAATCTCCTATGCGAAGTTGCTGGAAAACTAGCTTCCAGGCGGAACTTTACAATACCTTATCCTTTAAAGTTAACAAACGGGCCCTAACGTTCTTATTTCTTTTTGCTGTTTTTTTTTATTTGTTACATACATTATTAATGTTGAATATAATTCATTTTTTTTGCTATTATGTAATTACGAAATAAAACTAATAAAAATTTTTATCTTTTCTTTCTAGCAATCTTTCTTCATATTTATTATTTAGTAGTAGTAGTGGAAGCAACAGTAATTTAAAAGGATTTTAAGTGTTTTCAACTTATCTCCAAGTAAATTGGAAATGTTGCTTTAGGCTAAGTACGATTCAGAGCAAATTGACAATGGTTTCCCATAACCGGTAGTGATCTCCGCTCTCCCGTGCGTATAAAAAAATAGAGGGGAAGAAAAGGGAAAATATTGTAGGAGACAGAGTTGAAAATCGGACATAAGGTGAAACTTGAACGAGGAAAGAGGGACCAGTGAAAAATAAGGGATTTTTTTCCCTTTAAATTCCGCTGTTAGCAGCGAAGAGGAGAAACCTTCCCGAGACCCTACCCGCCCACCCTGATCTAGGTATTTGGCATTTGCCGTGTCCTGTCTGGTCTTATCTGGGGCCCCGTTTTGCCCGTTGGCCGACCGAGGCAGCGCTCTTCATGTGTCCGCCGAGCAGCCCTCGCCCCCTGCTATCGTCGACCGGCCGATAGCCTTGATAGGTGGCTGGGGAGCGTCGGCGTCGCCGCAAGGCTTGCACTCACCGAGCTCTCGCTCTGTCCCTCGCGATTGCATATTGATCTGCGCATGTGCCAAGGCAACGCAGATGACTCCGTGAAAAACCCTCCGAGGGAGACGATCATATCATTTTCCCTTTTACCTCCTCTGCTAACTCACTGTTGGTGGAGTTTTTTGTCATGTTCAAGAATCCCACCCCCCTTGCCACCAACTCATCTCCAATCTGTTTCTCTGGCGTTCTTTTATTTTTCTCCAACTTATACACTAAAAAAATAAAATTCCAAGTTACGCCATAACTCTTTTATTGAGATGAGATATAATTTCACGTTCGGGTTTTAATGAACAAATTAATTGCAAAGACATAAAATAACGATTTTAAATTCGTTACGCAAGGTAAATATTTTCCCATTATTAAAAGTAAAACCATTAATAATATCATGCCAAATTCAGTTTTTTGGAAGGATTTTTCCAGTATTTGATAATAATATTTTGCCTTATCTGTTACTAGACATTACGTGACCGAAGATAACCCCTTTCCACTATTAAAAATAACAATTATTAATTTAAAATTAATAAATTAAGATAGTTATAATATATTTTAATACATTAAAATACTGAGAAGAATCTATAGCGTTTGTAATTATAAGTAATCAAAATAAAATTGAGTTAAAATAAAAATGCACCCAAAAAGTCGAAAATGCTATTTCTTTACTTAATATTTTTGTGAATAAAAATAAAAAACCGTTAGGGCGCTCACTGTATAAAATCAGTTAATTTAATTTAAACAGAATTTTCAAATGATTCTCAGTTAATGAATATACCAGTGAATATACCGGTTAATTATTTCAAAATTCAGTGTAAATTAAATTAAATTAAATTAAGTTATATCTACACTACGAGACAGAAAAAGTGAAACGCTCCAAAGTAACAAACTAGTAACATCAGGAACAAACTAAATTGCCTATAGGTAGTATCCGAAGGCATGTTTAAGATATATTAGTGATGCCTGAATGACGTAACCAGAAATCGTGAAATTCTTGTGACCACGTGTCACGCTGATGTACATAAAATGCCACATCAACAACAGCGAAATCACAGTTGCTGCTGGTATTGACTACTGACAGTATCATCATTTGGAGTCGTTTGAAAGGGGCCGAATAGTGAGATTGCACGAGACTTGTTTCTGCTCAACGACTTGCCTGACATGTGAACCGTGGAGTGAACACCGTGACACGGTGTATTGCAGGATGGAGAGAGGAAAGCCGCACGTCCATTTGGGTGCATTTCGGTGAAAATCATGAAAGTTTCGCAAAGTGTGCACGTTACTGTAAATCCACCCATTTGGGTGACTTTCGGTGAAAATCATGAAAGTTTGGGGATGCTCGACAGATCATGCAATGTGTGCGTTCATTTCTAGCAAGAGCAATATCCCACAGGATCATCCGGAAACGTCTGAATGAAAGTGGTCTACAGGTACGACGTCCTCCGTTCAGATTGCCACTGACACCGATCCACTGCGGTGTAGAGAATGTGAGGATTGAAGATAGGAATGGTGGCGCATTGCAATCTCGGATGAATCAAGGTTCACTCTCGGTCGGAACGATGGACGCAGATAGTCCTGACTTAGCACCCTCGGACTACCACCTCTTTGATCTCATGAAGAGATTTCTGGGTGGTCAGAGGTTTGAGATTGACGAGGAACTCAAATCTACCGTGCGCCATTGGCTCTATTCATAGCTGTCGGTGGTTTTTGGTGGAAGACAGCGAACTTTGGCAGTGAAGTTTCTATATCTTATTCAGGGTGTTCCACTTTCTCTATCTAATAGTGCGTATTACAGGATCCGTGCAAATTGATAATATTAGAATTTTTCGACTAATCCCCATCCCCTTTCGCGCTTTGAGTCAACGCGTGACTAGTCAGGTGAACCAGTCGGAGAGGAATTCCAGGGTTGTTGTCGAAAACGAATACCAGGTACTGAATGGCACTTTGGACCCTCTTCTGCAGCATGATAACGCCCGCCCGCGCACGATCGCCACACAAGAGGGTAGCAGCGCCTACAGTTCAACGATGAAAAACTGCAGTTCAAAGGTGAAAGACTTTGCACCTTGCGATTTTCACCACTTTCCAAAGAAGAAAGAACACGTTAAGGGACATGAGTTGCGTTCTGACGACGAGGTGAAAGATACCATTCAAGAACAATCCTCGTGTGGAGAACAATCCCGGAATTCTTCTCTGACGGGAATCATCCGACTAGTCACGCATTGGCGCAATTCGTGGAAAGGGATGGGGACTATGTCAAAAAATGAATAGTGCATTAAATAGAGGACAAATGTAAGTATCAGATCAAAAAAAATTTTGAAAATCGCTTAACAAATAAAAAAGTTACAGCTATGGAGGCATTACTTTTCGACGAACCTTCGTATAAGTTACACATTGAATAGAATTTTTGAAAATCGTCTTTTCATCTTAACAGTTACGCTTGTCGAATGGAAATTTCTATATATGAATGTTGTCCTATAAAAAATGAACAGTTTTTGACATCGAGAAATCAACATATTTAGGAATATGTGTGAGAATTTTATTGATTTCTTTCTTGTAAATTATATTTCTTGTTGCAGAGTTACTTTTGAATAATCGCGTGCATCGGAGGTACAATGGTCTGGTATTCACATTAGGAACAAGCCAAGACGGTCTTCACATACGGAGAAGCACATGGAATGTAGCAAGAAAAGTACCCTTACACACAGCAACACCCGAATCGCAAAACGTTAGGACCATCTTTCGGCGTTTGAATGAGTAGGGTCCTTGTCTTTTACTAGGAGGGTGGGGGGGATGTTGTCCAGACATAGACACGTTCTTCTATCTCTTTAGTTGAAAATCGTGAATGTGGATTCATCTGACCAGATCACGTTTCCATTCCTCGGCAGATCATGACAACACTGCTATCTCCGTCCTGCATTGACTTGGGTGGCCAAGTGAATTGACAATAGCAGCTCGTCCATGAATATTTTCTTTGTTAAGTTCCTTCGGCAGCACTGTTTTTATGGAAATGAGGTACTGCAAAGGCAGCTTGAGCACATGCCGAAGAGAATGACATAACCAAGTACCGAAAGGCGTGCTTGAGCATATGCCAATGAACCGATTTAGATAATATTTGTGGTTGGTTCGTGTAATGAACCATATTAATCGACTGACGAAAACAGATTTTGAAAATCTTTCATAGCCTCGGAGTAGTTTGAGTTACGGACAGACAGACAGACACGTTTCCCCACACTGAAAGCATAAAGCCACCTTTCCGTACTTAATAATAAAAATAATAATAAACCATTAAGGAATGACATAACAAAGTACCGAAAGGCTAAACTAAACCAGTCGCGGAACCATATTTATCAATTGGCGGAAATAGTAATTAATCATGCACGTCCCCATAGAGTTCGGACGTATCTTTGAACCAATTTGGGTTATTATTAATTTTAAGTTTTATTCATTTATGACACATCATTCCAAGTTGTTTGATATATTACATACCATATCTTATCATTGAAATTTTTTGAGGGTGTCATAAGGGTACCATTATAGCACGTGCCATTGTATCCATTATGTCAATCTTCATAACAGTAACCACATTTATGAATTGACGAAAACAGTAATAAATAACCACTCGTCGTTACGATTTGTTTGATGTATTACTTATTATATCTTTCCATTGAAAATTGCTAGGTGGATAAATAGAGGTACCATTTGTGCACGTGCCAAATGGTACCTCTATTTTCAGACAGATAGACACGTTTCCCCACACTGATAGCATAAAGCACCTTTTGTTACCTAATAAATAATAATAATAATAATAATAATGTAACAACAGCGGGGGAAGACCGCTCTTGATAGGAAAAGCTGAAACCGTTGGCTTTTGGTGACGATTTCTGAAATTTCTACCTATAAACATTGATTTGAACCAGTCGATGGCAGAGTTCGAGAGGCCAGTGTGACTCTGAGGCCAGTTTGGCAAGTAAACAAGAGGCGCATTCGTTTATTCATTCAATGTGATTTTTTTTGCACTGAATGCGTTTGAAGTAGCTCTCGTGCGGCCCGTTAGAGGTGTTCGGAGATTTCTGTGCACTTCGTTCTCGTGCGCTTAGTGTAGTCCGTGCGCGCACTAAGCGCACGAAGGTAGAAGCAGGATCGTTTCGTGCGTTTTACAGTTGCAAATGGCGGCCTCCAATCCAGCGAAGCTCCAGATTTCGATCAATGTCAATGATGGTCGAAATTTTGCATTCAAGTGGATGAAGAGAATTTATACAAATTAAAAATAAAATTCGAAAGTGAAAAAGATTTTAAAACTTTGAAATTTAGACTCTTGGGGTGATTAAAAGGAGTCGTTGAGGCATCGCCATGTTGTTTGTGTGGCTCAAAACGCACGGACCGTTCGGTGAAAGATCGTGCACAGACACAGAAATCGCACTGAACGCACTAAACGGTAATTGCACGGGACGCATTATCGACGTCATCAGCGTGCAAATCGAACGAATAAACGAATACGCCTAAGGAAGACAGAAAACCATTGATCTACATAAGATGTTTATTCTGACCTATGCGCATTTCAGCAGCCATGCTGCCTTCTTCAGCGTACACAAAGGATTTGATCAGAACATACGAAACTGTTCAGATGAGGTACATTGAGTTACATCGTCATTACTTATCGTACAGAGTCAATAACGATATAAAAAGAGCCAATAATGAAACTTTCATAAATTAACCGGAATAACATTAAATAAACAATCTAAATAGAAAGATCATAGTTCATCATGGTGCGTCATTGGTCCGGTTGGATTAAATCGTTTAATGGTCAATTTCGGTAGGTGTAAAATTTTCCCGATAACTTTCAGTTGGCTCACGTCCCACCGGGCGTCGCATTTCAACAATCTTGTGGGGTCTTCACTGTTGATCGCATACGACTCCACAAGATTCAGTAGGCTAGGGTTGCTAGTGTTGTGTACGATGTCGAAAGTTTTCCCGTTTGAAGTCATGTCCTTGATCGAGTATATGGTCCGCGAACCTTGACACTCCATATTTACCGTTTTTGATACACGCCAAATGTTCCTTAATGCTATTGACTGCTTCCGGGATTGTCCGTGGTAGACAGCCTCACATTCGGAACATGGCAATTTATACGGCCTGCTTTATTTTCCGGACTAACCTTGTCTTTGTGGTTCATTAATTGTTTCTTCAATGTGTTGGTGCTTTTTTTACGTGATTTCTAAACCAACTTCTTTTGGTACAAAATATTAATGCCATGATGTGCTCCCAAATTAATGCCATCCCTCGGTGCTCAAAGTAAATTCACGCTAATTTCTGGAGGAGAAATATGATAGATCGCACAAAGCCGTCACTTTCTCTTTATGCCACTCCTCGCTATAACAGTTCTTCTAATAGAAAATTATTTCTCAAAATGCTAAACTACAACTCTTTGTATTGTAAACAGTACCGCTTCGCTCTCATCCATCCCCAAATCGCAGGTGGCTATTTCGTCTCGATGCTGGCATCTGAAATCGCTCACTGTGCAAGCGAATGCTCTCTCTATCTTATATATACTCTATGATGATTATGGACATTCGTAATTATAATTGTTAGAATAATAATAATAATAATAATAATAATAATAATAATAATAATAATAAATAATAGGATCGGTTATTAAATATTTAGGCTATTTCTTAATATACAGTATTATAAATTTAAATTATAACATTAAAAAAGTTTTTTAGTCAACCCGAGTACAATTTTAATTAATTCGATAAGTTATTATTATAATTTTAAATATAAACTTAATACTGTATTAGAAAAAAAAATTAAAAAGACCACTTAGTAATTTTTCAGATAGTTCGATAAAAATGACGTACAAATTATAAAAAATCAGATAAATATTAAGGCTTCATTTGTGGGTTAAGTTCCCTCTTGTGCTTTTACTCTAGTTTTTTTTTTTAACCAGGGAATTTTTTTACCCTGGGGGGGGGTGTTGACCGGGGAGGGGTCTCATACCAGAATTGTAGATCTGTATCAACTGTTGGAGCAAATCTTAAAACCGGAAGTGGTAATTCATCTAAATACATACTCGATTTTCTTTATATAAATATGGCTTTAAATAAAGGTAAACAAAAGGTATAGGCATTTTTTCCTTATAAAAATTTGTTTTCGGTCCTCTGCATTTTTTGCATTATTGCCAGTTCCGGAAATTATATTTTTACTTTCATAATGATGAAAGACAATTAGATATCAAATTTCAGGCAAATCACAGAAGCAGAAGGGGTACTTTCATATCTGAATATATCTTTTGCTTGAAGTGAAGCAAGTGACTCAACAACAGTAAACAATTACACTTCTCTGTTCATTTTCATAATTAACCCAATGTTATTGTTTAATTTTAACTTATAGAAAACCCAACTGATTTAAAATGATTTTGGGCAACCCAAAGGACCAACAGAAGCCGATTCTACATTCTAGCGTCTACGAATGGCCTTGCAGCTCGAGCAATGCCATCTACCAAGAGCAATGGGCATATATAAAATTTGAAAGACAAGAAATATCGCAGTTCTACACTTCAACCATAAAATATTCCATACAACGGAGTTAGTCTCGAACTTTATAAACGTTTTTGTTTACAGTCCTGAAAATAATGCCTACTGTTTTTGAAACAGTCTGTATGTAGGCAAAGTTCATACATTGAAACTTCCGCTCCATTTTACCGTTCACTTTTGTCACAATCTGAAAATCATACCCGAAAAGAACCATATCTCGACAACCCGCGGCACGATTTGAAGCACACCTGACTCATTTTTCAAGTTAGCCCATTTCAACAGTTTTTGCTTTATCGTGCACCATTTCCCGATTTTTTAGTTGTAGAAACTGATTATTTATAGCCAGCCCACTATTTTTGTTATATCCTGTATAGAATATTTTGAAAAAGAATATATTCGCTTATTTAGTGGCTTTTTAACTTCGCACTCAATTTTTCTAACTCTATATAATCGCAAAAGAAATAAAAACTTAGGAATATCTAACCTGAGGACAAGCAACAGTTATGATAGCTGTCCAGATAGAAGGAACGGTGTCAAAGAAATTCTCCAAAAATATTGAAAACATTTTGGATGAATTTCTCCAATTATGTTTGCCTACAATAAGTGAGGGAAAAAACCGTTCTCTACTCATCCGCTTCTTCTTTTCGTTTTACTCTCACAACTTTTAAGTTTGCGTTTTTGTTCCGTTTAAAGCCTTTTCTTTCAGTGCTTTTCCCACTAACGTTTCCGTTTCATTCATTCTCTTCGCCCGTTTTTATCATCAGTTCTCGCGAACGATAGAAAAGGAAAAAGGCGATTTTTTTTTTTTAAAAACCTTACCAAAGCCGATTTCTCGCTCGCGCCAATGGTCACGTGGTTTGGGGAGTGCTGCCGACGGGCGGCTGTTAAAAGAGACGGGAGAAAACGTAATTTCCGGTCCAATTTGGGTGTAATTTTTATCTGGTCCCGCACAGAAACGCGCGGAACGAACTCTCCTTTTATGCGTGCGGCTATTCGAAGGCGGCGACGCGGAGACGGAGGCGGAAGGAGGAGGAGAGGCTTCCCTGGTAGGAGCAGTGTTAAAGGACCCTTTTATCAATTTAGACGCTTGCCGACACAAAGGGACCTTGTACACAGTTACGAGGCAGGGTCTTAGCGCCGCACCTAGATGAAAGACGCTTTATATTCCGCCCTTACCTCTCTCTCTCTTACAACCGGTCGGTTGGAGGGAGGAGTTAAAATTTCTATTCTCCTCCTCTTAAGTTTTTTATCTTTCCCTCCATCTGTTTTCATCTTATTTTATCTATTAGCTTTTAAGTCTCCTTCTCTCCCTTTATGATATTAATAGTTTAAACAGTTTTCTTTCATTGCTCTAGTCTTTTTTACAAATCTCATCAAAGGGGTAAATTTTGGCTTATGTGTCACAGCTGAACGAGAATTTGATACTTGTATCCACGCAATAAAACTGCAAATTTTTAACAACCGCCGCAGAGCATTCGTAGTATCGAATTTGTTGATGATATCTTTACCTAAAGCTCCGTTTTCCAGCAAATGAGTCATCTAACAACTAATACTACCAACAACCAGTGCCGAAATAAATAAACCTGTAATTACAACTCCTATAGGAATATTTATTCAGGATAAATTAAAGTTTGGAGGGTTGCTTTTTTATGAATTCTAATTTCATATCGTTCTTAATCGAACTAAAACTTTTGAAGAACATTTTTAGATTAAACTTTTAATTTTCGACTAAACTAAAATTCAAAACTCATATTCATCCCTTTCGTCATCCATATGACATGCAGTACTTATGAATGAACGGAAAATTTTTGTGCTCCATATATGCAGTACTTTGTAATACTTTATAATAAATTTTTTTGATTCTTCAAGATGCTAAATTTGATAAAAAATATTAACCGAAAGCTTCTCTTCTTTGCCCATTACATCCATTAACATCGTTAGGGTCATATTTCTTTGAATTATTAGAACCGATCAGTGTACTTTTGTTTCGGCTAACTTAATTTAATGTAAAGGCTTTTTAAAGAAAAAACTAAAAGGTCCCCTCACTAAATATAACTTTCTGATTTTTCACTGTTTAAACTGTATTGACAAGGGTATATACGAAGATTGTCCAATAGAAACACATTTGGACTAAGCAGCCACGAAGATATTGCCTAAATAACGGAAAGTAGATTGTTAAATGCATTGAATAAGTACTAGTGGATCAAATATACGAACCCTGTGCAAAAAAAAACCTCTTCTTTATAGAATTTGTTTTGTCCAAGATTTTAAGTAAAACAGACAAGTGACCGGTTGGAAGACACTGCCAGAATTTTTAATCGGTATAGGCCATGCTATCCGATTGAATTGAAAGTCTTATTGTTATGTTATTGTTGAAAGTCTTATTGAAGATCATCACCAACATATTTATGTTATTGTTTACCTTGAATAAATATTTAATTTCCAGTATGTGATCAGTTTGTCGTATTTCTTTTATTATTAGTTATTATTCACATAGTATTTATGTTATTATTTATTTTTTACACTCTAGTAATTTGTTGGATTCGTCAATAAATAAATAAATTCAAAGTTGTATAGTTGAATTGAAAGTCCTACACCATCATATTTATTGAATTAAAATTTTATTTATCTATTTATTTTAATTTAAAATAAAGATTTTTACAGAGCTTCATTTATTTTGTAAAACTGTATGCCATATTTTACAATTTTATAATCGAGTGTCATAATATTTCTTTGTGAAAATTTTTTATAAAGATCGGTCGATGTTGATTCCTATTAATTCAGCTTTTTTGGTGGATTTTCGAGCTTGATCTAGCGATGTTTCCATGCGAGCATCGGATGGGACCCGGGATGAAACCTTTATCACCACGCCGTCCACAATCTTAATTCTTTATTATCAAATATTATCTTCGGCTTCGTTTACTCTGACGCATTAATTATGGTTCCGATTGAATTGAAAGTCCTACACCATCAAATTTATGTTATTGTTTACCTTGAATAAATATTTAATTTTGTCGTATTTCTTTTATTATTAGTTATTATTCACATAAGTATTTAAGTTATTATTTAATTTTTACACTCTAGCATTATTGTTTACCTTTTAGTTTTATTTTCCGTATGTGAATAGTTAGTTGTTTTCTTTTATTGTTATTAATTACAAGAATTTCTCTGAACAAGAACGATACTGAAGCAGTTAGGTTTGGTAAATGTCCGATGTGGTAAATGTCCGGTGTGGTAAATGTCCGGTGTGGCAATTGTCCGGTGGTAAATGTCCGGTGTGGTAAATGTCCAGTGTGGTAAATGTCCGGTTCCCGTACTAGTGAGTTGTTTGTGACATATATAAGCTGTTTGCTAAGAGTTGTAATTAAGTTGGAAGATAGCTTTCATGGTAGAATTATCCTACCAAAGATAATCTGCGTGGTGTGAATCAATGTTTTGGCCGCTGAAGGGCGTCAGCCGATGATGGTAACATCAATGCTGATTGAGATGCAGACACCTTACAATGTTTACGAGCCACAACAAGAATAAGCGTCCTAAGAAACGGTGTTATCCTATACATAATTATCAATCGTGATTTACAACTGGAGAAGCGACACAAAAGCCATGTTCATAAGTTTTTGCAGCGTCATGTTCAAGAGCGACGGAACTGCCGTAAACTGGCGAATGAAAAGTGGAAATACGTGGGTACTAGATAAGACATACGTTTATTTAAGCAGACTGCAACAACAGCTGAGCTATTTTTACGGTTTATAAGATACAGGGGTAAACAAGATATGGCTGCACCAAGACAAGGTGTTGAGTCATATCGCCTGTCCCTGGAATGCATGCAAAAATATACTGGAATCCATTCTATTCAGCGACATGCCCATCAAGTTGCCGGACGCAACCTCAATGGATTTTTGTGCCTTTGGCCTATTTAAACGGGCCGTTAGAAAGAGATGACTGCGAACAGTGGAGGGTCTTTGGAAAGCGTGTCAACAAGAGTGGTTACGAATTGATCTTGGTGTTCTGCGTTCCAGCCTCCTGCAGTGGAAACTGCGATGCAGAGCAATAGTAGCAATGCATGGTTACCAGATTGAACACACTCGGTGGTGGCGAAAGGGGTTTTCCACCTTTTCTGTCCCTCTGTAACTTATTACCACAGATCCCGAACAACCCTCCAAGCTTAATTCCCGTTTATACAGGGTGCGTAAGATATTTGAGGACACACCTTCGTTTGGCTACTGCTGCACTATAGTAAATTGTATGTCCTTTCCATTTCCGGAAAGCAAAATGGTGGACCATCAAGTAACACAAACCATGCAGTAATCGTGGCAACAAAGGCAGAGCACAGCGATTTAGAGATATCACGATTTCTAAAGGTCGCAAGATCATTCGTCCACAAAGTGCGGAAGGATTGGAGACCGAAGATGGCAATGTTGCACCAGTAACAAAGCGTAAAAAGCATCACGCTCTGACATCATCAGAATACCTGAATTTATTCAGCAAGTGCAGCAGGCCATCGATGACAATCCCAGAACATCCATGCGGTCATTTGCCAAAGATCTCTATGTGTCGGAAGGAACAATCAGAAATGTATTTCATGAAAACATCAGATATCACTCACGGTACGCAACGGAAGGCCTTACGTGTTTCAGCACGAATCTGCTCCAGCACACAAGTCTCGTATGGTACAGGAAAGGATGGCCGACAACTTTGATGATCACGTAACCCCTAACCTTTGGCCTCCTAACTCCCCTGACCTGAATCCGTTGGACTACTATGTAAGCAGCGTTGTGGGGAGAGAGGTCAATGAACACCCCATAACACCAAAGATGAACTGAAAGCTGTTATTGTTCGAGTAATGACCAATATGAACCATGACCATTTGATTCGCGCATGTCGACGGTTTCGATCTCGCATTGAAGCAGTTATAAAACTGAAGGCGGATTCATTGAATAGCCATATAACAAGAAGTATATGCTCATAATATGTTTGTGTATGCTCATAATATGTTTCGATAATAAAGTTATTATCTCGACTTATATCTCTGTTTTCTCTCTTGACGTATATCTGTCCTCAAATATCTTACGCACCCTGTACATTAATTATGGGCCTTGAGAACAGCCATTTTTCCATATATTATTATCCAATTTACGAATTGATCACATTAAAACTAAGGATATAATCAGTTCATTTCCCCATATTTTTAAACTCAACCCCTTATTCTTTTTACTTTTACCACGTCCTCCAATGTGTTAGGTGGTTTTGGATATAAGGGGTATTAAAATATTTTTTGCATTGAATGCCATATGTAATGTATGTAATTGATAATTATGTATATAACGACTGGTATTAAAAATGTACGAAATAGGTAAATTTTTGGAAGATCGCTCTAAGCCTTAGAATATTTAGTTTATAGGTTTTTTCTGTGTGTATATTTCTTCTATTCCTTCTCTATAGACCTCTCACAATGTTTACAAACAAACGTTAAGATGACGTCATATTTTCTGTGTGCGCGCGCACCTTGGTAGGTAAAAGGATCGTCGCGATTGCTGTTTTTATGTGGTTTTGGCTGGCTCACTTTGATTGTTCGACAAAAAAAGAGAACTTTTGTGTACATTTTTTTTGTTTTAATTTATATATAATTCTTTCAAGTTGCTGTGCAGTTGAATGTACAACTAGAAAAAAAAATTATACATTAGAATGGCTTTTAATAACATTCTCAAAAGCCACTCATTTGAAAAGAAGCGAAGAATATTATGATTGCAAGCTATCGATAAGAAGGATTGAACCCCACAAATGATTGAAAATATGTCTAACAAATTAAATTTTCTAACTGAGGCCGGAGATCAAAACAGCCAGATCATCCCGCTATTTTACCATCATTTTGGTTTTGTTGGTATTAACTTATCAACAACTATGGTCATATCAGGATGGCGTTATAGGGGCCACAAATTTTGCCTCGGAAGGATTCTATAGGGAGTGCAAGTGTGACGTCAGTCCTTGGAATTCTTCAGTCACGTGACTCGATTTGGTTCCAAACAAGTCTTCTCGCTTCGGGATTTAACATGGTTCCAACGTAGGGATGGAATAAAATCGCTTTGTATAAGCCCAGTGTTTATAACACATTTAAGATGTGAAATTGTTTAGTTCCTCACTGCTCAAGGAGGAGCCAAAACAGCGATTTAGACATCTATCGTTTTCCCAAAGAAAGAAAGATCCGCGAACGATGGCATTCTTTTGCTAAGTGATTAAAAGTTATTAAAAAGCGTTCTAATATTAATGTATAAATTATATAATGGGATTAAATGTCTTAATAATAGTATCAATTACACAAATTAACATAATAATTTAAGAGATGTCATTTTTACTGGCCGCCCGTTTCAACGTTACTAGTACGTATATTGCGTGGTTCCAATGTTTGGAACCAGCGATCCCATTTCCTAGGCTCTCGGCCAGTTCATCGCGCAAATGACGTCAGCTGTGACGTAGTCACTTGCACTCCCTATAACGTGCAGCCAGCAAACGACTGCACAGGACCAACGGCTTTACTTCCCTTCCGCAGGAAGTGGGTGATCTCCGGAATTTCCCCCTGATAAAATGCTCGTCGTCATCGGCCGGGATCGATCCCATGTCCTCGGGCATCACGCAACCACGGACCGAAGCTGATGACACCAAAATAAAAACTGTGTATCAGATCAGCAGTGCATTGATCGTTATGAATGCTTTCGATATATACTTGGCGTGTCGATGAGACAGCTGTAGGCACAGATGAAGAGAAACAGATGGGAAACTCTACCACGTGATTGGAAATCACTACGTCATTTTTCAAAACTGGTTTCGTGGCGCTAGTGAGGACACAATTTTGAAAATAATAAATAAAATAATAACGCAGTTTATGTATTAATTCTTATATAATGTTAAAACACATAAATTTGTATTCAAAAATAAAAAAATGTTTTACATAAACGAAAAATTCTTGATTTGTCACGTGATCACTCATGTGAAGCACTCATGTTTGTATTAGCTCGCCGTTGCTCGTGTCATAGTATTAGCTCCCCTCTAATACTATGCTCGTGTTAATCAGAGACCATCAATAAGAAATCTTGGTAATACAATAATAATTTCTTTTCATCTGTGATAATCCACCTTGCATCGTAGAACCGGTTTTCAAAGTTTTTAATTAACTTGAATTAAATTTTTTTAAATTCCGATGAAAAGAACGTTAAGAAACGTATTTATATGACGTCATATAACAATCCATTTGCGGGAGAATGACATAATTATGATTAAACCGACAGTAGCGCCGCGAAGCCAGGAGTGTTTTTAAGGAAAATTTCATTGGTTGACTTTCGTCACGTGATCTCAGAAAAGTTTTCCCTTGCGGCTATAGGGAGTTTCCCCTCTGTTTTTTATTCCTCTGTGGCTGTAGATATTGAGCCATACCACAGTAGAGGATACCCTGATCGGGTCGCATATTAATGAGGTGGGCGTGGCCTAAAATCAGCGTGCAGTATTCGTGTCACGTGACCATCCACCCCTCCTCCACCTTCCTGACGTCACAGGCGGCCATTTTCAGGTCATATGATGGTTTTTTCCCGTGACGTCACAGCTGATTTGATTATTTTTAAATTTTATTTTTCATTTTAATTTTTAATCTTAATTTTTTACCTGCCATTTTTCTAATTTTCGGGGGTGGTCATTTCAGGTGTGGTCTTTATTTTTGTGGTGGTCCTTGTTTTGGGCGTTGGTCCTTGTTTTGGGTGTGGTTCCGTTTTGGGTGTTGGTCCTTTTTTGGGTGTTGGTTCTTGTTTTTGGCGTCGTCCTTAATTTTTTGGTGGTGGTCCTTGTTTTGGGTGTGGTCTCTCATCTGACTGTGGCCATCTCCTTGTTTAAGCGTCCATCTTCTGATGACAGGTAGTTGATGATAAAATTAATATCAATGATTATGCCTGACTGTGGTGGGGCTTCACTGCAAAAGGGGCTTTTTGTGATTTTATCTCACGATATAACCTACTCGAGTCCCGGTATATATACCTACTAAAGTGAGGCGTGTTATACATACTGCCACCTGAAGTTGTTTTTACCTAATTACTAATTATCATTTTGTTTCTACCACAACCAAATTTTTCCCGTATTACTTTACACTCCCTTCTAATTAACTACTTCTGTTTCAAGGCGCTCAATTTGTTTCTTAAGTTTCAATTAATTTTTAAAAATTGTTTTGCATTGTCTCGTTTGAGTGGGTGTTTGCTTGCTCTCACAACCTGATGCAGTGTTTGACAGGTGACTGAATTCGCATACACATGCTTATAAATACAGCTAGCTCACACAGCCTGATGAAATGTTCGTATTCGCTAACTTTTTTGCTTATTTTAAAGGTAGCCTGTTTGAAATTTGTTTTATTTTCATTTTTGCCTGTCTCACTGATTGCCTTTGCTCGCATGAATGGTTGTTTTTTTCTCAGGGTTGAACCTGTTTGAAATGTTGAAATAAAAATACAAATGTCACATCTCTCAAAGCTGGTGAGGCATACTTGATTCTCTCTCTTTACCAATTTGCACAGCCTTGCCTCACAGAGGTTGATAAACACGTTGTTTGATTCCCCAACCTTGCGATATTCAGTCGCCCGCCCCCCCCGCGTGCGCGCGGGC
>JAHWFO010088791.1:783879-909174 GCA_023313115.1 Rhysida immarginata
CTTCCTCTATCGTCTTTCACTCTTTCTCAATAGTCTGCTAACTCATTATCTCTAGTTACTGATCATTTTTAAAGATTTTCAAGAAATTGTTAAGTACTAACAATTCTCTTTTCTAAGAAAAGCCTGAATAACAGGAATTCTATGCATTGAATTCTAAATTGCACAAACTTTGCCTTGTATTGTTGATCCTTGCATAGTGTTGGTGCATTGCGTGTTGACACCATTGTTGATACCTATTGTTGCACAAACTTTTATTTGCATTGTTGGTCATGAGATATTTCTCATTAATATGCCCTGCCATAACCATGAATATCAATTTTTGTATCAATAATTATTATTTTTTCGAAATCTGAGCTAGACAATGACCTTCCTCATGCTTTCAAGGTCATGTATGCGAAATTTTATCAAGATCGGAATAAAACTGTAGATTTGTATAAAAAACAAACAAACAAACAAACAAACAAACAAACCCACAAACAAACATCCTTCTTTATATACAGGGTGAGTAAAAAAATCTGAAACCCCCTTTTATTTTTTGAACCGAAGCAGATATGTCAATTTTGATGAATCCAATGAATAGGAAGTTGTGGGTGGCATATCCTATGGTGCACTTTTCACCATCCCAAATATGCAAATTAGGACACATTCAAAATTTATCTCAAAAACCGTAAAGGATAGAGAAAAAAACCCAACTGCAAATATGTTCAGCATAAAAAAACAAACAAAACAAAAAAAAATCATCCAAATCGAACCAACCAATCACCCACAATCACGTTAACATTAGAAGATCATTTTGACCATTTCCGGAACAGTGTAGCTTGCCATCCTGGAATTGTTCTGTCTTCTGTGTGCTGAAACATGTCTTTTATTTGCTTTTCCGCATGAAAATGAATGTGAGTATGGTAATGTTTGTTAATTTTTTGATTTGCATGCTTTACATGGTGGATATATCAACATTCAGTTTTCCTTGTGCAGTTTCAACGTGATTGTGGGTGATTGGTTGGTCCGATTTGGATGATTTTTTTTTGTTTTGTTTGTTTTTTTATGCTGAACA
The DNA here is from genome assembly GCA_023313115.1 of Rhysida immarginata. NCBI lineage: Eukaryota > Metazoa > Arthropoda > Chilopoda > Scolopendromorpha > Scolopendridae > Rhysida > Rhysida immarginata. The sequence goes on from JAHWFO010088791.1 coordinate 784,934, forward strand.
AGTGTGCAATTGGGTTTTTTTCTCTATCCTTTACGGTTTTTGAGATAAATTTTTAATGTGTCCTAATTTACATATTTGGGATGATGAAAAGTGCACCATGGGATAGGCCTCCTACAACTTCCTATTCATTGGATTCATCAAAATTGACATATCTACTTCGGTTCAAAAAATAAAAGGGGGGGGTTCAGATTTTTGTATTCACCCTGTATATAGAAAGACAAGCAGAGGACCCGGCATTGCCCGGCAAAATTACACTTGTAGGTTAACAGAACATTCTTAAGAAGTTAAGTTATAACTCCAAATTGGTAAAATAATAACTCAATCAATACAACATCCATTCTAAGGGACTATCCATTCTACGAAAAAATCCGAAAAACAGGAATTCTAAGTGATATACCGTGACTTTATTTAACTTCTTTTTGACTTGCCCCAAATTAAAATTATATCCATCGTCACCGCCAGGGAACATCACTGGATAGTTTAGACCCAACTTTTTCTTGCCTTTGACTTAGAAGCCCTTATACCCTCTTGCTCTATTCGAAACTCCCGTTGTTTCCAATGCCCGTATAGCTTTTTCTGCTTTATCTGTAGAGTTTCTCTGACCAATACTCGTTCTTTCTCTTTCCTTTATAGGCACAAAAATTTTTGCCAGCCGTGTGGACGTTTGATAGGGAGCTCAAGGGAGACACGTCCGACTCCATTGCCTCCTCAATAGACGTTGCCTTATTTATGTCCTGTCACTCCATCATCATTTTATGCTCATTATTCAAGGAAACCACCGTTCAATCACCGTATTATCATCATCTCAGTTTCCAAAATATTTACATTCACGCAGAATATAGTCCAAATATATATTTTATGAAATGTTTGGATCTGCTGTGCTACCAAATAAGCTAGGTGTTATCCCCGGCCTTAACCCCGGCGTGGCTCTGGATAATTATTATTTTTTCGAAATCTGAGATAGACAGCGACCTTCCTCATGCTTTGAAAGTCAAGTATGCAAGATTACATCAAGATCGGAATAAAACTGTAGATTTGTATAAAAAACAAACTCACAAACATCCTCCTTCATCAAGACATCGAGAGAAGAGTGGGACTTGCAACAACATCAAGTATACATCTAAAGTAAATTTATGTGACTAAGAAATTACTTTTCACTAGCAGTGGCTTACTTGGACAGGTCCATCCATTGTGAGCCTTTAAAAAAAATTTTTTTTTGAATTTTCATTAGTAATTTTTACTGTATTAATTCTAAGTGTTTTCATGTGTTTATTTTTAAGATATTGCAAAATTTAATCAAACAAAAGAGTCCGAGCCACGCCGGGGTTATCACCTAGCTTATTTGGTAGCACAGCAGCAGCGAGCACCCATCTCGTAAACCAGTGGACGTACATGCGCCTAAATTGGAGCGATTAACGTGCTGTCAGCTGGCAGTGAACCATCCAAGTTTGGCGCAGGTAGCTGGCATAGGAGCTGAGTTGCCAACAAAAGTTGTTTCCAAACATTTCACAAAAATACATTTTGACTATATTCTGCGATGAGTGAACGTTTGTTTCCAAGAATTATTAATAATGAGCATTAAATGACGATGCAGTGACAGGACATTAATAAGGCAGCGTCTATTGAGGAGGAAAAGGAGCCACACGAGTCTCCCTTGAGCTCCCCATCAAACATCCAGACAACTGGCAAAAATTTATGTGTCTGGAAAGGAAAGAGAAAGAACGATTATTGGTCAGAGGAACTCTGCAGCTAAAACAGAAAAAGCTATACGGGTATAGGAAACATCTGAACAAAGGGAGTTTCGAATATAGCAAGAAGGTATAAGAGCTTCTACGTCAAGGGCAAGTTAAAGTTGGGTCTAAAGTATCCAGTGATGTTCCCCGGTGGTGAAGATGGACATTGTTTTAATGTGAGGCAATTCAAGAAGAGTTTAAATAAAGTTCCTTAGCCTAGAATTCCTGTTTTTCGGATTTTTCGTAGAATAGATAGTCCCTCCGCTCTGTGTTTTATTGATTGAGTTATTATTTAACCAATTTGGAGTTGTAATTTATCTTCTTGAGACTGTTCTACTAACTTGCAAGTGTAATTATCCCGGGTAAAGCCGGGTCCTGTGCTAGATTTCCTGCATTACACTATTCTCTCGAACTATTCAATGGTACAACAGATTTTGAACTGCTGATTGCTCTTATGAATGTAACTTTTTGTGATGGATTATTTTACTATTTATAGCCCCCTGACAGGTCAACTCTCCGGTTTTCTTTCTTATTTCTCTTCTCTACTCCTTCATCTTAATTTTACCATTAAAAACATTATGATCATGGACGATTTCAACTTGGACTTTTCTAAGCCAACGTTTAACTCAAATAATTTAATTGATTTAATATCCAGAGTTGGCCTTCTTCTGTAATTTGTTCCTTTACACATCATTCCACTCTTCATAATTTATTTTCTACCATCTATCAATGTTCTCTGTCCTCTCTAATAATCTTTTTAGTGGCGCTCTCGATTTTTCTATTTCTGGTCATTTTCCTATTTTTATTATTTATTCATGTTCATCTCTTCTCAAACCTCTGCCTCCTATTACTCAAAATAGACTTGTCACCTCTAAGAGATTAGCATTATTTCATTCCTTCTTAGATTTTACAAACTGGTTAGAGATCTTTGGTGAATGTGAAGATATCGATACTTTCTTTGATAAGTATCTTTTTCATATTCTATCGGGCTATAATCGTTACTTTCCAACTACAGCTAAAAGCCCTTCCTCATCTTTTTATAAACCGTGGGTGAATGAATACATACTTATTGTTTCCTTTTGCCCACAAAAATTCCTTATATCGTAAATTTCGTCGTAATCCCAATCAGGCTACAAAATTAAAGTTTCAATCTTTCTCCAGCCATGTCCAGATACAGTTCGGGACGCAAAAGAAGACCTCTGAGTTGCTCAATTCCACTACTACACGGCAGAAACGTTTGGGTGAGTTCATTTCTAAAAAGGTTGGATAAGGATATTGCAATTGTCATATTTTTCTTTAAAGCACGCGCGCAACCAAAAACAACGCAGACACGAGGAGAGACATGCGATGCAGGAGAAAAATATGACAACAACTGCAATATCCCTATCCAATCTTTTTAGAAATGAACTCACCCGAACGTTTCTGCCGTGTAGTGGTGGAATTGTGCAACTCAGAGGTCTTCTCTTGAGTCCCGGACAGTAGTCATTAAGTCTGCTAAAGCAAGCTATTATACACAAGTTTTTCACACTATGTCCACTTGTAAATCGAAATGGACGACAATTAATAACCTAATCCATGGTAATATATCTATCCCTACACCATTTTCAGATTCTGTGAAACTTAGTTCAGTTACTCTGACTGAATATTTAGAGACCTTACTTCCTTCACCGCCTTCCTTTTCATCTGTCCCCGAGCTTTATCCTTTTCCTATCACTTCTAATTTCTTTTCGTTCTTCGTTGATCCCACTATTCCTGATGAACTGTCCAGCGTTTTTTCGACAGTTGAAAACCTCAACCCATCCTGATCCGTTAGGTGTATGCCCCGATGTACTTACCTACTTATGTACTTCTCTACGCTACGGTTCGCAGGTGCGGACATCCGGTTATTGCCCTGGCCTGCGCAGAGTCCATACGCAAGCATTGTGGGATGTCCTGGACCGCCGTATACGGATGCATATGCCACTGGTCGCGAATCGTCATCACTTGCTAGACCGTTTGACGACCAAATGGTACTCTCTCACACCAGCGCATTGTGGACATCCTTCCTCGTCGGGTTGCAGCAGTAATTGCAGCAAAGGGTGGCCTAACGCGTTACGGACGATGGCATTTCCATAGTAGATGGGTCGTTGGTTGTCCGTTTCTTGCGTCTTACTTAAAAATTGAATAAAAATTATTGGAGTGTACTTTGAATCTATGACCATTTTTCTAAGATGATATACTTATATGATCAAACGATTAAAGAATGTCTTAACGAAAAGAGGCTTATGTTATGCTGAATGGTAAATTTTAAAATCATTATTATTATTTGGATTACAGCGTGATACTATGGTCGGGTTCGACAATGACTCATCATAAAAGATTCCAGTAGCATATAATAGTATTATTCGTGTTGCTTTCCGCTTATCTAGATACTCATTTGTATGTACAAACAAATGAAGTTACCAACGTTAATTATCATAATACAGAAAGGAATTGGCTAGAGCTCTACGGTGGACAAATCACCCAGTTGCTTTAATTCAACAAAGTATGAAAACCTACATCGATAAGAACAGCGAGGAACAAAACAGATGTAGAGAAGATGGTATTTTAGTTTCATAGCAGAACTTTCCCATTTAATGCAATAAATAAAATGAACGAATTGCCTTCTGACTTACGAAAAATAAATTTTAATTGCAGTGCAAACAGCTGTTAACGAACATGCTACCATTTTACTGATGAACTATGCAAATATTTTTAATGCGATAATTAACCGTCTATGTTAAATAGTTTATAATCATCGTTTAACCCTTTTACTTTAATTTTAGCCAGCTTTATCCACTTTTGGATGCTATTAAATATACAAATTATCGTCAATCAATCGCGGCTGAAAGTAATGAACTTATTTTCCAAATATTTTTAGAATATTAAGGCTAAATTACTGTAAAATTTTATTCTATTCATAAATGTTAATATTTTCTCAACCACATTCCAGTTTGTGAATCGGCAGCCATTGGCATCGCGCTATTCTCAGATCATTGCAATAAAAGTTCGCGTGTTTTCATCTATGATGAGGGTTATACGACTACAATATAAAATAATAATTTACTTAATTCTCATAGAATTTTCCGAATCTCCCGACTGAAAATAGTTCACGTTTCAAAAAAGAATTGCCGGGGAAAATATTCTTCAAACGAAAATAAAGATTCCGTTTTTATGCCGGCATTCAGAAAAAGAGGCGGTAGCAGAGGTAGAAACGAGCTTATAATCAACTTTCTTCCTAACTCTGGAAATAGTTGGTTTCACGGAAAAAAAGGGGAATTAAAAAAATAAATAGAAAAAAAATCCCCGCATCTCTCACTTCCTACGTTCTCGCTTTTATAGACTTTTCCCCATCTCGGTGCGGACAAACTCCTCCTCCATATGTTCATTCTCTTTTCAGAAAAAGCCCCGTTTGAAAATTTTCTCGTTTCGAACCGGAGCGCTTTTATCAGCAGAAAGCCGGCAAAAGAAGCGTTGGGGGAGAAAGTTTTTAAGACGATTTCGAACCCGTGAACGTAAATAAAGCGATTGCGAGTCGCCGGCTTCCTTTTTTCCTCTAAAGAACTTCCGCCACAACAAGTAGGACCGGCAAGAAGAACCCCACCAGCCGCCATTCCCTACCCCCACTTTCCCTCACTTCAACCCCCTGCCCCCGCTCCCTCTCGGTTTTTTAATTTCACGCTTCACAATAGGGCAGCGCCCATTCTCGCACTCGAACCCCTCCCCTGTCGGCAAATAAGTGAAATTTCGCTTCCAAAGGCACCAGTTTACGCGGTTAATTAAGTATTAAATTAAAGAGTTTTTCACCTGAAAATTAATTTATAAGCATTGAAAATTGAAATTATACGATAACGTTTGGGCGGGAAGCTATTTTTGTGTCACCAAAGCCTCGCTAGAAAAATTTAGTTTTCTACTCTTAAAATGTAAGCGAATTCAAAGAAATAATCTGTTCCACTAATGGCTTTTCGAGGCTCAACTGAAAAAAAAGATCTGTCTTTCCAATGCACTTTGCAACTTTTTTTCTATAGTGTGAACAATTCGCAATGATAAAAAAAAGAACCGTGACAATAACATCTCTTTAGAAATAAAGACAGGTGCAACTTAGTATATGCGCGCACAACCATAATTAAGAAGGTTAGGGAAACCATAAAAGGATAAAATTAGCTTTAGATCAAAGTAATTTAAGAATTAAAACTATAGAAGATAATCCATGGCAAATATACAATTTTTATATTAGTTTATAATTATAGAAGTTGATCATTCGGATTATAATCCATAGCCGATAGCAATAACAAAGTAAAAGAAGTGAAATAGCGCACTTTCAACACTATTATCCTTCACCTTCAGCCATCCATGCTCCTGCTTTGGTATTAGCGGATACATGTTCCTGTCATTACCGGATTTCGCATTAATCGATAATAAAAAAGTTTCAAGAAAAACATTTCAATTTATTTAAAAGGTGGCGGAACTCCAGGCGGTGAAAGCTCTTGTCCGTGGGTACAGTCTTTGTTTTGCACATACGTATTGTTTAAATTCCCTCTGACAGCAATAAAACTATCAATGAACTGACTATATTCTTCAAACATTTAATAATTACAATGGAGAAAAAAGAAGTTTTCCGTTCCCTTTTCTCCTTCGTAATTATTCTCAAATCTTCCTTGCCATATAAAACATTTCGCGTTCTTTGTATCCGCGTTCTATTTCACAGTTACCGCCACATTCTTTCATATGAACAGTAGCTGATATGCCCAGCGTTGCTCGGGCTGTTTGATGAAATTTTGCAATATCTGAATTTGAATATAAATGAAAAACCATTAATAAAGATATATTCATTTTGGAAGTGCTCGCACTGGAATTTTGTGTCCAATTGCATCGTTAACCTTTTAGAATATCAATGAAAGGTTATGAGTATTGAATTATTTCTGTCTATATAGAAAAAAATACTTCATAGATGGATTGAGAGAGTTGAGGAACATGCAACATGTATTGAATTATTTCTGTTTACAGCGTCTTCAGCATCGCTCATCAACATGCAAGGTTAACAGTTCAATTAATTTTTTTTAGGAAGTATCAATTTAGAAAAATTTCAAACACTTGATACAAGTACAAATTTGTGTTTATTATAATATAATTAATAAAAATTTGCTGGTATGTCCACCCTTCCCCATAATTACGACAGAAATTCTTTTAGGCATAGAGTTCACGAGCTTTTTGCATTCTTGGCGAAGGCGACTTTTCCCGTCTTCTTTGGCAGAGTTGCCAGATTAGGTGGAATTCCACCAAATAGGTGGAATTTGGATACTTTAGGTGGGCTCGTAGGTGGAATTGCCTGTTCGGTGGAATTAGGTGAAATCAGGACTGAAGTGAAAAAAATAAAACATTCTGTTGCCATAATTTCGACCATAGCCAATATAAATCCTTCCAAACTACCTAGGTAAAAATTTGGCTCTCACCTCGTTTAACTACTTCCCATCGGTGTGGCATAGATATGTCGACGATATTTTTTGTATTTTTGACACAACCAAGATGGGCATTATGGAGTTTTTAATTTCCTTTCCTTGTGTTGTTAACATGATAATGTTTTAAGGCTGGACATCTATCTATAAAAAACGTGATGCGAAAACCGACACCATGTAGTAAAAAAAAAGTGTAGTAATCTATCTATCTATATATATAACTAGCAGAGGACCCGGCGTTGCCCAGGATAATTACGCTTGTAGGTAAACAGAACAACCTCAAAAAGCTAAATTAAACCTCCAAATTGGGTAAATAATAACTCAATCACTACAATATAGAGCGAAGGGACTATCCATTCTAAGAAAAATCCGAAAGACAGGAATTTACCTCTTCACTGAAAAAAATCCATTCTAGGTGATATACCGGGACTTGATTTACCGAAAAAAAATTTTTTAAAGGCTCACAATGGATGGACCTCTCCAAGGATGCCTTCTAGACTAAATAATTTTTTACTCACGTAATCTTACTTTAGATGTACACTTGATGTTGTTGCAATATCCTTTCTTCTTTCGAGGTCTTGAAGCCAAAATTGGCCATTCATCACTTTCTGTAGTCGCCGATTCTTCTATTTACTTGCTTACCATTTGCTCAATACAGCACGGAGCTAAAGGAGTGCTTCCTGTATCGTCTTTCACTCTTTCTCAATAGTCTGCTAACTCATTATCTCCAGTTACCGATCATTTTTAAAGATTTTCAAGAGATTGTTAAGTACTAAGAATTCTCTTTTCTAAGAAAAGCCTGAATAGCAGGAATTCTATGCATTGAATTCTATATTGCACAAACTTTGCCTTTCATTGTTGGTCATGAGACATTGTAACGCGACTGTTCAGTGGGTAATGTTGGGATTTAAATGAGTTAGCAAAGTTGGCATTGAAGAATTAATTTTATTAACAAGCATTAAGAATTTGTTAGATAACAAAATTAAAAGTGATCAAATAATCATCAGATGCTTTACGGCGTATCTTCGAGAACCCCTCTCTCGTCCAAATGTGAAGGTGGCCTCTCCGTTTCCACCGCCTTCTCACTTGTTTCCAACGACGGGACCTCTTCTAATATCCTCAGCGATGAGAGCTTGTTTATATGTGCCTCTGTAAATATCGAGTGCGCATCTCCTATGACGTTTAGGCCTAACGACGTATAATCGCTCTCCTGCCCGTTCTTCCACGCCTCAGAATTCTTTTCCGAATCGACGTTGCATTCGGCCTTTTTGCCAACTGATTGCGTAGGAAGTTTGGCCGCCGAACCTAACGACACATTATCGCCTGTCCAATTTGCATCTCCTAGGACAACAGCTAGTGCCCTCGACTGCTCTTCCCCTTGTGGTTCCCGGGAGGCTAATACTTCTCGTTTCCCGCGGCACATGCGGCAGCGAGGTTTACTCGTGGCTTTATTATCTTGAAATAAATTGAAAAGCCTAACCTGCTGCTCGCATGCCCGCCTAGAAGAACCTCTTGGCTCCGAGTACCCGGGAAGATAGCCAGGGCACGACTACTCCTTTATCTCATCCTTTCTCATCGATATCTCGACTAGCTCTCTCTCTCTCTCTCTCTCACTCGCTTTCCTATTGGCCCTTTCTCCGTCTCTCTTTTAACCACTGTTATCTGGCCAATCTCTTTCTTTCTCTCTCCAAATCTTTTCTGTCTTTTTCCCTTAGCATACAACGCTTTATCTTTCGGCCCCTGCTTCTCTTCCGTCGTCTACTCTATTTCTCTCTCTTCTCCATGTTTTCCTTCTCCTAACCGAACTGGGATTTGGCCGGTTTTCTTGCTCATACCTCCCAAATTTTGTGACAGACATATATTGTTGATCCTTGCATAGTGTTGGTGCATTGAGTGTTGACACCATTGTTGATACCTATTGTTGCACAAACTTTTATTTGCATTGTTGGTCATGAGATATATATCATTGGTCCGTGCAGAGTGTTTGTGAATTGCGTGTTGATACCATTGTTGATACCTATTGTTTCAAAAACTTTGTCTTGCATTGTTGGTCATGAGATATTTCTCATTAATATGCCCTGCCATATATATAAAGAAGGATGTTTGTGGGTCTGTTTGTTTGTTTGTTTGTGAGTTTGTTTGTTTCTTATGCAAATCTACAGTTTTATTCCGATCTTGATGTAATCTTGCATAATTAACCTTCAAACCAGGAGGGAGGTCACTGTCTACCTCAGATTTCGAAAATATAATAATTATTGATAAAAAATCGATATTTATGGTTATGGCAAGGCATATTAATGAGAAATATCTCATGACCAACAATGCAAGGCAAAGTTTTTGAAACAATAGGTATCAACAATGGTATCAACACGCAATTCACAAACACTCTGCACGGACCAACGATATATATCTCATTACCAACAATGCAACGACAAGTTTGTGAAACAATAGGTATCAACAATAGTGTCAACACGCAATTCACTCTGCACGGACGAACAATATACATGGCCATGGCAAGTGAAAGTTTGTCCAACAATAGGTATCAACAATGGTATCAACACGCAATGCACCAATACTATGCAGGGACCAACAATATATATCTCATGACCAACAATGAAAGGCAAAGTTTGTGCAATATAGATAAGGTTCAGTTTGTAAAAATACATGGAATTCCTGTTATTCAAGCTTTTTTTAGAAATGAGAGTTCTTAGTACTTAACAATTTCTTGAAGATCTTTAGAAATGATCAGTAACTGGAGATAATGCAGAGTTAGCAGACTATTGAGAAAGAATGGAAAGACGACAGAGGAAGCGGTCTTTAGCTCTGTCCTGTATTGAGCAAATGGTAAACATGTCAATAGAAGAATTGCTAACCACTAGACTACACAAAGAGATGAATGGCCAAGTTTTGCTTCAAGACATCGAAAGTGGGAATTTCAACAACATCAAGGGGAACATCTAAAGTAAGATTACGGGACTAAGAAATTATTTAAGCTAGCAGCAGCATGCATAGAGAGGTCCATCCATTGTGAGCATTTTAATAATTTTTTTCCGAATTTTCATTATGAATTATTACTGTATTAATTCTAGGCGTTTTCATGAGTTTATTTTTAAGATATTACAAAATTTAATAATAAAAACAGTCCGAGCCAGGCACGGGTTATCACTAGCGTATTTGGTAGCACATTAGATCCATACATTTCATAAAAATACATTTTGACTATATTTTGTGGGAATGTGTATAAGTTGGAAACTGAGATGTTGATAATGCGATGATTGAACTTCCGTTTCCAAGAATTATTAATAATGAGCATAAAATGATGATGCACTGACAAAATATTAATAATGCAGCGTCTATTGATGAGGCAAAGGAGTCACGCGTGTCTCACTTGAGCTCCCTATCAAACGTCCACACGACTGGCAAAAGTTTATATGCCTGGAAAGGAAAGAGAAAGAACGAGTATTGGTCAGAGGAACTCTGGAGCTAAAATAGAAAAAGCTATACGGGCATTTGAAACATCTGATCAACGGAAGTTTCGAATAGAGCAAGAGCTTCTACGTGAAGAGCAAGAAAAACTTGAGTCTAAGGTATCTGGTCCCGGTATATCAACTAGAATTCCTGTTTTTCGCATTTTTCATAGAATGGATAGGCCCTTTGCTCTGTGTTGTATTGATTGAGTTATTATTTAACCAGTTGGGAGTTATAATTTAATTTTTTGAGGTTGTTCTGTTTACCTACAAGTGTAATTAACCCGGGCAACTTCTGGTATCTCTGCTACTCCTCCTTTATATATATACTAGCTGTAGTACCCGGCGTCCCTCGGAGAAAAATATAGTTTTTTACATATTTATGTATACAGGATAGTGTTCAAACATGGGGTGATAAGTGGTTCAATAGTTTTTAGAACATTTACAGACGCACCCTGAGCCTGAATTTTTATATATAAAGACAAGAAGAATGTTTGTTTGTGGGTATTTAATAGAAATCTACAGTTTTATTCCGATCTTGATGAAATTTTGCATACTTGACCTTCAGAGCATGAGGAAGGTCACTGTCTATCTCAGATTTAGAAAAAATAATAATTATTGATAAAAATTTGATATCCATGGTTATGGCAAGGCATTTTAATGAGAAATATTTCATGACCAACAATGCAAGGCAAAGTTTGTGCAACAATGCTTATTAGCAATGATATCAACACGCAATTCACAAACACTCTGCATGGACCAACAATTTATATCTCATGACCAACAATGCAAGGTAAAGTTTGTGCAATATAGATAAGTTTCAATTTGTAACAATGCATAGAATTCCTGTTATTCAGGCTTTTCTTAGAAAAAAGAGTTCTTAGTACACAACAATTTCTTGAAAATCTTTAAAAATGATCAGTAACTGGAGATAATGAAGAGTTAGCAGACTATTGAGAAAGAGTGGAAAGACGACAGAGGAAGCACTCCTTTATCTTCGTGCTGTATTGAGTAAGCAAGTAAATAGAAGAATCGGCGACCGCTAGACTACAAGAAGTGTGGGAATTGCTTCAAGACATCGAGAGAAGTGTGGGAATTGCAACATCAAGTGTACATCTAGACTAAGATTACGTGAGTAAGAAATTATTTCGACTATCCTTGGAGAGGACCATCCATTGTGAGCCTTTAAAATTTTTTTTCGAATTTTCATTAAGAATTTTTACTGTATTAATTCTAAGCGTTTTCATGTCTTTATTATTAAGATACTGCAAAATTTAATCCAAGAAAGAAAAAAAAATTCCGAGCTTATTTGGTAGCACATCAGATCCAAACATTTCATGAAAATACATTTTGACTATATTCTGTGGGAATGTGTATATTTTGGAAACTGAGATGCTGATAATGTGTTGATTGAACGTTTGTTTCCAAGAATTATTAATAATGAGCATAAAATGATGATGCAGTGACAGAAATAAGGCAGTGTCTGTTGATGAGGCAACGGAGTCACGCGTGTGTCCCTTGAGCTCCCTATCAAACGTCCAGACGACTGGCAAAAATTTATGTGTCTGGAAAGGAAACAGAAACTCTGCAACTAAAACAGAAAAAGCTATAGTTATCCCAGGCAACGCCGGGTACCTCTGCTAGTGAAATATATTAAAGTGTGATAACAGAAGCGCAACTACACCATGCTGTCTTACCTAGCCGTGTAATAACCGAATGTTTTGCTTTCAGCATTTTGAATGAAGACTAATGAATGCTAGTGTATTGGAATAAACTCTTTTCCTTTACAATAAATATATTTTATTATTCACAATTTAATTCATAAGTTATTATTTTGAAACATTTAGATTTTTTGGTGATTTTTGAAGTCTTCAACTTATATATAATTTCAAGCGCTAGTTGAATTTCTATGTGCTTTGAAGTACTCTATTTATTTCTACAAATTCCTTCCTCTCTATATGTGCTGGCTAAAAAGAGCGTTACGGGTGATGCAATAATTTTAATTTTTCGTCATACAAAATACAAGCGTTTTGCGATTTTAGATACTGCGAAAAGCTTGCACGTGCCGTGTTTGCGGTCCCGCATTCGATTGTGTCCACAGATGCGAGTAAGAATAGGTACCTTAAACATAGACATTGTGTTTACTTGACATAGCGACAGACCCGCGCTTATTTTTTCTCACTTCAGTTATTCTAAGCCCTTATTCAGGATTACTGATGTACATGATTCTGTAGACTCGTCCAGTGATAAACAGATAAAAGGTTTATGTATTGTATAAGATATTTATATATTTGTTGCATCTAAAAGCATTATCATGATTCAATGTTTCGGATTGCAGATTCGAAACTAAGTCATCTTTTTTTTCTGTGTTTTTGTGAGGTTTTCCGCCTTGCTCTTATAAACGGACTACTCTTTTATCCAGTGTAGGGAGGAAAGGGGGGAGGAGTAGGTGTTATGATGAATGATAACATCTTGACAAATTAGGTGGTATCTGGAGAAATTTGGTGGAATATTAGGGGACGGTAGCTGGCGTTCGAGTAGATCGAACTGGCAACCCTGTCTTTGCTCGTAATTGTGTGGCGTCTGACTTTGCGTTTTAGAATAACCTATAGGTTTAGATTCACGTCCGGAGACTGTGCAGGCCGCTCAGGAGGTCAATATGATTTTCCCGAATCCACGTCATTGAGCGGGCTGATTTACGACATGGCGCGTTGTCCTGTTGGAATTTAACGCCGTTCATGTTTGTATCAACAAAAAGAGTCAAAAATGAGGGCAGTACTGCTGATTTTAGAACATTGATATACTTCATAGAGTTCATTCGGACAACACACATGAACATTTAGCCAACTCATGGAACCCCAAACCATCACGCTTCTTACGCGGTGTTTTAGGTCGGTGAGTTAAATTCTTTGCCCACTCGTCGTCGCACGTAAATAGCGCCAGGAGTAGCAAAAGCCTGAAATAAAAGGAAATACAGAGACTTTATTAATTAAATAAATCGTCAGTGAATATTATTTTTAATTTAATTTGTTTTGTCTGTTTAAATGACACAATTATTTAACTTACTTCAAAGTTTGATTCGTCTGACCAAACGATATTTACCCAATCTTCTTCGGTGAAATGTTGATATTTTAGAGCCCATGCATAACGCGCCTTCCTATTGTTATCATAGAGCCATGTGTTCTTTCTGATTTGGAGCATAAGTGGTGTGTTTTAAGTAAACCTGTGTCAATGTCAATCTTTTACCCAAAATGTTGTTGCCACGGAAACCGATGTGGGGATGATCCAAAAATGCAGCAAAATCAGTATATTTTCATGATGATGCACTTATAGAGCGTTCTGTCAACACCACTTAAAAGAAAGCCTGCGCAGGGAAATGTCATACACTGTTAAATCATCAACCTAATCATAATTTAGGGGTTTTTATAAGCTTTTTATAACTTTGCTGTGTTAGTTTGTTTAGGTCAAATCTTGTAATCAATATTAAACCAACTTTCCGACAAGCTACGGAGCTGCAATTTGACGCACTTATGCAGAATCGACGACAATTTATGATAAAGAAAAAAATTTTCAAATCGGTTCATTGGTTCGTGTTCTAATGGTACTAACTCATTACTACGAATTGATTGTTGTAACAATTGGACATTTCGTTATGGCGAGAGGTAAATGTATCTATTGTTTATTGTTGCAAAATTAAGCTGTATTGTTGCCACTAAATAAAACATTATAAAAGCTTGGTTTGATAAAACCTTTTTCCTCTTAACTTGTTATTGGTAGAAATACGATTAAAGATGACTACTTATAACGTTTTAACAATGTATAACGTTTCCGTGCGCAAGCTTTCTTTTAGCTGGTGTTGGTTCTGTTGCCTTGGCAATACATTTGTTTTCAAGAATTGTTAACAATGAGCAGCAAATCACTATAGCAGACGATATAGTTAGGGCAATGTATGTCGAGGTAACACCATAGGGTGCGTTCACTTATTCACTTGGAGTCACTCCGAGTGACTCCCGTGACTCTGAGTCATTCGGTTTCCGTTTCTTTATTTGCTCCGAGTCATTTGGTCTCCGTTTCTTTATTCGCTCGGAGTTAACTCCCTTGACCTCTTACATCAGGGTACGCTTGAAGTCTTTCGGAGTTTGTTTCTTTATTCGCTTGGAGTGCGACTCGGATTAACTCCCTTAACTCCTGCTTTCAAGCTGGAGTCATCGGAGTCAAAAAATTTAATGAGAAAGACGACGCAACAATGAAGAGTGCCAAAAAGTTGCGACTTCAACGATGATTAATTTTGTTACAATGAGATATCGTTTGCGAGCGCGCTTGTTAGGAGCTGTGGCAACCACACAAACAAAAGAAGACTTTATTTCTTCAAGCTGGCGTATACGTTGTTTAACTATCAACATGGCCTCCTCTATCTTTCGAAAGTGCACGATCATAACCTACCATAATTGGTTAGCCTTCCATTGTTGTAGGCTTGGTACGATACAAACGAATATTTAGCTTAAATTGATCGAAAATTTGATTCAAGACAATTTCTTCAGCATAATTATTAATTTTTATTTTCTCAAACTCAGTTCCATCTTTACGCATGAGGCCACCCTAGCCTCTGTGATAACAAATTAAAATTACAATTATGATCAGAAATTTGTTTTTATAAAAATAATAAAAAATAAAAAAATAATATTATTTATTCCTGTTAATAAAAAATAATTTAATGTCAAAGGTTCCCCATAACCAAAAGTGCCATGGGCACTGCTCATGCTTTTCTGATGCCTTCGAGGTTGCGAAGAGGGGAAAAATATCTTGAATCGTTCACAAGCAGTGTTACCAATTTAGCAGGGATGTGTCCAATTTAAAAGCTCATTTTCATTATTTTGTGCATTATACTTTAATTTACGAAGTAGTATAATATGTTTATTTATTAATGAATGATTCTATACTCATTTATAAATGGAGAAGATAAAATAACAAATAATAAGAATAAATAATAATTTCACCAATGAATAATGATAAGAGTTTTTGAAGAGAATTGAAGACTTGTAAATGAACGGTAGATGGTTGCTGTGCATTGTTTAATTTTTATTAAAAATGTCCAACAAAAGACAAGCGCATGAAAAAAGAAGGCTAAATTGGCAATACTGCACAGAAATGATTATAACGATCAAAATCTTCGATTGTTACGTCGTTGTGTTGACTCTGAGCCATGATACTAGTACTCTGATCACGTGATCACATTGACTCGGAGCATGACTCCGAACGAATAAGTGAACGCACCCCTAGACAGAAGGCATGCGCACAGTAACTGTATGCATTGTTACATCATCATCAAACGGCCAAATTTATGGTTTATTATTGATAGAAATCAACGCCATCTAAAGACAAGGCCTGGGCGCTAAAATTTCATTTCATTGTTGCATCATCTCAGTAGGGAAAATTTAGGGCTTATTATTGGTAAAAATACGGCTAACAATTCCCTACTGAGGGGATGTGACAATGTAATGACGTTTCAGCGCCCAGGCCTTATCTTTAGATGGTGTTGTAGAAATACGATAAACAATACCGCTTTTGTGTGACATAACAATGTATGACGTTTCTGTGCGCAAGCCTTCTGTCTAGGTGGTGATGGTCGAGGACACAAAGGAGATACACGTGTCTCTCTGAAGGAACTCCCTAGGAGAAGAATAGATGAATTGCGGCGCTGAAAAGTCCAGATGTCCATCAGCATTCACGGTGCAAGGGAAGATTTACCATAAGGCGTGATCGTTGCTTCTGCTGCCAGATCAACCATCAAATGACGAGGGATGACGAGGGATTACCTGTAGTTAGACTCTATAAAAAGGAAGTGTGTTTTTTAGAGGTCATCAAACCCATTGGGATGGCCGTTGGTCTTTGCTGTCTCAGAGAATGTAGAATTCCTGAAAACCAACATGAGTTATTATTTAACTTCTTGAGGTGATTCTGTTTACCTACAACTGTAATTATCCCAGGCAACTGTGGGTGCTTCTGGTATTAATTTAATAACAGAAAAAGCATTTAACAAACAATCAGACAGAAAAATCTTATTTATATTATATACAGGATGCCTCAAACTTCTAGTGTAAAAACAAATGTTAGAGAACAGTAAACTTTGTATTTTGAGATAGGGAACCAATGGTCGGAAATGCATATTCCAGATATCACGAGATCTTGAAGGAGTAATAGTCAGGAACATGCATAATTTAATATACTTTTAAGGGAATTTTATGATAGCTTCTGCTTTTGTTGCAATGCAGCCCCTAGATCAACAGGATAACTATCAAAAGATTAAGTAAAGTATGAATTCATTTACATTGCTACCAGATGATGCAAGGATATCATAAATAAATGAAGATATTTATGGTTTGTTTTCATTCCTTTGCTTTATTTTTTAAAATAATGTCTGATTGATGGTTCTTAGACGTTACTTAATTATAAGACCATTTAATGTTGGCCACCGAAAGAATCAATTTCTTTATTTCTGAGAGTTTTTACCCCTCTTTCTTAACATCACATTTAATCCTTCTCTCTCTCTCTTTCTTTCTGTTTCTTTCCTTCTCCTAAAATCGTTTCTTTTTTGCTGCATTGAGGCTTTTAACTCCTGGAGTTACCGATAGTTGTTCAAACGAATGGCGGCCGTCCCGAGGGGATCCGTGTCAAAATGGAACTTTGTGTAGCAGCGGACAGGATTGGAACACCATGAATATTTGAACATGAACCCACACACGGTCACACACATCCACACTGACATAGCATACAGAAAAGCTCCTCCCTTTTTTGATGGAAGAACAAGTTTAAGAAAAAAAGCCCCTAAGCAAACTTACTTTAAATTAAAAACGATAAGGGTTTAAAGAAAAGGGAAAAAAATTAACAAAAAATTCCCTCTTTTCTAATGAAAGATCAATACAGTCCAATCGCTTCTTTTATTGTCTGCAATCAAGATAAAAATGTTCAAATGGGTCTGTCTTATCCCAGATTCATTGTTTAGTTGATTGATCCAATCCGATCACTTCCTCGGGTTTCCCAGAAAACCCAAGAGGGAATTGGAAAACGAGCTTTTTTTGTTCTCCCTCCCATCACATTATATGCATGAAAGGAAAGCCATTCGTCGTCTCATCTGAAACACTTGCTTCCTTTTTTCCCCCACTTCTTCCCTGTGTGAACTTTACCTCTTGCAACCGCATTCTGGGCACGGTTTTTCTTTTTTTTTCCCTGGTCTTTGTCAAACCTTAGCCCTTAACGACAAACTTAACGGTATTTGATGTACAGAGCTCGGTATACAATGGTTTTTTGACTGACAGCAATGGCACTGCTTCTTTGACAACTCTGCTTGCAGAAGAACAAATGGCTTTACTTTAAAGGTTCTCTTTTCTTTTTATTTTTTCAAAATTACACAATGAAAAGATTTCGTTTCGGGTATGCAACAGGGCAAATACGAAATCAGGTATAAGTTCAAAGAATAAACTTAAATGCCAACAGTCATATTTAATGCTTTTTAGTTTTTGTTTTTTAACTTTTCGTAAAGAAACGACTGTGATAGCTATTGAAACTTGATTACAACCAAACATATAAACCAGTGAATTCGAAGCCTAGCTTGCATTGCCATACGAAACATTATTTTTCTTCTTCAACATTTCTCTCTGACTTAAGGATGTTTTCTTATATAGGCTTACTATAAATGATTCGTTTGATTTCAAAACAGTGTATTTTCCTAAGTATAACACCACAGATATAATGGATACATGAAATAAACCGTAAACTCACCAAGTTTGAATCGCGATACTCTAAATGGCAGCTAGGAGACAAAGCGAGAAAAGAGGTTTTGTGTGTTGGAAAATAGGAGATGTGCATTTGTTATTGCAGTGCAGCGTGCATTCAAAAGAGAGTACAGAAACAGAACCGCCATATAAACATAGTTTGCCATCACTAGATTGGGTGTGTTTGTTTGGATGAGATAGCTCTGTTTGCTTGTCCGCCCCCCTCCTCTCCTAGGTCACCTCATGTAACCTAGTATGACTTTTCCTTTGTTGGTACGTTATGGATCTTGGCCAGTGACACTGCTAGAACACTGTCATCGACGCTGCTGTGATGACCATTGATGGGGGAATCCTATAAAATATATGGACTGATCTTGACTACCGCTTGACGTGTGTTGTGTTACCAGAAGGGCATACATAGAACATTTGTAGAGTGTGAAGAAAACTTGGTGAAAATACAGTTCTTTTCCTGTATCAATTTTACCTGTATGTGTAATAATTTGGAAAATACACTGTTTAGAAATCGAATGAATCATTTAAAAAGGTAGAAGTGTCTCTATCCAACTCTTCTTGGCATCCGAGAGGAAGATCGGGTGGCTCAAGAACGATGAAAGTGGATACAGAAGGCTGATGTGATGTTCGAATCTTTATCCACTACCTCACTCTCCAAAACCAGACGGAGACATCGTTTGGCGTTCGCTCGACGTCTCTTCAAATGCTGCTGATGACATATGCCGGATGTCAGCTACCCAGGTAATTTTGGCTCTAAGCGCTGCGCCTGCTGCTTTCCGGAACATCAGAGCGTTGATCTCGCTCTTTACCTGTCTAATGTCGGCAACAAACTATTCCTTGGGAGTGGAACTACAGAGGAGTCTCAAGATCTTTTGCAGCATGAGAAGATGACGACGATGAAGAGTCTCATGCAATATCATCTGGGTGGCCATTAAAGTCACCAGCAATCACTACAGGAAGTGATGAGCACAAAAAGTATCAATGTCTATAAATAATGAGATTATTTGAAAAAATGGAAGGAAAACTTCTGCGACCAAGATTCGAACCAGGAATCACGAGTATCACGCTCAACGCCTCTAGCAATTGGGGCACCGCAGACACTGTATAGCCATGCTGTCACTAAGTATCTTAAAGACAACCTGCCCTGCTATTGGGCTTTCCATTTTGACAACTTGTTTGCTTTTAAGGGTCTGTGGTTGCCCAATTGGTAGAGGCGTCGAGCGTGATATTCGTGGTTTTTGGTTCGAATCCAGGTCGCAAATTTTTCCTTCCATTTTTAAAAAATTTATATCTTTATCTAATCTTTGGAGAATTAGCTCCAGTACTTATTTATTATTTCTTATGTGACTAAAGAATGTTTGTTTCTCTACTTTTTCACTTAGGGCATACACATTAAGCAGATGTAAATTGACACCAGATATTGAGATGTCTAACCAAATCACTCTCCACTCGTAGTCGCACATAAAGTTCGTTGCCTGGATAGATGGATCCAGGACGATGATGGCTATCCCTTGGCCATACAGGAAGGAAGAATTGATAGGAAAAAACTGTACCTTGGGGTAACGATATGAAGGCCGGGGAGATTATGTCACTCTTGTGATGGGACTAATTTCACTTCCTGAAGCAGAAGAATGTCCGGCACATACACAGCTGTAAACATTGACAACATCGATTGTTTAAATCGAGAATTGAGGGATCGAACATTCAATGAAATGACCTTAATGTTAAAGATTTAAAGACGGCGAAGGCTGGCCTGCATCCTACGGAATATGTTGACTCGAAGCCGATGAAGGAGCCCAAAAGTCTTGTGGATCGGCGAGCGGGTGCAGTAGGAAGAGCCACTGCAATGGTGACTTTTGCTGCTCTCCCGATCGGTAAATGATGCCTTCACATCTGCGATGGCGTCGGTTCTTCTTTCAAGGATTTTTCGTCCTGAGACGACCATGTCGTTGCAGGGGAATTCGCCTCACTAGTCGCTCGTGTGATGTCGGAGGGAAAGGTGGAAACTCCTCCATCGAAATTGCCAGCTGAGAATCCAAAGAGCCATCCACGTTGTCCTCGATAGAGCTCACATCTTCGACCATCATGATATCTACTGATGGCTCTGAAGGAGGGATGGCATCCTATGGCTCTGGAGACGGAGATGAGATGATTTCCTGCGGCTCTGATGGCGGAGATGGAGGTGGCTTGAATGACGAAATCAGGGGTGGAAATATCTGAGGCGGAG
Organism: Rhysida immarginata; assembly: GCA_023313115.1. Lineage (NCBI taxonomy): Eukaryota > Metazoa > Arthropoda > Chilopoda > Scolopendromorpha > Scolopendridae > Rhysida > Rhysida immarginata. The sequence continues at coordinate 805,619 of JAHWFO010088791.1, forward strand.
ATGAATCTGCTGATGGCTTGTTTAGAGCAGTGGTCGGCAACTGGTGCACAGTGGCAACGCCTCCTATAAAGAAAGCCTCCGCACTGAAACGTCATACATTGTTAGATCATCATTCTTCGTCCCGTAGCCCACGAGAAAGACTGGCTCTGGCGCGGAAAAGTCACCTGATCATCTTAGTCCGAATAACAATGTAACCTTCCTTGTTTCCAACAAACGAAAAATTGCTGATTGTTAAAATCCAAGATGGAAACAATGAAGGTTACATTGTTATTCGGACTAAGATTAGTCCAATGGGGTCAGGGTTTCGGGGGTGGAAATTAGAGAGGACCAAATGGTCTACGTGTATTCTATATACAAAAAATGTTTTTATGTTTGTCCTGTTTTAAAATGCAACTTGGAAGTAAGTTAAACTTTATAAAGTTAAAATTTAACGCACATAATGGAAAAATCTAAAACTGGAGAAAAGTCTCTTAGAAACGTAGAAATTAATAATCTTTATAAAATAGACTTGTTTCATGTTTGTTTGCCTGCATGTGTGAACAATCAGCACATGGTGTTTGCGTTAACAATCAGCTGGTCGTGTTTTTGTGTTGCATCAACAATGGTTGATGAAATTAATAAATGCCGTAGCCGACGAAAAAGACAGGCCCCGACACTGAAAAGTTATCTCTGACCATCTTAGTCCAAGCAACAATGTAACCTTCATTGTTTCCATCTTGGATTTTACCAATTAGTGATTTTTTCGTTTGTTAGAAACAATGAAGGTTATATTGTTGCTTCGAATAAGAAGATCAGGTGTCTTTTCTGTGCCAAGGCAACACCACCTAGACAGTAGGCCTGCGCACAAAAACGTCATACATTGTTGCATCACACGAAAACGGCTATTGTTAATCGTATTTCCATCACGGTCTATAGATATTCATGGTCATCGAGCTCAATTGTTAAAATGAAGCTAAAGTTTCTAGCTCCCGGTAGGGTGGGAACTCTATTGAAAAGTGGTGCTGCATGTACAATCTGCCCAACAAGGCCGCTCTAATATAGGTCATGACAAGGTATCCCATCATACATTATTTTGAAGCAAAATGGCGGATCGTTTATCAAACTAAACAATCGAAAACTAATATCTGTGCTCTCAGAACGATTTATAGCTGAACAATCGGTCATATTAAACGTATTTATATTTTTAAAAAGCAAATTTCTTGAGTTCGAAGCAAATTTCTTAAGTTAGATTTCTTGAGATCGAAGCAAAATGGCGGCCTTGTCATGACCTCTATTAGAGCGACCTTGCTGCCCAACTGCGCCTGCAGCGCCACCCTATCGGCAGACAGAAACTTTACTTTCGTATTCAGTTTCAATGAAAATCTCTATCGTAGGTTGCGGTCGGCTATAGTCACGATCTATAGAAGTAAATGGCCGTTCAACTCCCGTCATTTTCCATTGTTAAGGGAAGCTAGGGAATTCAGATCACGCTAGGAGCCGCATAGTCGAAATGGACTTTCTGCGCTCTATGCGACACCTAGCGTGATCTGAATTTCCTAACTTGTAATTTTATTTATTTAGTTGATGCCCAAAATTAATAGTGAGCTATGTAATGCATTCAATAGTTGGATTGTCAATTATTTCTTTAAGATTATGTAGAATACATTAACTTCGGCAGTATTTGCCAATAAATTCCGACTGCATTGAAACTGAAAATGAAACTAAAATTTCTAGCTCACGATAGGGCGGCGCTGCATGCGTTTTTAGTCCGATTGTGCTTGCAGCGCCATTTTTCAATTGAGTTACCCCCCTATCGGGAGCTAGAAACTTTAGTTTCATTTTTCAGTGGAGTTGGATGACCATCTACTATCTAAAGACTATGTTATAGTGAGATCTATGCGGCACCCTGCGCGATCTGTTTTCCTTAGCTTCTCGAAACAATGGAAAATGGCCAAAGCTCGATGACTATGAATATCTATAGACCGTGATTTCTACCAATAATAACATCTAAATTTGGCCGCTTGATCATGAGATAACAATATAAGACGTTTCTGCGCGCAGGCCTTCTGTCTAGGTGGTGTTGGCCAGGGCCTGTCTTTTTCGTCAGCTACGATGCTTGCCTTAATAAACAAATAAATAAATAAATAAATAAATAAATAAAAATCATTATTATTTTTTTATTATTAAAATCTTTGGAGAGATGTAGAAAATTATTCCAAAACAAATAAGAGAATACAACTTCCAGGGCGTGCAGCTGCTGAAATTTTTGCTGAAAAGATGAAGGTATAGACATATCGCAAGATCTAGAGCCCTGAATGAAATGATCGATTAAGGAAAAAAGGGAAGTTAATTCTCAGACATGACTTTATATCATACTTTTCCGTCCAGGAATTATCACCCGTACTCGCCTTCTTTTTATTAATCGACCATTCCACTGAAGGCTCTAGATCTTGCGGTTTGACTATACTTTCCCGTTTTGTAGTAACTTTCTTTAGCGAATTTATAGACAATGTGTATCTAAATATATTAGAAAATTATAAAGATCTCTACTGTTTGTGTGAAAGAGCAATCCTTGCTGCTAAACTGATACTGTCAATATCTACAACCATTTCAGGACATGATTCCACGCTCTGTGAGTGAATACAACTCTATTGAGACAGTTACATGTTGATGAGGGATGTTGATGAGGCTGTAGTCAGAGTTCCTCAACTCTTTGAATCCATCTATGAAGTATATTTTAATATAGACAGAAATATTTTGATATTCAAGCTTTCCTTTGATATTCTAAAATGTTAAGGATGCAATGTCGAATTTTCCTGGGCAAACCCAATTGGACACAAAATTCCAGTGCGAGCATTTTAAAGAGTTCTTTTCGTTTTTCCAAAGTGAATACTTACTTTACTAATTCTAAGGATTTTTCATGTGTTCTTATTTATATTCAAATTCAGATACTGAAAAATTTCGTCAAACAGCCCCCGCAACGCCGAGCATATCAGCTAGTTATGTATATAAAGGAGTGAAATTTGATATACAGATTCCTCTAAGCAAGATCTATATATATAAGAAGTTTGGCCCAAATTGTCCAATGCAGTCGGAGTTGTGGGGGTGGCAATTACTTGGTCTTTAGAACTATGGCAACAAATGATATATGATATATCATTCCATCGGAAATGATGAGAAACGAAATAAGATAGAGCTCTTATACACTTTCTAAATACTACATTCGAGAAAATCAATTTTTCGATTAAAAAAATTGGGGAGAGGTTAAAAAGTGAGATAAAAGGGTAAAAACAGATGATCTCAGGGCTACTTTCCTATGCCTTACTCAGGAGGATTAATTTCTTGTTTACGCTTGAGCCATTCTGCAACTGATTTGACATCTTGTTTAAATCTATTTTCTTTCGTAACACTCATTTTTAGAACCATTATTTCATTTAAGTCGCCTACAACCTACCATGTATAAATTCCATCTTTGTTGTATTTCTTCAATTTACTTCATAATTTTGGCTTGATAATGGTGTAAAACTTAAACGGGCATCGCCTTGTACAAATTTACTTTATTAAAATGCCATTTTCAATTGGTTTTTTAAGATCCGTCTGCCCCCTTCATATTCGGTATGTAGCTTATTATAGGCATGTTCTGCTTCACTCTTTAGTTGGTTTCGATTGGCTCACTGGGTCGGAGTTACGGGGGTGGGATTTAGAGGGTCCATTTGTCTATATGGTTAAACCTTTTCTTACATTACCATGAAGTTTGGGCTAAATTATCTCAGTGTTGTCGGAGTTGTGGCGGTAGCGTTCACTTGTCTTTAGAACTATTAACGTTTCCAAATGGCAATATTTATGGGGCCCAAATGAAAAGGAGACTTTCACTTTAGCGCCGTTGTATCTAATTGAAGTTGTTAAATATGCTTGTCGATAGATGTAGCGTCATCCTGGCTCTCCACATCCCAAAACAGCTCATTCTGCCATGAAGGTCAGAAAAATGATGCTTAGTTTCTTTTGACGAAGAAGGGGCCATACTCCTCGACTGGTTAAAACGGGGTGAAACAGTTAATGCTGAACGGTACTTCAATAAGTTGCTGAAGTCGAAACGGGCTATCGAAAACAAGCGCAGAGAGAGAAGCTCTCGAAATGGATAGTGCTGTTCCAGGACAACGCCTGGCCAAGAATATCCTCCACCTGCTGGAAACATTTCGAAGGGAAGTCCTCAAACATCCTCCGTACAGCCCCGACATCTCTCCATGTGACTCCCATATTTTTGGTCCCTTAAAAAATCACTGATAAGTCATCGGTTCACCTGCGACAAGGAAGTCCAGAATACCACCGTAAAAAAAAAGGATACGTGTGCAACTCAGGAGTTTTAACGCTGAAGCCATCATTCGCTTCTTGCACTCTGAGATCAGTGCGTCATTATCAAAGGCAATTATATGTAAGCGTCATGTTACACATTAACTGAACGTCAAATATTCTGCACTTAAAATATTCGTTAATTAAAATATTCGTTAGATATAACCGCAGTCTCCTTTTCATTTGGGCACACATTATATAGTAAGTCCTAATATTCGATCGGAAATGAGGAGAAACGAAAAACGACAAAATTCTTTTCCATTTTCTAAATACTACAAGAAAATGAAAGCTACCAAGTCCGGAAAAAAGGGGTAAAATACTGGCTTCCGCTACCTTCCTATACTATCTTGGTATGGCTAATTCTCGTTTATGCGATTCTTTGTTTTTTTCTTTAAAGATGGATAAAAACGGTAATTTTTAAAACTATTTTATTAGTTACTTAAGTTTTACTTGTTATCTGATAAGTATAGACATTCAGGTGGAAATGGTTGGCTTCGAAAATGAGGAGAAAAAATTGAAGAGTCTGAAAGTAAAACTGAATTATTAACCGTATCGATTAATGATTATGTGATATGCAACTTTAACTTGGATAAAATCAAGTTAAAAGCACAACGCTTGGATTTTAGCACTTGTTTCTGTAGCATGATTCGCAAACTTAAAAAAATCAGATTGCGCTCCTGTTGAAAAGCAGATGAAGGATAATAATAACTCACACTCTGAGCAAAATATACCAAACAGGGATCAAATCTCAGATTAATATGTTGGGACCTTCCAGAATGTTGATGAAGATGACATAAGCACAGTCGTGTAAATAACTTTCCTTGATGTCTGGCCAACGTACGATATTGCATAGAAATTAGAGATAAAAGCAGTAAAATGTAAACTGTTAAAAAGCGATAAATGTAATAAAATTTGAGTCATGCTAAAAGGCAGACTTTCGTAAACTACTTTATAGCATTATGTGCTTCAATAACAGTTTCACAAATTATATTAGATTCGACATCTGTGCATCCTGTACTTTCTTTGCGAATCAATTGAGTGTCCACCTTTTATGGTCGGAATAAATGACCTTCATTAGCTAAACAAATTTTATTAACTGTTAACTTTTAGCAAGTTTTTAAGTTCGACCTTTTAACAACAATTGATCGACTATTTGTATTTCGAATGAAACCCATTAATAATGTGATCGCACTAATTGCGGTTAAAACAAAGTCTTCTGATAATAACTTATTGAATTTAATTGAAGTCAATTAATTCGTCTAGTCTGCAACTAATAACTTTTTGGCTATGTCCCATTTTGCAAACGTCTATCCGTTTTCTAGTATCAATAATCTAGAATCAATATGAAGAGCCAGAAATATTTCAATTTTTAGAACAAGGCGACTAAATTCTTATCATAGAAGCCTAAGAGAGACCCTTTTGTCAAGTTATGTTCTTTACGACGAAAGTGGCCCTGAATTTGTTAGAAACAAGGATTAATAAAAGGAACCTTTCGCATTGTAAAAAAAAAAAAAAAAAAAAAAAAAAAATTGAGTGCACCTAAAAAATTTGAACCTTTCGCATCAATCTGTAACACTTTTGAGTGCTTAATTTCTAATTTTACATTGTACATCGGATCTGCTCGCTTTAATTTTCACTTATAAAATTTATTTGAGATTTCTAGATTGTTTAAATCAAGTAAAGTTCAGTTTCGTGAGAACGATCATAAATTAATAAGAAATGCTGGATCCATTTTCATCTGCCAGCTCAGTGGCCGATTGACGTAAGGCTTAAATTTTAATACTCTTGATCCGCTTGAAAGTACGTTCAAATCCTATTACGGCAATTTTAAGTACATATTTTGTTTATACTTTGTTGAGGTCTCAAATGAAGGAGATATATCCATTACTTGAATTGATAAGCCCATCCTCAGTCTTGAAGATCATCAGGACTCTGGTGTGAAAAGATGATAATCCTTCATCCATGTATCATGACTTCAGTTTTGATTCATTTTTATGTATTGTTTAAAAACATAAACAGACGTTAAAAAATTGTATTATCTTAATATTATACGGTGTGGTGCAGAAGTCTGGACCTATAGGCAATTTACTATAGAATATTTTAAACATAATTTTGATCATTTAAGTATTATTTAAAATTTTATTTATTATAAAAGGAAAATTAAAAGATATCATTAAAAGAGAACACAACCAGAATTAAAAGATAAAATCACTCAGGAAATTGAGATCATAAGAGGGAATAACTGTAGCTCAGAATGTGCAAAGATCATGCATGCGTCTCCCGAGTGAGAAAGTGTTTGGAAGGAGGTGGATCACTTTTCGAACACTTATAGTAAACGGTAAATTATTGTATAGTAATTGATTATATTAGTAAATTAAATAATTAAAAAATTTCTATAATAAATTGGCTCTATGGGCCCAGATTTTTGCACTACCCTATATATCGCCGACGGACAGACCAACGTAAGGATTAAGCTTGTATTCTTATATGTATAGCTTTAACTAAAGCTGGTATAAGGGGTCATTGAAGTATTTTTTGGGGCCATTTTCTCGGATGTAGCATTTTGAAAATCGAAAAGAATGTCTTGTGCTCGTGATTACCGTTCGAATGACATATTACATGCCTTATATTGCCAATAAAAAAATTTAATAGGGGGGGGAGTTGGGTCTCAATAGCCACGTGACTGTTAGGCAGGTTTCAGTGACAAACTAATCAGGTGAAATCAGGAAGGGTCTCCATCGAATAGCGAAAACAGAATTGAAAAAGTTAAGGCATTCTCGAGTAATCGTCGGACATACAGACGGACAGACACACAAACCGATCGAAACCAATATATGCTTTTCAGTATATAATAATTTGGTCAGTTTGGTCATTAAAACTAAGATTCGGGTCAAAAATATGCCAAGTATTTTAATTACATTTGTAGAATTTCCAACTTTCAGGCCAGTCATTATTTTGGTTTTGGTGGTATTGAGACACAAGCCTTACTACCATATCAATTTGATAAATATGTCAAGTTCTTGATGAAGAATGTCCTGAACCAAGCTATGATCTTGAACGGGATAGGTTGTAAACAAGAAATTGTCATCAAAGTAGCTCCAGATTACTGTGTTTAAACGGTGACTATACAGGGTTACAGGGAAAGTCGACCTAGATATTTAAGGACGTTATTAATTAGGTTGTTGCCGATAGATTTGACCGTATATCCTACTATCCAAAAGTTAACCGTTTTCTAGATATGTGACTTTTAAATGAAAAGAAATAAAAAAAAGGTGACTTAGTTTCGAATTTGCAATCCGAAACATTGAATCATGATAATGTTTTTAGATGCAACAAATATATAAATATATTAAACAGTACATAAACCTTTTATTTATTTATCAATGGACGAGTCTACAGAATCATGTACATCAGTAATACTGAATTAGAGGTTAGAATAACTGAAGTGGGAAAAAATAAGGACGGGTATCGAGTCTGTCGTTATGTCAAGTAAACACAGTGTCTTTGTTTAAGGTGCCTCTTCTTACTCGTATCTGTGGTCACAATCGAATGCGGGACCACAAACACGGCACGTGCAAGCTTTTCGCAGTATCTAAAATCACAAAACGAGTGCATTTTGTATAACGAAAACTTAAAATTATTGCATCACCCGTAACGCTCTTTTTAGCCGGCACGTACAGAGAGGACAGAATCTGTAGAAATAAATATAGCACTTCAAAGCACATAGACATTCAACCAGCGCTTAAATTATACACTGAGTGGCCATATTATTATGACCACCTGATATGTTTATGCAAATGCGCGCACGGACGTCGCCACAATGTTGCTAGCGGGCCGAACCCATATAAAAAGGGAAGCTGAGTGTCGTCGACAACAGTAGACGAGTTCCATTCTTCAACTATGGGTAAACGACGCGATTTAACAGCCTTCGAACGCGGGATGATTGTAGATGCTCGGAGCTATGGAGCGAGTATCAGCGAAACAGCAGCATTTGTGGGGTCCTCAAGAGCAGCCGTCGTTAAAGTATTTAAAGACTGGTCGGTTAGCCGGAAGACGGGGTCTGAACGTTCGCGTTGTGGCCTCCCGCGGATGGTTGCTGATCGGACAGAACGGAGACTGTCACGACTGGTAAAGGATAACAGAAGGGCAACTGCGCACGAAATCACTTCTGACCTTAATCAGGGGTCCTCCAAAACGGTCTCTGAATGCACTGTCCGTCGCACACTGCATCGCAGGGGATACGGAAGCCGAAGACCTGTCCGCACACCTTTGCTTTCTGCAGTCAATAAGCGGAAACGAATCCAATTCGCTCAGGAGCAAAAGGACTGGACTATCGAGCAGCGGAAACATACATGTAGTCTGACGAGTCACGATTCCAGTTACATTATGCAGGCGGCCGCGTGAGAATCTGGCGGAAACAGCACTAAAGCTTGGACCCCGCATGCATGAGTACAACCCTTCAGGCCGGTGCGGACAGTGTTATGGTCTGGGGAAAGTTTTCCTGGCATGCGTTGGGTCCGTTAATACGTGTTGAACAACGTCTGGATGGCACAGCATATCTCCGTATCGTCGCCGATCAAGTCCACCCTGTCATGTTGATGGCGTACCTCAATGGAGATGGCTACTTCCAGCAAGACAATGCGCCATACCACAAGCTTGTATTGTGCAGGAGTGCTTCCAGGAACATGAGAGGGACTTTACCTTACTTCGGTGGCCCCCACAATCCCCAGATCTCACTCCAATTGAGCATTTGCGGGACGAAGTCGAACGAACCATCAGACGGCTGGATCCACCACCGTCCAATCTAGCACTAGAGAGTGTTATCCATCAGGCATGGTGTCAGATTTCTCCCACCACCTTCCAACATCTCGTGGAATCAATGCCACGAAGAATCACCGCAGTATTAAAGGCAAAAGGTGGCCCAACGAGATACTGACAGGGTGGTCATAATAATATGCTCACTCAGTGTACAGGGTGAGGCATTTATCTTGAGACAACTGAATATCTCGGAAACTAAGCATTGTACGAAAAAATGTTCAAAATCAAAAGTGAATTTTTTCGTGGGGGAAATTCATTAGTTAAAAAATTACCCCCCCCCCCGCCTTTTGAGGGGCGCTGGGGAGGGGGGGGTAACTCTGAAATCTTAAAGAGGAACCTCTATTTTTAATGGTATATTCAGATTGCACAGAATATTTGGTGTTTTTTCAATTGATCCAACCGTTTAGGAGATAGAGGCCCTGAAAGTGTGGAACTTTTAAAGTTTTGAACCCAATTTTATCGATGAAGACAAAGAGATAGAGAGTGGGTCTTACAGACATTCCTATTCTACTTTTTAATGGTCTTTAAGAATCCGAAGTCAGAAATTCTAAAATCCAATATTTTTCAATACACACGCATAGACTCCATAGCACTGCTGCCCACAAAAGTTTACCTGTGCACTAAAAAATTTTGAATTTTTGAAATTCTGATTTCGGATTCTTAAAGACCATCAAAAAATAGAATAGGAATGTCTGCAGACCCATTCTCTATCTTTTTTGTCTTCATCGATAAAATTGGGTTCAAAACTTTAAAAGTTCCACAGAGGACTAAACGTTTCGTTCAATCCCGTGTGATTTTTTAATTAATGAATTTCCCCCGCGAAATAATTCACTTTTGATTTTGGGCATTATTTCGTACAATGCTTAGTTTCCGAGTTATTCAGTTGTCTCAAGATAAATGCCTCACCCTGTAGATAAGTTGAAGACTTCAAAAACCATCAAAAAATCTAAATCAAACAATAATAATAACTTATGAATTAAATTGTGAATACTTACTTACTTACTTTTCAAACCCGCTTATCCGTTAGGGTCGCGGGGGCAGCAGCCCTATGGAGGATCTCCAGCGTTCGCGATCTTCCGCCATCAGGAGCATATCCTCCCTGGTAATATCCAAGCGACTCGAACCCAGATTCTCCATGTAGTCTAGCCAACTGGTTCTAGGCCGACCCCTTGGTCTCTTACCCACCGGCTTGGAAAATAACAACTGCCTAGGAAGACTAGTTTGCGGCATCCGTATCACGTGGCCATACCAGCGCAACTGAGATCTCTCAATGCGGAGAAGTAGCGGCTCAACACCCTTATTGTGCTGCTGTACACTCTATCTAGTAGGGTAACACCTGCCACACCTCTCAGAAATCTCATTTCGGCCGCTTGTATCCGCGATCGCACTCTTTCGGTCATTATCCAAGCCTCATGACCATAGGTGAGAATGGGGACAAAGATAGATTTGAAGACGGAGAGCTTGGCTTTGTTACCCAGCTCGTGTTTCGTTACCACGGATCGCCACAGTTCACGTCTGACACAGCTTGCTGCACTGATCCGAGCATCCAATTCTTTCTCCTGCCGTCCATCACTCGTGAATGCAATTCCGAGATACTTGAATTTCTCCACCTGTCTCAATGAGGCTCCCCTAACATGGAGAGCGCACTGAGCAGGCTGTCTTGAAAGGACCAGAACCTCGGTTTTAGCCACACTGATCTTAATCCCAGCTTCTTCACATTTGGCTGCAAACCGGTCTAGTGCATGCTGAAGGTTCGTGCGAGAAGACCCAAGGAGGACAAGGTCGTCAGCAAAGAGCAACCTCTCCACCAGGCTGTCGCCCACACAAACACGCTCATCGCCTCGGCTGCCCCTGTCTATCCAGTCCATAAAGATAATGAACAAGAGGGGCGACAGTACGCACCCTTGGCAGAGTCCAACACCCACGGTGAACGGTCTTGACTTAATGCCATTTATCCGGACACACATCTCAGAGCTTTCGTACAGAGACATGATAGCAACCAGTAATTGCCCATCCACTCCATACTCTTGCAACACTTGCCAGAGCTTCTCCCGAGGAACTCTGTCATATGCTTTTTCGAGGTCCACAAAGCAAGCGTAGACCTCTTTTGCATACTCCCAGGATTTCTCAAAGATTTGCCTTAGAGCAAAGATGCGATCCGTCGTGCTTCGGCCAGGTCGGAAACCACACTGCTCCCCGATAGTTTGGAGTCGACTATTTCCCGACTTCTCTTCTCCAGACACTTAGCGTACACTTTCCCAGGAATGCTGAGCAAAGAGATGCCTCGATAGTTGTTGCAATCTCTCTGATCTCCCTTTTTGAAGATAGGGATCACAATTCCTGTCTGCCATTGCTTAGGGGCCTGTCCAGATATCCAAGCAACCTGACACACTCGAGTCAGCCACAGGATACCATCCTGATTTAAGGCCTTTAACATCTCGGACCGGATTTCATCATCACCTGCAGCTTTGCCAGTCTTCAGGGACTTAATTGCCCATCTTACTTCTGTTTCAGTGATACTACCGTGACCATTCTCCGCTCCAAGGTGCACCTCGTATGCCTCAGTTGTTGTTGTCACCGGATTAAGAAGAGATGCAAAGTATTCCTTCCACCTATGCAATACGCTCTCCTCCGTTTTCAGAAGCCTCCCATCTGAACTCTTAATAGTTTGTGATGAAAGAGACTTCTTTCCACGGAGGCGGCGCACGGTCTGCTAGAACACCTTGTTTGCCGAACCATAGTCTGCCTCCAATTTCTCCCTGAACTTCTCCCAGGCCTTGGCTTCAGCTGTTGATACTGTCTTTGCTGCTGCTTTTCGCGCCTCAGTGTACCGCACTCGACTCGAAGTTGACTTATTTGCAAGCCATAGCAAATAGGCTTCCTTCTTTGCCTTGACAGCTTCTTGGACTTCACCGTTCCACCACGCAGTCCTTTTCTTACCGCCCTGCGCCACACTCAGCCGCTTACGACCACAGCACAATGCAGCCGAAATAATCACAGCAGTTTTAAACAACTTCCACTCCTCTTCAACAGTACCACGATCACTGGGTAGTTCTTTGAAACTTGAAGATATGTTATCTGCAAAGGTCTTCCTCACAGCTCTATCCTCCAATGCCTCCCATTTGATGCGCCAAGTTTGTCTGAACCTAGTATTTCGCTTGGTTGGCATGAAATTTCACTTTCAGAGAACCGCAAAGTGCAGACAACAAGGTGGTGATCAGTTGATAGTTCTGCCCCTCTTCTCACACGAGTATCCAACACTGATCGGAATAAGTCGGCTGAAACAATTACAAAATCAAATTAAATTGTGAATAATAAAATATATTTATTTAATGGAAAAGAGTTTATTCTAATACACTAGCATTCATTAGTCTTCATTCAAAATGCTGAAAGCAAAACATTCGGCTATTACACGGCTAGGTAAGACAGCGTGGTGTAGTTGCCACACTTTTAATATATGACATAATATATCTGTAGTAAAGATTTGAAGAAAAATTGTTGGTCAGACAACAATGGTCAGGTGACTTTTCAGTTCCGGCGTTTGATTCAAGCCAGCGCCAACAATGGTTAAACGTGCAACAACAATGCAAAACTGTTTCCGTAACACTTTTTGGTGTCGGTTTTCGCATCACGTTTTTTATAGATAGCTGTCCAGCCTTAAAACATTATCATGTTAAACAAGATAAGAGGAAAACGGTTTTTTCAAACCAAGCTTTTATAATGTTTTATTTAGTGGCAACAATAAAGCTTAATTTTGCAACAATAAACAATAGATACATTTAACTCTCGCCATAACGAATTGTCCAATTGTCTCAACAAACAATTCGTAGTAATGAATTTGTACCATTAGAACACGAACCAGTGAACCGATTTGAAAATTTTTTAATTTACCATAAATTGTCATCGATCCTGTGTATGTGTGTCAAGTTTCAGCTCCCTAGCTTGTCGGGAAGTTGGTATAATATTGATTACAAGATTTCACCTAAACAAACTAACATTGCAAGGTTAATAAAAGCTTTTAAAAATATCATTTTTTGCTTTACAGTAATTTCAACTTTTTTTTTAATTTCCAGACTCTAAGGTCCAATTTTTTGCTGTTTATAACGTAGGGGGTATGCCAGTTTATAAAAATAAATAATAAAACTTGAAACAATTTGCATGTACATGTATTCACTAAGTGTTCCCAACTTGACAACTTGGCCACTCTTGACAGCTGCACATCGTCGGCAACGCCTATCCTGGGCCAACCAACATCGAGTTGGACCGCTGAGGACTGGCGAAGGTTGCCTGGTTCGATGAGTCACGGTTTCAGCTGTAACGGACTGATGGTCGTGTCCGTGTCTGGCGCAGGCCACACGAAACCATGGATCCCACTTGTCAGATGGGGACCACTCAGGCAGTTGGAGGGTCCATACTGGTCTGGGGTGTTTTCTCGTGGCATGCAATGGGTCCATTGGTGCATATGACATCCACTCTGCGAGATACTTCCTCTGCTTGGGGACCACCTACACCCCTTCATGAACTGTTTTTACCCCGCAGGCGACGGCATCTTCCAGCAAGATAATGCGCCTCCACACGCGGCCTTTGTGACACGGCAGTGGCTGGAGGAACATGCTACCGACTTCACGACAATGATTTGGCCTCTACGTTCCCCAGATTGCAATCCCACTGAACATTTGTGGAACGTCATCGAACGTTCTGTCAGGTCGTCACCAACACAACTGGTAAATGCAGAATCGTTATAGAGTGCAGTGGAGGCAGCATGGCTTGCAGTGCCTGTGGATGTTCCGGGGATTGGTAGACTCTCTTCCACGACGGGTAGCCGTCGTTATCCGGGCCAGAGGGGCGCAACACGTTATTAGGCAGATGTGCCATGACTTTTGGTGAGTGAGTGTATATCCATCTAAAAGTTTGACAGAATTTGTCTAAAGCGTTTGGACACTTTCATTGTAATAGCATTCTCAATAATAATTAATATCTTTGAAAATAAAGCTAGCATTATTATTGTAAGCTCTGGATCTTTACATATAAATAACATCATTGTTCTATTGATTGATAAATAAATGAAATTTATCACGAGGTGCATTTGCAGAGGTGCAGCATACAACCCCTGGCAAAAAGTATTAGTTCACTCTAGGCTCTATAGATAATTGTACATTTTCAAACAGAATAAACACAAAAGAAACAATAGTAATTTAACACAATTTGTTTATTAATAATTACTGGTCTTAGTAATTATTATTCTCTAAAGCAATAAAAAAACGCGCAATACACAATATTTCAACAGTTAATGAACGTTACTCCTCTGGGAAAAAGTGTTAGATCGACCTTTAAGGCTAGTTTCCATGTGCCTAAAATTTGATGCGATTATGCGTTTCACCGTCAAACCGATTATGCGTCATCCGATTCGTCCAGTTTCCATGCACCCACAAAATTATGCGTCTATGCGATTATGCGTCGATTTGGTACGTTTTTGCGTCTAGTCGGAAGACGGAAGACGCAAGAATCGATCAAACTTTTGCGTCTTGCATCTATGCGATTAGGCGTCGATTGATCATGTGACCACCCGTAAAGACAGCGTTTTCATTCGCACGTGCTTTCATCTTTCATCTAACATGTGCTTTCAATTATCAAGAGTCGATCCCAGGGTTGCCCACACTTGATCTTGCTTTTCATTTTCGTGTTGATCTCGCCAGAAATGACGAGAGAAGTTTCTATATATTTTAATTATAATTTAATGAGTCAAATCAGTTTAAATCGATGAAACTTTTTCGTGGTTCAGGTCCGTGGTCAGTTGCCTTTCAACCCGTTGATCTATAATATTGTAGTAATATACGTATTTCTTATGAAAAACTTTTTTTTCTCAAACTTAAATGAAAAAATAAATTGAATTTCTCTCGATTAAATGAATAGGATTTTTACTATCAACATGCTCTTATGTTTTTTCTGCTACACTTTTCGTGATGTTTTGCTTCTGGTTTTTCTTTTTCCTGTTTTCATATTAAAACTGTTTTCGGGATCTCATATAGAGCCATCGTCAAATAATTTGTTTATTCTGCTATTTTCAAACCTTTAAACAAGAATTGTATTATTTTTTTATCTTAATAATATACTTTTTAAAAACTCATTTTTAAATTTAATAAAATTCAAATTACGGTCTGTTTCATAACTGGTTGCTTTAGTCAAAATTCATCTTTTAAGGATTTTCATTTATTTTTTTCTTTCCAGTTCTCTTACTGGCTCTTTTGCTTTTATACCTAAGTTTACAATTTTTTTTGCTGTGTATTCTATGTACAATTCCTTTTACGTTTCATTTTCTTTCTTTCTTTCTTTCTTTCTTTCTTTCTTTTTGTTTCTTAATACTTCTTAAAAACTATTTTCCTTTTTTAACGTATTATTTATCTTTATTTACATTTTTGCTATTTTTTCTATTTGTTTTTCATTACTGATTTTGAGAAAGAAATTACTCTTGGGATAATCTTAATTCTACTACATTTATAAAATACTTTTTTTCAATTAGGGTATATTACAAATTTTATTGTTTGGAAAATTTAACGATTTTTTATGTTACTGATATTGATGTACACATTTTAATTTTATATATTTGAGGACATAGATTTATAATATTGATTTTTAGAAGGAGTTATATAGCCATTAAAAAAAACAAACCTCGAAGGTTCTATTTGCTATTTCAAGAGTCCTTTTCTTCAAAGGGAAACAGATGAGGCTTCCTCGGCCGTAGCCTACTCCTCTGCACCCCCCACCCCTGTCCCGTCAGCGCGATACCAAATAGTGTTGTACTTAAGAATTTCCTTAGAAATACTCGCTTCAATTAGCTCGAGAGGCTTTAAAACAACATATTTTTTATAGATGGCTGAAAACAATTTTAAAATGGCACGAAAACACATCGTCGCCGATCCTTCGCTAACCAAGACGCCATGCTTTTCGAAAGCCAACGCGCAACGCATACTGGGAAAGAGAATGAGTGGAAAGAGCTCGAATACTTCAAGAGCATGGAAACCGAAGCCGCCAAGACGTATAGTCGCATAGTGGCACATTGTAAACGCATCGACGCAAAATCGACTAGTCGCATAATCGCAATAAATTGTGGCACGTGGAAACTAGGCTTTAGATCAAATATGCATATAAAATAAATAATCCAGTTTGTGACAAACTCAGTCAGTATTTAGTTGGGCCACCTTTTGTCCTAATTACGGCCATAGTTCTTTTCGGCAATGAAGAAATCAATTCTTGGCAATAATCAATACTAATGTCATGCCAACTTGATTTAAGTGCAGCATTAAGTTCATCCTTGTTAGTGGCTTTTTTGTTGTTTACTAAGACTTTCAACTTCCACCAAACAGTCTCAATGGGGTTTAGGTCCGGACTGTTGGCTGGCCATGACATTGTAGGGATGTTTTTCTATTGCAAACGGGACTTAACCTTCTTGGCTCAATGTGACGATGCATTGTCGTTCTGGAATATAAAGTCGTTGCTATCTCCAAATTGATCTTCGATTGTGGGTATTAAGAAGGAGTCGATGATGTCCATGTAGACATCTGCATTTACTGTTGTCTTGACAATGCACATTTCACCAAGCCCGCCCCAACCCATACAACCACACACCATCAGTGATTGATAACAAACATTGCTCTTTAAATTTTGCATCCACCCTTCGCCACGCAAATTGTCCAAAATCATCTCCGCCTCCCACGCAAATACGAGATTCATACGAAAAGTTTATTTTCTTCCATTCATACAATGTCCACTTTCTGTGATCTCTTGCCCATTGCAACCGACGTTTCCTTTGCAACTTGGTGAGCAGTGTAGACGATTGCGCACTTTGGCTTTCCTGTAGTTGTATCCCATTTCGTGTAGACGATTGCGCACTGTTCTGTTGCAGACATCAACATGGTGTTTTTTCCAGGCATTGTTCATTTGATTGGAAGTTTGATGTTAATTTTGTTTACAAATCATTCGCAAAGATTGGTCCTGTTTCTTGGTGATTTTCCTTGGACGTCCACTTTGCGGAAAGATTTCCACATTTCCAGACAACTGATATTTCTTCCACGTATAGGAAACTACACATTGCGAACATCCTAGCTGGTTAGCAACTGTTCTTTGCGGCAAGCCTGATAGTATCAACTTGATAATTTTCAAGCTAATTTCTCAGAGTAGTATTGTGTTGGAGCCATATTCGCTGATGGTTTTGGAACAACTGATTGACACTTATTATGTACCGAAAGGTGCTTTATGCTATCAGTGTGGGGAAACGTGTCTGTCTGTCTGTCTGTCTGTCTGTCTGTCTGTCTGTCTGTCCGTCTGTCCTTCTGTAACACAAACTCCTCCGAGGCTATGAAAGATTTTCAAAATCTGTTTTCGACAGTCGATGAATATGTTTCATGGCACGAACCAATCATAAATATTATCTTAATCGGTTTATTGACACGTGCACAAATGGTACCTCTATTTTCCCGCCTAGCAATTTTCAATGGGAAGATAAAATGAGCAATATATCAAACAAATCCTTATGACGAGATAGATGCGGTTATTCATTACTATTTTCGTCAGTCGATGAATTTGGTACATGGCACGAATCAATCACAAATACAATCTAAATCTGTTCCATAGCACGTGCACAAATGGTACCTTTACGACCCCAACTAGCAATTTTCATTGGAGAGATATATTAAGTAATATATCAAACAAATCGTAATGACGAGATAGAAGCGGATATAAATTACTATTTTCGCCAATTAATAAACAAGGTTCCGGGAATGAACCATTTAGAAAATGGGTGAAATCGAAATAATGACACGTGCTCTAATAGTACCCTTATGACACCCTCAAATATTTTCAGTGCTAAAATATGGCATGTAATATATCAAACGACTTGGAATGATGTGTCAAGAATGAATATGAAGTAAAATTAATGATAGTCGAAATTGTTTTCAAGGAACCTGGTTTAGTGGAACCATTATGGCTCATTGGGACTTTCAATTCTAAAATATAGCATGTAATATATCAAACGACTTGAAATGATGTGTCATGAATGAATATAACGTAAAACTAATGATAGTCGAAATTGGTTCCAAGGAGCCTGGTTTAATGGAACCATTATGGCTCATTGGAACTTTCAATGCTAAAATATGGCATCTAATATATCAAACGACTTGGAATTATGTGCCATGAATGAATATAACGTAAAATTAACGATAGTCGAAATTGGTTTCAAGGAACCTGGTTTAGTGGAACCATATGGTTCTTTAGAACTTTCAATGCTCAAATATTGCATGTAATATATCAAACAACTTGGAATGATGTGTCATGAATGAAAATAACGTAATATTAATGATAGTTGAAATTATTTCAAAGATACTTGGTTTAATGGTATCATTACGGTCCATTAGAAACTTCCAATGTTAACATAGGGCGGTTTAAAAATTTAGTTCCGCGAATGGTTTAGTTTAACCTTTCGGTACTTGGTTATGTCATTCCTTAATGGTTTATTAAGTACCGAAAGGTGCTTTATGCTGTCAGTGTGGGAAACGGTTTGGAATGATGGTTCATTGGAACTTTCAATGATAAAATATGGCATGTAATATATCAAACGACTAGGAGGATGTCTTATGAATGAATATAACGTAAAATTTATGATAGCCCAAATTGGTTACAAGGAACCTGGTTTAGTGGTACCATTATGTTTCATTGGAACTTTCCATGCTAAAATATCGTATGTGATATATCAAACAACTTGGAATGATGTGTCATGAATGAATTTAACGTAAAATTAATGATAGTCTAAATTGGTTCAAAGGTACGTGGTGTAATGGTATCTTTATGGCCCATTAGAAACTTACAATGTTAACATAGGGATGTTTAAAAATATAGTTCCGTGAATGGTTTAGTTTAACCTTTCGATACTTGGTTATGTCATCCCTTAATGGTTTATTTTACACAGGGGAGAGAAATCTTCTGCGATTTAAATATGGGATGATTCCATTTTTTTGCAGTTGTTAGGATTGATTAAGAACAGGTGAACTAAGACTTATTTCTCCGTTGAAGGATGATTTATTACTTTTTTCCCAAAGGGGTGGACGCTATTTAATTTATTACATATTTATTATTAAGTACATTTTTTATTACTTAATGAGAAAACAATTATTTAGGGCGTTACTTATTAACAAATATATTGTGTAGAATTGCTGTAAATACTTTGTTATCTATAATCGTTGAAATAATGTCGTTTTCCATAGAGCCTAAAGTGATCTAATTCTTTTTGCCAGGTGTTGTATCATTTAAAACTATTAAACAATTTCTTCTTTTTTCTTATTCCGGATGGTATAGATCCGAGACCGCTATGTAAATTTCTTTCAGGATTGTCCCTTCTCAGATACTTTGTAGGCTAAGAGATCACGTTTATTATAGGCAATAGTTACTAAACGTCGATACTGAAGGCGTTTTGATAACATGTGACTTTATGCAGTTGATAAGTCTATATCAGATCCATTTGATCGTCATGTCATGGTGCAATTCATTTTGGGCGTTTTTTTAATCTTTATTAAAGTTACCAGTTTGCTTATTAGCATCTTACGAAGTCTCTTTGTTATATATTTAATCTTTCTGTTTAACTGACCGATCTGTTATAAATGTGGTCTTTAAACATCAATCTTGAGTTAAAAACAGTGCTTAGGATTTATTGAGAAACTATTAGATCTTTTTTTAAAGCAGATATTTTTAGGATACATATGTTTGTGTCATTTAAAGAAAATCCGTTGTACCAGGATGTAAACATATACCGTATTTATCTGATTATAAGACGAGTTTTTTTTTCTTTCCAAAATTAGAGGCCAAAAAGAAGGTGGTTGTCTCAAAAGCAATATGGATCTTTATTCCCTAGAAGCAATACGGTTGGCTACACTGCATAAGCCGAGCTAATGGGTATGACCACTGAATTGATAATGAGATAGTATGCAGATGTCTTTTGAATCAATTGCATAATCATTGTGGGTTTATTTATCTGTTGTACGTTATATAATAAACCATTAAGGAATGACATAAACAAGTACCGAAAGGTTAAACTAAACCATTCGCGGAACCATATTTTAAACAGCCCTATGTTAATATTGCAAATTTCTAATGGACCATAATGATCCATTAACCACGTACCTTTGAACCAATTTGGATTATCATTAATTTTACGTTATAGTCATTCATGACACATCATTCCCAGTCGTTTGGGATATTACATGCCATATTTTAGCATTGAAAACATTTGAGGGTGTCAAAAGGGTACCATTAGAGCACGTGCTATTGTTTCGATTTCAACCATTTTCAACTGACAGACAGACAGACAGACACGTTTCCCCCCACACTGACTGCATAAAGCACCTTTCGGTATTTAATAAACCATTAAGGAATGACATAACCAAGTACCGAAAGGTTAAACTAAACCATTCGCGGAACTATATTTTTAAACCGCCCTATGTTAACATTGGAAGTTTCTAATGGACCGTAATGATACCATTAAACCACGTATCTTTGAAATAATTTCAACTATCATTAATATTACGTTATTTTCATTCATGACACATCATTCCAAGTTGTTTGATATATTACATGCAATGTTTGAGCATTGAAAGTTCTAATGAACCATCTGGTTCCACTAAACCAGGTTCCTTGGAACCAATTTCAACTATCATTAATTTTACGTTATATTCATTCATGACACATCATTCCAAGTCATTTGATATATTACATGCCATATTTTAGCACTGAAAATTTTTGAGGGTGTCATAAGGGTACTATTAGAGCACGTGCCATTGTTTCGATTTCAACCATTTTCAAAATGATTCATTCCCGGCACCATATTTATTAATTGGCGAAAATAGTAATTTATATCCGCTTCCATCTCGTCATTACGATTTGTTTGATATAGTTTGATATATTACTTAATATATCTCTCCAATGAAAATTGCTAGGTGGGATCGTGAAGGTACCATTTGTGTACGTGCCAATAAACCGATTAAGATAATATTTATAATTGGTTCGTGCCATGAACCATATTCATCGACTGACGAAAAGAGATTTTGAAAATCTTAGCCTCGGAGGAGTTAGAGTTACAGACAGACAGACAGACAGACGGATAGAGAGACAGACTGACACGTTTCCCCACACAGATAGCCTAAAGCACCTTTCGATAATTAATAAACCATTAAGGAATGACATAACCAGGTACCGAAAGGTTAAACTAAACCATTCGCGCAACCATATTTTAAACCGCCCTATGTTAATATTGTAATTTTCCAATGGACCATAATGATTAACTACCTACCTTTGAACCAATTAGGATTTTCATTAATTTTACGTTATATTCATTCATGACACATCACTCCACGTTGTTCTATATGGTACATGCCATATTTGAGCATTGAAAAATTTTGAGGGTGTCATAAGGGTAGTATTAGAACACGTGTCGTTGTTTCGATTTCAACCATTTTCTAAATGGTTCATTCCCGGAACCTTATTTACTAATTGGCGAAAATAGTAATTTATATCCGCTTCTATCTCGTCATTACGATTTGTTTGATATATTACTTAATATATCTCTCCAATGAAAATTGCTAGTTGGAGTCGTAAAGGTACCATTTGTGCACGTGCTATTGAACAGATTTAGGTAATTTTTGTGACTGGTTCGTGCCATGAACCATATTCATCGACTGACGAAAACAGATTTTGAAAATCTTTCATAGCCTCGAAGGAGTTTGAGTTACAGACAGACAGACGGACAGACAGACAGACACGTTTCCCCACACTGATAGCATAAAGCACCTTTCGGTACTTAATAATGAAAAACGATAAAAATAAATAACAAGAATGATTTTACCGCCAAAGCGGATAAAGGGAGCACATTTTCGTGTTATAGCATCGTACATGGACATATAGAATTAACCAACATTTTAAAACGCTTGAGAATAGATAAATAAAGCACACGCTTTCCCAAACTTTCATGATTTTCACCGAAAGTCACCCAAAAGGGTGGATTTGCAGTTTCGGTGAAACCTAAATACTATTTGGGTTTAAACTAAATTGTAAATTGCTTTTTAAATAAGCTAATGAATAGAGAGAATTAAAACGAATAAACTTGAAGAACTGAAATTTAAATGGAGAGTGAAGTTATTCCTTATACATTTAACAAAATAAGAATTTCCACATAATGTTAATCGAAGTGAGCCTCAATTACTGAAGCGTTATGTGTAAGCATCTATTATTTTTTCATATTAAATTACTAAAGTGTTTCTACGTTATCATCTGCTATTGAAGCAAACGTTTAACTACCATTAATTAGTAATATGTATAACAGTAATGAGTTTTAGATACCAATAAGCCTAACAGCATTATGCTCTTGATAAAAATAATCTATGGATAACAATAGATCTAATTACTCGTAAGCAGTTGGTTGATATATTACACGCCATAACTTAGCATGAAAAGTACTAACAAAACTATATTGTACCATTAGGGTACGTACTACAAAACCAATTCCCACTGGTTTAATTCGCACCATCTCATTAACGTTTAGAGCATGCGCAGAGCCGAACCCATGTTCTCAACACGCGTTTTCCCGAATGCGAGGATTGTGGATTGTGTTTTTCCATATGATTCGTTTCTTCCAGCAATTCAATACATGCATTCTTTCTATTGCAACGCAATGAATTGTGGGATTGTCTACAGATGGACGGACGGACGGACGGACAGCTGGATAAACCGATCACATAAGCACATTTCTATATAAAGAAAATGTTCTAAAAAGGACTAAACGAGAAGAATGACGAGATCTTTCGACCTGAATATGGCCTGAGGCCAGGACGAAAGATCTTGTCGTTCTTCTTCTTTTAGTTCCTTTTAATTTATTAGGTACCGAAAGGTGCTTTATGCTATCAGTGTGGGGAAACGTGTCTGTCTGTCTGTCTGCCTGTCTGTCTGTCTGTAACTCAAACTCCTCCGAAAGTCTATGAAAGATTTTCAAAATCTGTTTTCGTCACTCGATGAATATGGATCATGGCACGAACCATATATCAAACTACTTGGAATGAGGTGTCATGAATGAATATGACGTAAAATTAATGTTAGTCCAAATTGGTTTCAAGGAACGTGGTTTAGAGGAACCATGATGGTTCGTTGGAACTTTCAATGATTAAATATGGCATGTAATATTTCAAACGACTTAGAATGATGTGTCATGAATGAATATAACGTAAAATTAATGATAGTCGAATTTGGTATCAAGGAACCTGGTTTAGTGGAACCATTAATGTTCATTGGAACTTTCAATGCTAAAATATAGCATGTAATATATCAAACGACTTGGAATAAAGTGTCATAAATGAATATAACGTAAAATTAATGATAGTCCAAATTGATTTCAAGGAACCTGGTTTAGTAGAACCATTACGGTTCATTGGAACATTCAATGCTAAAATATAGCATGTATTATATCAAACGACTTGGAATGATGTGTCATGAGTGAATATAACGTAAAATTAATGAGTGTCGAAATTGGTTTCATGGAACCTGGTTTAGTGGAACTGTCATGGTTCATTGGAACTTTCAATGCTAAAATATGGCATATAATATTTCAAACGACTTGGAATGATGTGTCATGAATGAATATAACGTAAAATTAATGATAGTCGAAATGATTTCAAAGGTGCGTGGTTTAATGGTATCATTATGGTCCATTAGAAACTTCCAATGTTAACATAGGGTGGTTTAAAAATATAGTTCCGCGAATCGTTTAGTTTAACCTTTCGGTATTGGTTATGTCATTCCTTAACGGTTTATTAAGTACCGAAAGGTGCTTTAGGCTATTTGTGTGGGGAAACGTGCCTGTCTGTCTGTCTGTCTGTAACTCAAACTCTTCCAAGGCTATGAAATATTTTAAAAATCTTTTTCCATCAGTCGATGAGTATGGTCCATGGCACGAACCTATCACAAATATTATTTAAATTGGTTCACTGGCACGTGCACAAATGGTACTTCTATTTTCCCGCAAAACAATTTTCAATGGGAAGATATATTAAGTAATATATCAAACAAATCGTAATGACGAGATAGAAGAGATTATTCATTACTATTTTCGTCAGTCGATGAATATGGTATATGGCACGAACCAATCACAGATATTATCTAAATCGGTTCAATAGCACGTGCACAAATGGTCCCTTCACGACCCCACCTAGCAATTTTCAATGCAGAGAAATATTAAGTAATATGTCAAACAAATCGTAATGACGAGATAGAAGCGAATATAAATTACTATTTCGGCCAATTGATAAATATGGTTCAGGAAATGAAACATTTTGAAAATGGTTGTAATCGAAACATTGGCACGTGCTCTAATGGTACTCTTATGACACTCTCAAAAATTTTCAATGGTCCATGGCACGAACCAATCACTCTCAATTTTCAATATTGGCATGTAATATATCAAACAAATTGGGATGATGTGTCATGAATTTATATAACGTAAAATTAATGATAGTCCAAATTGGTTTCAAGGAACCTGGTTTAGAGTAACCATTCTGGTTTAGTGGAACTATTATGGTTCATTGGAACTTTCAATGCTAAAATATGTCATGTAATATATCAAACGATTTGGAATGAAGTGTCATGAATGAATATAACGTAAAATTAATGACAGTCCAAATTCGTTTCAAAAAACCTGGTTTAGTGGAACCATTATAGCTAATTGGAACTTTCAATGCTAAATTATGGCATGTAATATATCAAACGAATTGGAATGATATGTCATGAATAAACATAACGTAAAATTAATGATAGTTGAAAGTGGTTCAAAGATACGCGTGTAGTGGTATCTTTATGACCAATTAGAAACTGACAATATTAACATAGGGCTGTTTAAAATATAGTTCCGCGAATAGTTTAGTTTAACCTTTCGGTACTTGGTTATGTCATTCCTTAATTGTTTATTATACGAGGGTTGGGGCATAAGTCATGGCAACTATTTTTTTATGAGAATTTAAGCATGGGTGGAAAATGTGAAATATACAGATGAAAGGACAAGGAATGGACTAAATGTACGGACATTTAACAACACGCCAACACTTTGCTTCTCTTGTTTATTAAGCTAGTTGACAACATTACAGGTTTTATGTTCTGGAATCATGAAGCCTGTAATGTTTCATACGTTTCAAGCTTCTGGAAAATTTATTCTGGAACATGATTACAGATTTCATTTTTCAGCATAAGTAACAGAAATCAAAATAGAGAACGGCTGTTTTGATATACGAGCGTTGTTCAACTCGGGTTACATCCACCCCTTGCACGGTGGTTAACTGAGAACTGGTTTAACTTTGCTCTCTGTGCAACATCACGAACTCACGGAGCCATCTAATGTTATGGAAACATACTACCAGTCACAGCTTCCTTGAGACATATGACATTTTATGATACCATCTCTTAGATCTGAGGAAAAAAAATAGTTGTCATGACTAATGCCCCAACCCTCGTATAATGTACAGCAGATGAATAAACCTACAATTATTATACAATTGAATTGATGGCTGACTGGATTAAAAATGTCTGCTGTAAATGCCCAAAATCTTTATTAAAATGAACAGGAATACATTCAACTGAAAAAATAAAACAAGATGATAAGAACGCTAAATGCAAACTTGTAATTATACCAGGAAGTATGACATTTCAACTCCAAATTTTAGATGTTGTGGTAAATAAACATTTTAAAGATAATCCGAGGAAGAATATACAGACTGGTTGATAGCAGGTAATCACCCTCTTATCCAACAGAAAAAAATAAAAAAATCTTCTCTAAGTCTGTTGGGGACATGAATCAATCTAAAGAGAGCCTCATTAGGAAATTTAAAGAGTTCTGCATTTTAAATGCATTAAATGGCACAGATGATGGATGACATCATGTAGGAAGAAAATCTTAATGATGATGAAATCTAAATTATTTTATTTATTATGTTATCAGAAAAATTTATTAATAGTTTTAAGTCCGTTTTTATTATTTTGAACTGATATAAAAGTGAAATTGATCATTTTTAAAAAGAACTGAGTGCAATTGGTTTATTAATTTACAGTAAGAATTAAAAGTATTTATTAATAAACTTATTAGTAGAATTTCAATACTGTATTAAAAAACATACTTATAATTCATACATAATGAATGATTTTTTTTTTCTTGAAATACCTGCAAATTTTTTTTTTTTTAAGGGGGGGGGGGGGGTCGTCTTATATTTCAGTCGTCTAATAATCGGGTAAACATGGTAAATGTCATTGTCGATTTCCGATTTGGCTTTACATTCGTTTGTTTTAATGTTGGACTTCATTTATACATTGAAAATTGCGTAGGAAACCAACTAATATTTGTATATCAGGTTCTCTGCGATAGCATGTAATGATATGGTTACTTCTGGGCCTCTGGGGATGCCACAATGAGAAATATGATTGATTTCACCTTTAGGAATCAATATGTTGTTTACACGTTGTATAACATAATCTTCTATCAATGCGATTATTGATTCTCTTATGATGGTAAAAGTTTCCGTCTGTGGTATTATACTGTCATAGAAATTATTTTATTCTATTTACGACTTATTTTTTATGTGAAGTATTCCCTCTGTCCAAAAATTTGGTATACATTTACAATAGAAAAATAATGTTGAGATGTATACCTTAATTTCGAACAGAGTAATTTTTTTCAAAAGCATATTAATGGAAGTGGTTGTTAACAATGCCACATCTAAATGTTGACGGTATTGCATCTTATTTTGTGCTAAGGGTTAACAATGTATGTTACTAATCTAATAAAAATTACAGGTTTTTTTGCAATATTTTTCAAAACATGCCAAAACAGAGTCCTCCGTTATGTCCTCTTTCCAAGATAATATTGAAAAAAATGTTGTAACTAGCCATTTTATTAAGAATTATTTTTAGTTTAAATATTTAAAGTAAATAATAAAAGCATATTAATCACAAAAAATCATAATTTACGTTATAATTTTTCCATTTCAAATAACTGCCTGAATGTTGTCCTAAAATTATTCGAACAGTTCTTTGGCGTAAATTTAAAATGCTGTCAAAATTAATCTATAAAACGAGTGCAGTTTTTAAATAAACTTTTATGCGTTATACATAATCAACGAAGTTGGCTCTAAGGCCACTCCATGTAGTCAGTGGCCAAGTTGTTTAGTGTCATCCCTTCGGTTGCTGACGAAATACATGTTGGAACAGTACGATCGACAATGTTTTCATTCATTTTCCTCTGATTTAATGTTTTTATACTTTTTATATTTGTTTATTTATATGCAAGCTAATAGTTTTTGACTCATAAACCCTGTGCATTTAAGTAAATTTGTTGATAGTCCAATTTTTTAGCACAATAGTCCCCTGGCGACAGACCCCTCTCATGCAAGTTAATAAGGAACGTGTTTGCCACTTCAGAGAACTGTTACAATTATACTTCATCAATTTTTACTACGTAAATAATATTAATATAGCCTTATTATTGTAACTTGTTTTAGATTATACAGGATTATTCAAAATGAATGATGTAAAAAGAAAACGTAGCTGTGAAGAGTATAATCGGTACATTTACAAAATACGGATATCACATGAAAGATAAACTCTCCGTAACGTGGAAATAAAGGAACAGAGTACGGTGCATAAAAAACAAAGAAAAATGTTTATTTGAAGAATAAATTCTTTTAAATTGAAAGATAAGTAAAAGCTACAACGCTGAACACCTGTCAGCTAAACAATAAACATAACAAGAACTTTTTTAACAAAAATGAACCGACTTCATGGGTCTAAAACCTTCCCAGAAAAATATTCAGCCGAATAGCGAAAACCCCATCCAAATCGGATCGGCAGTTTTTTGAGAAAATCACGAACATAAATACATACGGATATATACGGATCAAACAGAGAATCTCCTGTTTTGAAGTCGGTAATAAATAAATCGCCGATGGTGAATTGTACAAAAAGGCACTTGTTATGCAGTGGAAGCAAATAATACGTTAATATTTGATGTTCGCCGCTACTGAAGACGTTTCCAGCGAGAATAGAGCCTTCCATACGCCGCTTGAAGGGGTTCTACGCAACACAAAGGGAAATTCACGGCTGAGACGACGAAATCCCTGATAACAGACATAAAAGGATAAATATAAATCAATGCAATTACAATCCAACAAGTTATAAACTAAATGGGCATCAATACACAATCCCTTCTCTTAACATAAGCATAAAGTCTTCTGAACAAATTTGTAGGATGTACCGGCAATTAACTAGCAGATACCCGTAACTTCGCTCACGGCAAAATGATATAAGTGAAATAACCCTTGTTATGTAAATATTACTTCTGTAGATTATGACAGTTTATGGGCTCTACTAATCAGCAAAAACTTCAGGGAAAAATACAGTACATTACGATTTTTATTATCTCCATCCTCAATCAGCATTATCTGTTTTGTTGCTATGTCGCACATATAATTGGACGTGCGAAAAACCTCGTTTTGGAGGTCTACTTCAATCATATTAAAAGTTCGGCTTGGGATTTGTTAATCGTAATGGCGAAACAATTTGACAGAAAACTACAGCTCTTAAATGGCAGATCAGTAGGAATGCGATTTCACCGATTACTGGTCCGAAAAATAATGGCCTTTTCACTTACAGTCGTGTGCCATTGGAAAGCTGTGGTGGTTTAAGATTGCGAAGCAACATGATCGGAGTACCAACTTTTAGCCTAAGTACATGTGAAGGCAAACCTGAAGAGGTGAGAGCATTCAGAAACTCTATTGGATAGTGAATGGTCTCATCTAGATTTAACATCGTATCCATTGACGTGAATGTTTTACATACGGTGGCTTTTTTTTCAGAAAATGCTTCATTTACTTCCCTCGCGGCAGTTATGATGGCGCGCCTGCCAAACTAATTAGTGTCTTTTTGTAGCAAATTTTCAAAATTCGGATAAACAATGTCTATAAGCTGGTCAATAATTTTGACACATGACACATTGTGGGATGTTAATGCTGTAACTATCTTCACCTTTCACGAATATTAAAGTATACTGCTACGGGTCATAAGAACGTTAAAGTGCATATATTCGTTCAAGACTATTGCCGCATGATCGCAGCACTAAATCCCTGGAACCACAATCTTCATCAATCAACAATCGATACCGCAACTTCGCTGGTTGTGGGGCATTGTAACGGTCTCAGTGCTCACCAACAGGTCGTTTTTTGGCATAAATTACAATTTTATAGGTAGGAGGGATTTGTTCTATGACCGTTGTGAAATTCCGTACCTACGTATCTATCACTTTCATGAAGAAAGTGCTGTAAAGTTTGCAAAATTCTTTTTTGAAGGGATGGTTCTAGACTATGGTAAAATATATTTGAAAAAATTGAGCCACTGTTTATGGTGGAGGTCGCAAACTGCCAGTCAAATGATAAATTTGTCTATGTACTTGATACGTTGGCATATAGTACTTTCTTTGACTTCTTTACCTCTAAAAGATGTCATTGCAAAACATGCATTGTATTTTCGAATGTTCTGCTGGTAATATTTTGATGTCTGATCTGTTCCAGTTAGTATATTTTTAGAATTTTCGGGGGTTCGGTATCATTTAGTTGCATTTGTCCATTGAAACAACAGATCCCCAATGGTTCTTTAGGCCATTTTCTTGCACCGCAATGTTTAGAGGTTTTATTCCTTTTACCCACATAGATAGACCTTTCTGGTTTGAATACTCAATGCTTGGTTGGTAATTAAATGCAGACCGAAACCCAATGATAGAATTTTTTTCAACTGGAAACTGTAGTTCTGTGTCTGGTTTGTGTTGGAAGAATCTCGTCCTAACCTGACGTCTTGCACTGGTGGGATTTCTTGACTTTGGTCATTTTTACTTTGTTTTTAAGGTTCGAAGTAGCGCTGTAAAGGGCTGATTTTGAAAAGCATACAACATGTAGCACAACTCCTCCTGTAGGTAGGAGGTGTTGGCAAAGGGCAGTTTTACCTCTGAGAACTTCTCTAACTGGCAAGATTTCCTACTTGTGTCTACAAAAGGAAATGGTCTCGCTTTCTTTCCGTAGAGATGACCCAATCTAATGGGTCCGTTATAAAAATTAAATTTGGTATGCGGGTATGCCCTTTCTTCGTGGATCCTGTCAACAAAGTATTCTACTTTAATAAATTAAAAAATAAAATGTAGAATGAAAAATCTAATTAAAGGCTTCTTTATTATCAGATAATTACTTTCCACTGAAAGGCAGCTTTGTCAACTTGATAAGTTAACTACACTACCCTATCAAAAGTCATGGGACACCATCACTTTAATAGAAACACTCAAAAATATACATAATTTAGTATCTTGTTGATCCACCTTTTGCTGCTATCACAGCTTCTACTCTCTGGGGCATACTGTCCACAAGTTTTTGATACGATTCGACAGGTAATTTTCGCCATTCTGCCAAAAGTGTCTTGGATAGTTCGGTCACGGATTTCGGGCGTTCCGCGCAAGCGTGCAATCGAAGTTCCAACACGCCCCACAGATGTTCGATGGGGTTCAGATCGGGACTCTGGGCAGGCCAGTCAAGTTCTCGAACCCCCTTTTCAGCAAGCCTACAGCCCGTGCTTTATGGCAAGGTGCTTTATCGTGCTGAAACAGAAAAGGGCCATTTCCAAAGTGCTGCCAGAGAGACGGGAGTGCTGCGTTGCCCAGAATGTCTTGGTAACGCTTAGCGTTTAGATGTCCGTCCACAGAAACGATTGCACCCAACCCCTATCATGAAAAGCACTGCCACACCATCACCGACCCCTCCGCCGACTTCACCGTGGGCATAACACAGCTTGGCAGATAACGTTCGCTGAGCGTTCGCCATACGCAAACCCGTCCATCCGATTGCCAGATTGCGTAGCGCGACTCATCACTCCATTCAACCATTCGCCATTGATCCAGAGTCTAATGTCGTCGCTCTAACAGTTTTGCCTGCAAGACGGCACCCAACAGTTATACCTCTTTGGAAGTCTGAACTCTTTTCTTTAAGACATTCTTATAGCATTCACGGAAGCATCATCTCACAATAGCATACTCTCTGTTATATAGTGCTGGGAAGAATGCCAACAGTGAAATTGCAAAGGAATGCCTCATTTTCATGCAAATCAGGGTTGTCCCATGACTTTTGATAGGGTAGTGTATAATCTATTCAGTGACAGTTTGAAGGGCAGTGGTGAAGGGAATTTTTACCAACCAATCACAATGAATTAAAATCATGCGTTTAATTGTTTTATTTGTTTGGTTAAAAATTCCCTCACTACGTCCGTTCAAACTCTTCCTGAATAGACCTTATTTATTATTTTTCCAATTATGTTTTGGTTAAACTAATTAGTTCAATGACTTCCCGCTACGTGCTCTGATCAATGTTGTGAATTTGGTCAATTTCCATATTATTATTATTCCAAAATTTTTACTATCAATAGGTATTATTAGTAATTCGTAATATTATTATTATTATTATTATTATTATTATTATTATTATCAGAAGCAGCAATTAGCGCTGCCAGGTGCTAGCGCTGAAAGATACCAGCGCTCATTGAATAATCAAGGGACTTGGGATCAAGTGCTCGCCAGGGCGGCGCTTCGATTCGCAAGAAGAATAGCAGACGACGCTGGTTAATAAGGCATTTCCCATAGAATAGCATAAAACAACGTTTAGTGTCCTTAAATATAGAGCTGCTACATCTTTGTCTAGATTCTATTTCACAACAACAATATCTTGAAAGTAATGATTAAATTTAATAGTTATTTTACGGATTGTTTTTTATTAATTTGTGCATCTAATTATTAGGACCGATAGGTACTTATGTTTTCACAATGTGCGTCCGTCCGTCTGTCCGTCTCCCTGTCTGTTGGTGCTCTAGCTTTCGAACGCGTCCGAATTTTCGACTTCCGTTTTCGCCATTCGACAACTTAAGGAAATCGGAAGACAGAGTTCGTTGGTGGAAAAAATCGGTGAACTACTTCCGGTTCAAAAGGTGAAAAATAATATAGGGGACCACGTTTTTCACTATACAATTCCATGTATAAATGGCCTGTGCATTGCCAAATATTGTTCTCCCTTTGGCATACCATAGCTAAAACTGAAAAGGCTTGTGAAATAAGTGAAGACACGTGATCGTCTTCCTTGATGGTCAATATCAGTCATAAATGGTTCAAGGGTATGTGGTTTAGTGGTACCATTATGGTCCGCTGGAAACTTTCAATGCTAACATGTGGCATGTATTATATCAAACAGCTTGAAATAACATGTCATGATTGAATATTAACGTAAAATTAACGATAGTCGACATAGGTTCAATGGTATGTGGTTTCATGGAACCAGTATGGTTCAGGGGAAACTTTCAAAGGTCAGATTTGGCACGTAATATATAAAACAACTTGGAATGAACGAATATATCCTAAAATTAATGATAGTCGACATTGGTTCAATGGTATGTGGTTTAATGGAACCATTATCGTCCATTCGATACTTTAAATGCTAAAATATGGCATGTAATATATCAAACGACTTGTAATGATGTGCCATGAATCAATATAACGTAAAATTAATGATTGTCGAAATTGGATCAAAGGCACCTGGTTTCGTGGACCCAGTATGGTTTATTGGAACTGTCAATGCTAAAATATGGCATGTAATATATCAAACAACTTCATACGGGAATATAACGTAAAATTAATGATAATCGAAATTTGTTCCATGATTCGTGTTTTAATGATACCATTATGAAACCATTGGAAACTTTCAATGCTAAGATATGGCATATAAGTACTTACGCTTTATATTATCAATAGTTAGTTTTTGTTAGGCAAATTTTAACAATAGCTTGTAGCTAATCATTCCTTCAATGGTACAAATTAAAGGATGCGTATATGTTTTAATCTATAGAGAATTGCTACCTTCTCCATTTAAATTTTCAGGTATTTATATTCCGTTTGAATTAAAATATAAATACTCATATATATTGTGGCGTACTCCATTTCCCTTAGAAGTACGCCTTGCTTAGATACAAGAGGCATCCTTAGCAACTTCATCTAATTCTTAACAACGAAAGGCTTCTTTAGAAATCAAATGCTTTCCTTTTCGTTCTCGAATGCTTTAAAATCCTATCGGTCCTGGGCATTTCGTTTGCCTGACTTGTTTTACTTTGTTTATTCATTTAATCAAGTTTATTTAATTAATTAATTATTAGCTTTATTTAGTTTATTTTACTTATTGTTTTGTTTATCATTTAATTAATCTGTTCTTATTTTTCATTAAATTTGTATGATTATAGATAAAACAATTGCGTTTAATTATAGATTCTTTAAACATTTGTATCACGGTCTATAGGTTGATTTAAGTATAGATGGCAGCGCTTACGCTTTATGAATCTGAGGCTATGACGCTATGGTCGAAATGAGGAGAAAATCTCGGCAATGTTAAGAATACTGTATAAGAACATGTATGTAAATTGTTCAGCTCCACAATGTTCGAACAACAATGTTAAAAACAAAAATCTCAAGTTTCATGGATTTCCTACAGATCGAAAAATTCAGTGAGGTTAAATGAGATGTCGTAGCCTAGCCCAATATTTAGTATCGTCACTTTCGTAAATCGTAATTCATTATACAATTTGCTCACTGTTAGTCAATACTTGTTTATTTCCGTCAGTTTTCGCTCCTATTAACTGAAGCTTTTCTTTCAAGTCTTTAACTTTCATCTTCACTAAACTTTTGTAAATAAACTAGAACAAAATTCATAAACCGTAGCGGATGCCATCTGGCGGATAGATTTGGCATTTAAATCAACCTATAGATATTCATGGTCATCGAGCTCCATTGTTAAAATAAAGCTAAAGTTTCTAGCTCCCAATAGGGCGGGAACTCTATTGAAAAGTGGCGCTGCATGTACATTCGGCCCAAAAACGCCTGCAGCGCCGCCCTATCGACAGACAGAAAATTTACTTTCATTTTCAGTTTCAATGAAAAACCTCTATCGCAGGTCACGGTCGGCCCTGATTCGATCTATGCGGCACCTGGCGCGATCTGTTTTCTTTAGCTTCTCGAAACAATGTAAAATGGCCGAAGCTCGATGACCATGAATATCTATAGACCGTGATTTGTATATAAAGACCGCAAGTGATCGTTGGCGCAGAAAATATTTTTAATTATCGACTCAAACACGACCGGTCAACTGCTGGCACAAACAAATCCCAAATCTTTTTATTATTATTATTACCCTCATTAAAACTTGAAGCCTTAACTTTATCAACCATTGTTGACGCAATATAGACTACCAATGACGTATATTAAAGATAGACTCCGAATCCTATTGTTGTAACTTGAAGCAAATTGGGAAGCTCCATGCCCAGAACTGTCATGGCCGAAAGTGAGTGAAGATGATGCAAAACATATGGTTAAACATGAGAGTAGCTGATTAATAATTCTGTCACACGCCGATAACGGAGTGATAAGTTTATCTTTTCGTTTACTTTGTATTTGAAGTATTTTATTATATTTTATAAACAATTTTTCGATCATGGTTTCAATTTCAATTTCGTTTCGATTGTCTTTCAGTTACGTATTTTCATTTTAGTTACGTATTTTTGATTTATTTTTGTGGAAAACGATTTCTGATCCTTTTTCTTGTTTATTTGTACAGTTGTACGCAGTTTAACTTTTGAATGGTTTTGAATTAATTATTCCTCAGGCCCAAAATCTTCAAAAACAAAGCAGCCAGACTGCTAATTAGTCCACGGCTCACTCCTGCCCAGAACTATCATGGCTCAAGTTGCTTCACTTTTTGCCGCTGTTAACAATAGTATTCGGAGTCTATCTTTAATATACGTCATTGAGAAATACGGCCAGCCAATTGTTGACGCAAACACAACCGGCCGATTGTTGGCACAAAAAAAAACACAAACTCGAATCTTTAATATACAACCTGTGACAATAAAGTTCGGTGAATGACGACAAATTGCTAACGGTCGTAAGAGTGCACCATCGTCTTATCCTGCCCCAGACAGGTTGAGACATGTTTAAAAAATTTTGAGAGAATCAGCGCTGCGAGTGTGTTTATTGTGTTTAAATAGGACATTGAAGAGAGAAGGCGTAGTACGCGCGGTCGAAACCCAAAATGGATCAGCGAACGAAAGAGACTCATGAAATGATGACAACAGTTTACAAAGAAAGTGCTATTACTTTGAAGTGTGTTTATGAGTGGTTTAAACGGTTCCGAGGAGGCCGGAACACCGTAGAAGACCCCGCCCCCCCGAAATGGCCAGACATCCAACGTAATGTTACGACCCAACTGAAGGCTATCCCTAGAAACGACTACGCCTGGAGTTTCCAGGACTTGTACAGGCGTTCCCAGAAGTGCATTACCATCGAAGGGGATTACTTTGAAGGATAGTAACTGCTGTTTCATGTAAGCGAGCAATTCACTCTCAATTCATCGAACTTTATTGTCACAGGTTGTATATAGAACAAACTTCTTTTGTTTATCCGCCGGCATATTGTTAGCACGAGGTATATTGTTGGCGCGTGGCATACTTTTGGTCCGTGGCATATTATTGATCTGTAGCTTATTGTTGGAGCGTGTATATGTTGATCTGTGGTTTATTGTTGGAGCGTGGCATATTGTTCAGGACAGACCATTATCAACAAACAAACAAACAAACACACAAATAAACTCCATGTCATTTTTATATACAGGGTGTCCAAAAAGTCTGGTAACATGGCAGATATCTCAAAGCTGCCAGGTAGGCGAGATCTAATAAGTGTGGTTTATAGGTAATGGGGGGGGGGGGAATTCATACTTGACTTTTAAAGACCCCAAATTTAAGGTCATCCATTTGCTAACTCGAAAACTATTAAAGATAGAGAAAAATTTCCGATTGCTACCCTGTAGAGCAACAACACATTATAGTCTAAAAACAAATTTTAATCACACTCTTCCCCTTGAAAGATTTTGAGATAATGGGCGAGAGATAGTCACTCAAGGTCAGTTGGGCTGGCCAGGTTGGCTGAGATTTCTAACACATTTGAATTGCAGTGAAGCACACCGTTGGGAAGGCTCATTAAGTAATTGGGTGACATGGTAGGTAGAAAATGTTGAGAAAATGTATTTAATCTTAGCGAAAGATTTTTCTTCCTAATCGAGAAAGTGTTCAATGTGCTGATCATCAGCTGCAAGGCACATTTGAGCATCGATTTCTGCACATTAGTCATAATTGTTTCTGGAATGCTGGAACAAACTGCTACAATACTGTTGGCGGTGGCGTGTCGTAAACTTTGTTGTTCACATACCCCACAGGAAGAAGTCTAATGGTGTGAGGTCTGGCGATCGTGGCGGCCAAGTTTCTGATCCAGATCTACCAATCCAACGTGATGAAAATGTGCTATACAGCCATTGCCTTGTAATAGTTGCAAAGTGTGATGGTGCTCAATTTTGCTGAAAGCAACATGTTGACCGTTCTGATAGGGGCAGTTCATCAAGAAAGGAACACAACACCATTGAGAATCAGGTCTCGATACCGTAGTCCTGTGAGAGTTCCGTCGTAAAATACGGGCCCAATCAGTTTGGTGTTGTACATTCCGCACTACTTATTAACTCGCCAATTTTCTTGATGCGAAACTCCCGCTACCAGCGTGGATTGCTGTCTGCCCAATAATGTAAGTTATGTCTGTTAACAGTCCCATTCCTTGAAAACTGTGCCTTATCAGACCAAATTATCTTGATGTGAACTGCAGATCATCTTCAATTTGACAGACGGGCCAGTTACAGTACTCCCTTCGTCTATCGCCGTCACGTTGCGAGAGAGCTTGATGGCAGTGAACATGGAATGGATGAAATTTATGCTTGTGGAGAACAGTACATACAGAGCTTTTGCAGCATCCAATGTCTCCTGCAATTGCGCGAACATTAGTGTGTGGATTAGCAGCCACTGCAGCAAGGATAGTTGTGGTGGGGTCGTCATCCGCTACTGTCCTTCATCGACCTTGACGAGGACGTTGCGTAACACTGCCTGTTTCACGGAACCATTGGACAATACGCCACAATACACTTCTTGATGGGTGGCGAAGAGTCAGATATCTACCAGCATACAGTCTACATGCTTCCGCTGCATTTTCTTGGCTTGCTCCGTAACAGAAAATCATGTCTACCATCCCATCTTGAGAAAATTGTGATATTGTCGTAAAGAAAATGAAAAAGATCAGACGAATAGCCGATATTAGTAAAACGTTTACTTAACGTTCAAACAAAACAGAGCAAAATCGAAAGATGGCCACAAATAACGAATCTGTTCATTAAGTACCGTCTCATTAATCATATGCAAATACTGTATTGTATGCTATTAACATATTCAACTTTTAAGCCAATCAAGTAATTCCAACAGAAAAATAAAAAACTCTGGAACACTGTCATCTTGATATAAGAAAATACTTATTAAATAAAAAATATCCAGGTTACATGAAAAATCTTTCGCTAAGATTTAAACGAACCAAATAAATTTTCTCAACATTTTCTACCTACCATGTCACCCAATCACTTAATGAGTCTTCCCAACAGTGTGCTTCACTGCAATTCAAATATGTTAGAAATCTCAGCCAACCTGGCCAGCCCAACCTGGCCTTGAGTGACTCTTTCTCGACCATTTTCTCAAAATCTTTCAAGGGGAAGGGTGATGATTAAAAATTGTTTTTAGACTAATGTGATATTGCTGTACATGGTAGCAATCGGAAATTTTTCTCTATCTTTAATAGTTTTCGAATTAGCAAATGGATTACCTTAAATTTGGGGGTCAAAGTCAAATTCGAGTGCGGCAATGAATTCCCCACCCCTCTGTTACCTATAAATCACGTTCATCAGATCCCGACTACCTGGCAGCTTTGAGATATCTGCCATGTTACCAGACTTTTTGGACACCCTGTATAAGATTAGTAAATAAGACAAAAATATCATTAACCAAGTAATTATTGGAGTAACAGTTGCCTACAAAAGCAATACGGCTTAATTTTATACAATATTCAAACTTGAATATGAAAAGCAAAACTTCTTCAGAGCAATTAAATAATATTATGGAAGAATTTGTTCGTCAAATGAAATACAACAAAATCCACCTATTCCCTCGGCACAATAAGCAAATAAGCCGAACGGGAATACTGCATCAGACAATTCTCGTTCTTTATGATAAATTAACTCTGAGAATACTTGGGCGCCCTCATTATTAACCCTTCTTAATAAGACAATGTTCGACAATAGAAGGAGCATTTGGTTGACTTAATGGATAGCGTAAATAATTATCGAAAATCACTATAGGCTGCTATCATTTCCAGTTGTATTAACTCCGGAAACTTCATACATCGTATAGCCGCCGAAAACGCTCACTAGCAGTTCATCAGGTAGGTTTCTGTCTCCACTTGAAGACAAGGATTCAACAGGCTCCAATGCGTTCACTGAATCAAAATGAAAATTACAAACAAAATAATTTGTCCAAGAGCTAGGAGTAGAGCTCGCTACAAAAGAATTCCTCTGCACACAGGTAAGTTTCGACGAATCCACGGCACAATTCACTGACGCTTCTTCCTTTGCACGGCTGCAATTTCGCTTGCCACGTTTGGTAGGAGAATTCACAATAACACCTCTCTTGATTTTAAAATTTCCAGTCGAACATTCAACACTTAAAGAACGGCAACTTCCGTCAGCCGAAGGCCAATAAAAACTGTCATATTCCCTGGCCTGTTTCCGAGAGCCATTTTCCCGACATCGTTCCGAAGGTCTCTCTCTCTCTCTCTCTCTCTCTCTCTCTTTCTCTCTCTCTCTCTCTCTCCCTTCCTACCTTTCTCCTGGCCTCCAACCCGGCAATCTCCTCGGGCTGCTTCCATTCGTCTCCAGAGGTGAGACACGGTTCACTTGAAGATCTCTCCTATGAAAAGTCCTCATATGGAATTTTCGCATCACCCCTTCTTTATTTAATTTTACTTCAATCTCTGCTCTTGGGAGAACATCACGTGACACCCTCCAAGTTTCTCTTGGCATGGGAGCCCTTTGTGGCACGACGGACATCTAAACGATATTCAAATTCTTCCCACACCCATGCCAGGACCCCTTCACCAATTACGTCGATCGCTTAGGAAATTCAACGCTTTAAATCTTGTAAGTCATGCGGTAACGGGGTACGAAGACGGTGTCCTTCACGTAGCCCCACAGAAAAAAATCACAGACCGTTAGGTCGGGTGATCTGGGTCAGTGGCACAACATTGGCCCCAACAACCACTGTGGATGTCGAGGTAGGTGGTTGAAACGCGCCTCTAGTGAGCGTTTCCGAATTCGCGGGTTTTTCAGCGTTGCCAAATGAATCTTGGAGAATTTACCTTTCATTCAATATCCGTCGTTTTTAAATATCTTGATTTTACTAGTCATTGCTACGTCTTCTTGTTGCATCATTCATTTTGAGTAACCTGTAAATTACAAGATGCTGTCTAAAAAGAAACATCAAGGAGTCAAGTTTAATATGCCGTTATTTAATTAGTTTAAGATTTGATTTTCTCCAGAATAGAAAGGAAAAAATGAAATCACTGGTTCAAGTAGATGTGAATTGTTGAACAAGTGTCCCATGATATAGTAGTTGCCATAGGGTAATTTGGGGTTAAAGTTAATCAATTTTTAAGAAATAATATTAAAATATTACTAGCGGTACTTACTAACTCTGTGAACAATAATTCAGAGGGTGTGTTAATGCAAATGTGAATGGAAATGTACCAAACAGAAATGACCCTATATGTAGATTTTTTTTATTAAATAGCATTAATGAACCATTTTGAATCTAATTTTAATATATTTCATAAGAGTTTTAATTTGATTGGGATTAATTTTTAAATTATTAATTTTTTATTTGATCAATTATACTTGATTAATTTTGATTGATTTGATTTATTTTTTGATTGTCAATCATGATAAAGTTTTTACTTACGCATTGTTTCAAGATAATTTTAAGGTTATTGTTAATGACTTGGAGTTAATTATTTGAATCATTAAATAATTTGGCAAATTTTTTAATATTAATTGTATCTTGATCAACTGTTCTCGATTCATGAACTCATAGACGATAATTTTAAGTTTATTGCAATGATCAACCAATGAAAATAAACTGAAAAGTTCCGTAATTTCTTTGATTTTTAAGTTTTGTTGGTGTATAAATTAATCCTGGGTGACATCAAAATGAGTGGAACGTCCCATTCCGATGCCACGCGCTTTTAATTCCTCAATAACGAATAATAAATCTTCTTGAGAACGAATCGAACGCTTTTGCCAAGCCTGTGTTTACTATATGCATTTAACTCCCATAAAAAGTGATACAGCAGTCGTATCCAGTCAAGAGCGTAGAACTGCAGAAATGCGATGAGGCATTGACTCCACGACCTTGCGAAAGTCTTCTGTAGACAGTGAGCACTGCATCCTGCAAAGCGATCCTTAATTTTGTTGTATGCGAGGCGTTGGATTTCTATTTTCCATAGGGCATAGTATGGCATTGCAGGTGTGTTTACAAAAATCTCCAGAGTAAAAGCGCAACGAAGGACATAACCCTCAAATGAAGTCTTAATTTTTATATCAATTTTTAATAATTGTTAGATCATTTTATCCAGTTACCGTAAATACTGTATTAAGCGTCCGGGCGCTTATTTGCAAAAATTCAGCGGACCCCCAGGCGCTTAATGCAGGCCGGTATTACAGGTCCGGCGTTTATAAAATTCTGCACAACTGTGATGGATACTATTATGCAAAATTCTCGCCCTTCTCCTTCATCTTTTCTAAAGTACCCTGCTGTGTTTTCTATTCCCGTTAGCATCAATGCTAAACTATTTGGCTGTAGCCTCTGTAGAATGGTTTTCAGCCTACTTTACTGTTGCGAGATAAAAATTGATGCTATAACTGAAGTTTTCATTTTTCATCAGCTACGTTGCTTGACTGAATCCAAAATTAAAAGCAAGAAATTAGAAGACAATCATGTTGGTATCTCATTTCCGGTTTAGCAGTGGCATTTGGGAGAGCAAACATTCCCGTGAGAAAGCAGCAAGAGAAGAAAACTCCACGAAATGAACTAAAATAAGCGCCCGGGCGGTTATTGAAGGTCCGGCGCTTATTTGCAAAAATTCAGCGGACCCCGAGGCGTTTAATGCAGTATTTCAGGTCCGGCGCAAAATACAGTATTTACGGTATCTAAAAAAGTAAAAAAATTAAAAGTTTGCTGGAAGTTTCAATATTTATATTAATTTGTTTTATACTTTCCAAAGCACCTTGAAACTAAGAGAAAATTAAGAAAAAATGAAATGAAACCAACGAACGGTGATGACCCTATATATAATCGACGACGAACACTTCAGATTGGATACTAATGACTGCGTCGAAAATCGAACCTACTGCATTTTAATGAATCAAGAAATTAACCTAAAAATTAGATTAAAGCTCCATGCCATATTTTGGCGTAATTGGCGATTTCCAGTCGCAGAAATCATCCTAGTTCATTGGACTTTTCAGGATGTCTGTGAACGTTTAGATTTATTCCAATCAGCGTATTAGAAAGTGAATCTTTCCCTATATTAGAAAAAGCTACTTATGAGAGCAGTAATATAGAGGTTGGGCATTAACAACAATGGAAATGAATACAACGTTCTCAACATTTCAAAAAAAACAAAAAAAACGAACTTTCTGGTTTAATCTGCAACAAAGTGTACGAAAAAAAGGTTATGAAACTGAAAACGATTTGCAGCCCAAGAGGCCAAGCTCCGCCAAATCCATTAGAGAAAATTATGAATCTGTCGTCGAGATTTTAGACAAACATCAAAATATATGCTGATCTCTGCTGTGATATCTTTTTTATAAAAAAAAAGTTTAAAACAATTAAGTGTCACTATGTCTGTGCGTAATTTTCATTTCTATTGCACGTTTACTTTTGACCAAAATTGTAGAGCGTACGCCGATACAGTAAAATTAAGAATAGCAATAGGTAGGGTCTTTTAATATGCGTTCGACGACGTTTCGAGCATCATCTCATCCTCAGGAAATTTCTTGTCAAAATTTAAAATTCTTGGCAAAAATCCTATTATTTTAATGTTAAAAAGTTTCAATTTAATGTTTTTCAAATTAACGTACATTTCAAGGTAACTTTCTAAATTATCGTTCCCTATGTAAGCTATCTCTCCATTTAAACGGTCAGATGTCGAAAGCTTTGCCGTGACAACCATCTTGAACAGCCAGTGAGAAAATGACGAGTGGGAAAACATCAAACTCGCTTAGTGACGACCAATCAGTGTTTAATACAGTAGATTAGTGTCATAATGTCAAGCAAAGCAAACTACAATTGCAGTTTTTTTCATAGATTAATCGCATATAATATTTCTCATGTCAATACCCCTTTTTCTCTTTACATACAAAACGCACAACGATTATTGAGGTATCACATGAAAGGTTTTTGAACAGGCTTCTGACTAGTACACTCATATTTTGTTAAATCGAGGTGTTTCATTAAAAATTGCTGTTAATTAAACAGAACGAAAAAGTTTCCCGTCAATGGATAGGCAGCTTCCCCGCAAAACATTTATGTGAATTGAGACTTGTTGATCTCAAAGACTGCAGTGCGAAAGTTTCGCACAGGTACATTGGTCTACTGTACTACTGTATTACACCGCACTGGTATTCTCCGTGTATTCAAGATGGCGGAGGAGCAATGAGAAACCGAAACACAATTATCAAAATTGAAACAGTAAATGTAGATGGAGAAACTGCAGAGAAGCTTAATTCAGGTTATTCGATTTCCTCCATAACACTTTCAAGCAAATAATCGTCACTGCTGCTTTCGTCGACCGCATTTACAATATGCTTATTTACGATTGTTTCTATGGCATTAAGCACTGACATTATCGAAACTTTTCTATCACAGTTCGCCATTTCCAAAAAAAACGCGTTTTTCGTTAACGCTCTCTTCTTCTTGGGGCTGCCTAAACTCCACGATTCACATTGATCACGTGACTCATTCTCATGATAGTTCGTTTAGTGCGCGATGGAGAATGCGCCTAATGTAATTTCCCGTCTAATTTAAGTATTTGTATTTTCAAAACGAATAATTGTTCAATAGTTTTATTATTTAAATTTATTTTCAGTTACATTGTTGTAATAAATTTAATTGTTGGCACAGAGAAAGTTGTGCACTTTATAATAGAGAGTTTAAGGCCCGTATTCAGAATGAGCGCTAATACTCTTGCTCTTGCTCAAACCATTGTTGAGTACAAATTCAATGATATGGAATTTTTACTCGACAATGGTCTTGATCAAAAGCAAGAGAATTAGCGCTCATTCTGAATACGGGCCTAAGCATAGCCACTTAAAGAACACATTAACGTGAAATGTGACATAGAT
Source organism: Rhysida immarginata (assembly GCA_023313115.1). Lineage (NCBI taxonomy): Eukaryota > Metazoa > Arthropoda > Chilopoda > Scolopendromorpha > Scolopendridae > Rhysida > Rhysida immarginata. Next base: position 849,268 of record JAHWFO010088791.1, read on the forward strand.
ATAAATTTAGACTTTCTGGTGTTCAATCTGGCCATTTTCAGGGGTTGAAATTAAAAATAAAACTCGCATAAACGCTAATGTGAGAAAGCTGAGTTTACTGTCGAATTCGCCACGTTTTTCCGTGAGAGGCAAGTGAAGGGTTTTTACGAGCGAGGCTAACGAGAAAGACAGGCTCTGGCACTGAAAAGTCACCTGAGCCAACACCTCCTAAAGAGAAAGCCTCTGCACGGAAACCGTCATACATTGTTACATCATCAGAGTAGTGCAAATTCAGGGCTTATTGTTGGTAGAAATACGAATAACAAATGATGATGTAACAATGATGATGTAACAATGTATGACGTTACCGTGCAGAGGCTTTCTCTTTAGGAGGTGTTGCCTGAGCAAGATAGGTCTATTAACAATGTAACTTTCATTGTTTCCATCTTGTATTTAAACAATGTGTTTTTTTTCCTTTGTAGGAAACAATGAAGGTTGGATTGTTATTCGGACTAAGATGATCAGGTGACTTTTCCTCGCCAGGGCTTGTCTATCTCGTGGGCTACGCCCGATGGTCAGATGACGTTTCCGCTTCTAGGCTTTGTTATCTCGTTGGCCTCGCGTTCCACGTTAACGTGTCACCCTAAACTCTCTATTATTACGAGTATTTCTCCCATGAAATAATCACAATTCCAAAGGAAAATTTATTTCTATGCACTAAATTTCGAGCGGCACTGACTTCTATCGGTTATGTACAGTTAAAATACTAATGCCGTGATGTGCTTCCAAATTAATGCCATCTCTAGATGCTCAAAGAAAATCCTCGCTAATTTCTAGAGGTTACCATAAAGGAGAAATAAGATGCTAATAGAAAATTAGATTCTTAGATGAAAATGCTAAACCACACCGTCTTTGGATTGCAAACAGCGCCGCTTCGCTGTCATCCGTCCCCAAAACGCAGTTGGCTAATTCATTCGATGCTGAAATCACTCACTCCACAAGCGAATGCGCTCATTATCTTATTTTTCCTCTATGATGACTACGGGACATTCGTAATTATTATTGTTAGGATAAATATTCTATGTTTTTCTGCGTACATATTGTACGTGTATCGTATACAAGCTAAAATAAAAGCGATAGGTTTAACTCAAGCAGCATTGTTCTGTATTAGATAGCCTGCATGCCCCCCGTCCCCAGTTTCAGATTAACGTACATTTCAAAATAACGTTGAAAATTCCAGTTCTCTCGGAGTACGTTAAAACGAGGTTTTACTGTATATTGAAAAGTAGTGTAAGATAAATTCGATTGTGAAAATTCACCAATCATTCTACAGAAACGGAAATCTGCTTTAAAAACGTGGTCGAAGAAATTTTCGTGTGAAGACTAAATATATTTTGATAACAAAATGAAGAAAATGTCCAAAAAAGACACAGCCATCCCTACCGGGATTCGAACCCGGGGCCTCTGGATTAGAAGTCCAGCGCGCTATCCACTGCGCTATAGGGACTTATGTTCAAATCGACGATGACAAACTAAACAAGATGAAGCGACGATATCGGGAAACGCGTTCGGGACAAAAGCCCAACCGGGCAAAATGCCTACGCCCGAGAACCCAATCGGAGAAAAACCCAACCACAACTGGAAAAAAAAACTTTACTCTTTCCAGGTAAAATTCTCCTGTGAGTAAAACACTAAAATAGAAGTTCTTCAATATTTTCATTATGATGAAGAATAAATTAAACATCAATATCCACTTCCGATTAATAAAATAAAACAAAATATAGTTGCACTTTTTATTACAAATTTTAATTAAATGATTTCTTACGAATTTTTTAAATCTACTTAACGAAAATAATAGCTCTCATTTAGGGTGGCCAGGTGTCCGGTTTTTGACCGGATAGTCCGTTTTTTGAGTCATCTGTCCGTTTTTTTCCCCAAATGTTCGGTTTTTTTGGGTCGAACCTCAAATTTGGCAGTTTTTCCCGAAAAAAATTGCGGTCGAAATGAAAGGTCAACGCTAAGAAGTCTCTGATTGGACAACGTTAAACTTGATTGTCATGATATCACACCCTAGTCACATGGCACACGACCAACACCACCGAGAGAGAAGGCCTGCGCACAGAATCGTCATACATTGTTACATTACCAATGACGCCTTCTCTCTCGCTGGTATTGGCATGACCCACGTTGATACGATCGAATTTGTATTGCCTATTACTTCAGTGAAAGCGGTCAGCAACAGGCTGTTGATATTCAGTATTTTACCCTTCCAAAAGGACAATGTTTTAGGCTTTTAGACTTTCATGAAAACCCTTTTGAAGACTCCCAGCCCATTAAACATGAACTATGTCGTGTCATTAATGAAAGGAAACTCAGTTTGTCCGATTTTGTCCTCTATCTGTCCGGTTTTTTCAATGGGATCACCTGGCCACCCTACTCTCGTTTTTCAGTATTATTATGTTTGCTTAAGGTTGAAGTATTATCTTTAGCATTTCTTATTTACTATGTTATAAATTAAGTGAAGGTCGTAGAAGAATACTACATTCTTATAAATCATTTATATTTCTAAAATCAACACAGATTTCTAAGTCGATTTTTGATGGTCTCGTCTTACGCGTTTTTGAAGTTGTTGTTTAAGAGTTTTGGTGAGTTGATGTCTCCTTGTCTTACCCGCTTTCCAAGCTTGATCCTTGCTTTTCCTTTATCCAAATGAATGGTTGCAGACGTTTTACTAAAAATCTTCTTACTCTTGCATAAAGTGTAAGATACATGATACAGTGAATGCGCCTTTTTCTATTGCACTCAATAGCAGTTCAAATTGTAGGGTGATATTAGCAAGGGATCCCAGACGTCCCGATTTTCTCGGGACAGTTCCAGTTTTTCACATGTTGTCCCGGTGTCCCGAAAACATTTATTCTGGACGCTAATTGTCCCGGTTTTTGATTGTGTTAAAATTGTTTCCACCTTAAAAAAAGAAAAACATGATTACATTGTATTTTGACTAACAGTAAGACTAACGCATATACACTTCTCTGCATTGCACGGAATGGAGCAACCGAGAGATTGCTGCTTGATCTAAATTAGCAAGAAAAATATCACCTGTCTATAGTGCTTACTTCAGATGGCCAGATTCAATATGGCGTTGTCCACAGTGTAAATAAAAATAAAAAATTAAGTTTAGTAAAATAAAAGTGCCTACATGAAACATTTAGGCGTGGAGCCTGTAAGCAAAAAATTGAAAAGGAGGCTTAAAAATTAAAAATGTTTAACGGTGTGCTTATTTTTCAGGTTACTTTTTAAGAATCCCAGTTTTTTGTTTTGAAAATCGGGACAATTTTTTAAATGTCTCAGTTTTTTGTTTTGAAAATCTGGGATCCCTATAGTAGCCCGCCAGCTGTTGAAACCTACGATCTTAACTCTCACAGAGAGTGTTGGTATGGGATTCATTGTCACAGCATATTGCCTCTTCTAAGCAATGTGGCCGTGTGTGCCAGATACGAATCAAAATAATCCACGAAATCTTCTAGAAGCACTGTCTTTTATGTAACCGATTCTATCAGAAACAGGATCAACAGGAAGAAAGTAGGCTAAATCCATCTACAAAAACACGTCTTGGCATTAACATGTGGATCATCTTCAATCAACATTTTTCAGTCTTTAACTCAATACCCCAATTCCACAGGTCATATCATTCCTGCCAGAATTCAGATTCACACTCCAACATCCTAAACTCTTATTCGCTAAGTTCATGTCGGTTAAATTACCCAAAAAAAAATTAATTGTATATCCATAATTTAAATGAACCCTGGAATAAAATAAAAAGAAAAATGAAAATTGAACACAGGATGCTAAGACCCAGATAAAAGCTGACGTTTCGCGTAAAGGGTGTTCTCTCTCTTTTTTTTTTTTAATTTATTTATTAATAATATAAGACTTTGAACAGGTATAAACCGATTCCCCTCTTTCAAATTTCATTTAACACTAAGTGTTAATTCAGGTTGTCCCTAGAAGGCCAAAAGCGAATAAAAGTATATACATATATATATGTCCCATAACCTTATCAGTAAAATCCGTTCTTGTGATATAAATGTTTTTTAGTGATCATTTTTTCATGTTTTTCATAAAATCATATTTTTTTATGTTTTTCAAATAAATACATTTCTTATGTCGAACTGTAAATGGGTAAAATTAATAAAAATTATAAACGTCAATAAACCGGAAGGAGAATTACAAACGTTAATAGAATTTTGTCTGGCGGGAGTGGGAGTTTTGTCTGTGGGTATTTTGTCCAGAGGGGTTTTTGTCCGAGAGGTTTTTAGTCCGTATCCCTCGGGAAACTGGCGGGCGTCATTTGGAAAAACAGTGTCCAAAACAGAGCACATTGGAAACGTTTAGAAGAGACGTACTGTACATCCAGCTGTGAATTGAAAAACGTTGAATATGATGATGATGATGATGATGATGATGATAAGTGTAAGGCTAATCAATTATATCTAAGAAATGAATAACCCTTTTTCTTCTTATTTTTGGAAAAGAGTTATTCGTTTCTTTGAAAGTATTTCGTATTATCCAGGGTTCTTTTACTCTTAGGGCTATTCAGATAGTTTTTGTAACATTCGTAACTGCCATAAATTTTGCAATGTTTATTTTTGCCTAAACTTGTCTTATCGCATTTTCCTTTTCAGTTAAAGCAAATGAAACATCCATTACTTTTTGTCCACGGAAGATCCTATAAATTGCCGACCATGTTTTTCCAACAACTGCCTTTTTATAAATCGTGGTTCTTATTCGCGTTAAAGTGATATTTAATATGCGAGCAAACGGATTACGTTGTGCCATCTGAAATAGAAAGAGAGGGAGAGGTCGGAGAGAAAACCCCGAATCATTAGTTCCTTTTAGCTCATAAAAATCTCGGAGGTTATTTGTACCGAGAGAGTTGGTTGTTTTGTCCGACGAAGAAACATTTCATCAGAAGCGCCATTCATCGAATGACTAATGGAGACGCTTGCTTCCCTCTTTTTCCCCCCCTTCCCTCCACTTCCCCTCTAAAAACAAGTTGAAAATAAATTTACACAAACAAACGAAAAAAAAAAGCAAAACAGTTGATGGATTGCGCCTTACAGAAGCGCAATTACTTGTTTGATTAAGAATATCAACGAACCATCAAAGGAGCCTCTACACATTTGTGCTAATTAAAGACTGCGACTTTCTGGTTGTTACTTCTTTTAATGTATCTCCACTGAAGGAAAAAAAAATTCGTTCAAAGGGAGGAAAAAAGTTTTCCGGGAGCGCTTTTCCTCCCTCCTTTCCTCCTCTTCCATTTCGCATTCGTTTCGTTTTTCCTTCTTTTAACATCTGGTCGCATAAAAACGCTCCTTCGTTGCCCTCCCCTTCCCTAACCTCCTCACTTTTCTCCCGACCCGTCAAAGGAGTGCAAAAGCAAGCGTTTTTCCATTTTCTTCCCGTTCCGCTAGATTGATGCACGTCGCTCCGACGACCACGTGATCCATTCTCCGCGTGACCTACGGTGACCGTGCGACCAAATTGGAGGTAATTAGGGTCGCTTTAATTAGTGTCTAGTGAGAGAAGCTGGGAGGAGAGAGAAAGAGAGAGGGACTGCCGCCTAAGAAGAAGTGAAGGGGGCTCTTGACCTTACGGCTGATAGGGGTCGACGACGACCGTTCTACTGTGTCATTGCGAGGTTGCTTCGAAACAGCTTCTGGAAATAAGCGGAGAGGAGGAATATAGCCTCTGGGGGATTCGAGACGGAGAAGAGTGATTGTTGAAGCTTGAGAAAAGAGAAAAAAAAGAGAAGAAAAAGAGAAGAGAGGGGAAATAAGGAAGACATCTTCTTTTCGAAAACAGTGATTCACAGCTCATCGCAACGAGGCGTTTTGAGCCGCGAGCGACAACGTTCCCAAATGGTGGAGGCCATGTTTGCAAAACCATCCATAAATCCTTCGCTCGTCCTTCTCTCTCCTTGCAGCGCAATCGTCTCGGAACTAATCTCAAGCAAATAGGCCACCTGGTGACCGTTTCTAACAAACCAGGCGATAACGGACCAAGCGCCCTAGCTCGGGATTTTTACTTTTTTCCCCTCCTCCCATCCTCACTCCCGCGCTCTTTCTCTCAGTCCTTAAACCTCCCAAAACACTTTAAATGAATGTAGTTTAGATAATTAAAATTTGGCCAATGGTTTAAAAGAGGCGAAATTTCATCACAATTTAACATCACGAGTCAAGGCACCCGTGTTAAATGATTTCCATTAAATGCACTGGAACAGCTATTTTTATTGCTCTCATTTGCATCGGGGTTATTTCTCGAATTTTCTCGCCTTAAATGATTTTGTAAATTAAAAACAGGAAAAAAACTTAATTCAAATTTAATTTCGTTAGAGACGAGTTAACAACCAGATCTGAGGATTCATTATTATAATTATTTCTCTTACATGAATAAATTATATTAAAATTGTAATAGATTCGTGCAAATGTATCCTATAATATCGTTAATTATTTATATGGCCCATAATTGTTTTTCAAAGATTAAGCTATTACGTTGGGCTATATTTTAATTTACTAAAGTCTGTCAATGCAAAAAAATCAATTAAGCAGCACTGAAATCCATAAAAGGGATCCTGATAAGTTATTAAATTAAGCTCCTTCTGTTGAGCTCAACCAACGAGAATAATTCGAGCCATTTACCCCGATCCTCCCTTTTAGTACCCTAATCTGTATTGTTAAGTATATTTGATGGTTACTCTCAATCTTGCCATTGAGATTGAAGGCACAGCCTTCGAAATACGTAACCGGCGTTTCATATCTGGGATATTTTTTGTGATAAGAGGTTTTTTCCTTCATATATAGGTAATTCCAGTTTTCCTTCTTAATTTATTAAATAAACCTGTTCAATCATCCACTGGTTTCATAAGAAAAACAAAAAAAAAGTAGAAAACCGATTATCTTAAACAAATTTTAAAATTACATTCAGTGATTCTCATTAAAACGAACGAGGATTGAAGAATAATAATTGTGTGTCTTAAGAGGGCTTTTTCACGCCAAACCTCAGATGTTTAAATTATTGATGAAAATAGGAAAGAAAATTCCACAGCCTGGGTTCGAACTAGGAACCTTCTGTTCACCGTGCAGACGCAACATCTCCTAAAAAGAAAGCCTGTGCACTGAAAATTCATACATTGTTACATCATCATAAAAAGGCATTGTTAATCGTATTTCTACCAATAATAAGCCCTAAATTAGTGCTTCTTATGATCATGTACGGATTTTCAGTGCACAGGCTTTCTTTCTAGGAGATGTTGGCAGACGCGCCAACCAATTGCGCCACTGCGGACATGGAAGCATTAACGCTATCTACATGTCTTTAGGGCTGGTTGGAGCAGTACACAGAACGAGGATTGTTTGAAATGCGCAGCTGCGAATGTATAGCATAGACAACGGAAAGTACAGTAGTTGTTTACCAGCAAGCACGGTCTACAGATATACATGGTCATCGAGCTTCCGCCATTTCCCATTATTTCGAGAAGCTAAGGAAAACAGATCGCGCCAGGTGCCGCATAGATCGAATCAGGGCCGACCGTGACCTGCGATAGACGTTTTTCATTGAAACTGAAAATGAAAGTTTCTATCTACCCATAGGGCGGCGCTTCAGGCGCAGTTGGGCCGATTGTACATGCAGCGCCACTTTTCAAAAGAGTTCACGCCCTATTGGAAGCTAGAAACTTTAGCTTCATTTTAACAATGGTGCTCGGTGACCATGTATATCTATAGACCGTGCTAGCAAGCCAACTAAAATCAGAAAATGATTTAATGAATACGAATAGCCCTTAATGACTACAAACAGGCCTATTCAATTTCCAAGTAATAAAGCAAGTTATAAAGCAACTCCAGAAAGTAAGGGCGGATGGGCAGAAGAATAAGTAACAGGAAAAGACAATATTATTCATGCTTGAGCGCATTAGGAAACTGCTCCTCCAGCCCCTGCACATGCCCCATGGTCGACCCGTATGTCCAGGCTGGGAGTCAGTCCCTAATTGTTACTTACAACATCGGATGAACAATCAAAATAAATGAGTTTTACAATGACCTTTTTACACATTGTTCTGTTGACAATTGTTTATATTGTTATTAGATTTTAATTTCAAGCACGGTCTAGAATACAATGGTCCGAAACCTCCATTGTTAATCCACCAATACATTGTTATGCTTTGTTAATACACCAATCACAAGTTTTGAGAACATCAAACAATAATGAAGAGTCGGATATGCATTAAGTATATTAGTGAGGCATCTATTACACTTATTAGCTGTTTGCTTCTTTCTAAGAGATGTGATTAAGTTAGAAGGCAGTGGTTGAATTGTGAAAAAATTTCGACAAGATAGGTAATCCACGAAAGATTTGGTCCGTCCAGATCATGCAGCATCAGATGAAAGTGTGAGACAGCTGGAAATTGCTTTACAGTCCCTTTTTTTCCCCGTGCGATTTCCACGTCTTTGGCGGATCAATTACGACGCGGACGTGGAGTTTGCTGTTACGCAATGGTTCCGCCAACAACCGCAAAAATTTTACCAGATAGGAATCAATTTATTTCTTCATTCTCTGAACAATTTCTAAATTTCTAAATTCATTGTATAAAAGAGGCTTCCCAGCCTCTAAACTTGTTTCTATTGAACAATCCTCGTATTACCTTGTATCAAAAATCTCTATATAAAAAACGCGAAATATATGCAACTATAAAAACCCTAGATATTGTGTACATACCAGTCACTGAGAACTATCCCAATAAAGTAATTTTGTGGCAATATCAGATTTACTGTGGCGAAATTAATTAACTTTTATTAGGAGAAAAAAAACAGGGTAATTCTTAAAAACCGGATGTTTTGCCAATTTCTCATAATCGGTCAGATGAAAAGAACTTTATGGCACATATATTGAACGTTATTAGAGGTCAAAATAGAACTTCCTCCTAGTTGGGTAGTAGCGGCGTATATTTTTACGGAGTATATTTAACAACTTAACGACATGTACCCTGTTCTATACTCGCTTTCCAATAAGATGGGGCAACATGCCGAAAATTATGCTAATCAATGGCGAGAATGGACATGATTCATGCCCGAAATTCATGCCCGACAAGATCGCTCGACCTTTCGAGCCCAAATTTCTATTTGTGAAAACATCTAAGAGAAATGGTGTAAGGTAACTAAACCCGTACGATTGGAGCATTACAGGTAAAAATTACCAGTGCTATCCAAAAAGTTAATGATGCAATACTGAAGCATGTTACCGTAAACATACACCAGAAGGCGGCCACTGTCAGCACCTTTGGGGTGTTTTATGTTCTACATTGTTTAATGTACGTATCATGAAAAGGACTTTTATTAATTTTCGTCTAATCGTTTATTACATTCTTACAAAGTTTAAGGTTTGAGTCTATAAAAGTCATCCTGCATTTCCATAGATTGCAGGAATGATTCAAATTCACAACAAAAAAATAGAAACAACCAGATACTATATTGTCAAAACTGTTTGCAAAATGCACTTTTTTGTCAATTACCAATAATTCGTCAAGATATACCGTGAATTATTTCCAGTAAGTCTCTACAGAGAATCACTCGCCTTTCTTCCTTCAAAGCTACTATCAAAAATGGATGCGAAGGTTCGATTTCGTTTCCGTTGCTTACAGAATTAAGACTATGACTGTGATCAGGCCACTTCTTCGGAAAGAGCAGAGAGCTTCATCGTTCCCATTTCCATAATATTTCAATGTTGATGGTAAAGTCGAATTGTCCAAAACGTCAGAGTACCCTTTATAGTTCATAATGTTTTGTACAACAACCATCGGTCAGGTGGCCGATAGAATTGGAGGCGCCGTCAGATGGGCGAGAGAATTGGAGGTAGGTTTTCTAATTCATTTTTTATACTGTATTGTTTAGGTACGTCTATTTAGCTGTATGGAAATGTTAAACAAATTATATCATATGAGGAACCCATGCTGAAATTCATGAAATTCACGTCCATGCGGCATATGTGTGTGCTTGTTACAGACAGAAAACACGACAGAACATCTCAGCTACATATACTTAGTTTCCCACTCACACGAATCTGTTCTTTGCACTTAAGCTTATGTAAATATTTGGTAATTTTCGAAAATTTTTCATAATACAGTGATAATGCTTTCAGTCAAATTATAAAATAAATGTCATTAAATAATATCGTACTAATTAGGCAATTAATCTCCAATTATTTTTAAATATAACTAGACTTAATATAAATTTATAATGTATAAAAGTATAGGCTTTTATTGTCAGGCTATTCCGCTGTGATTCTACAGCCCCAGATAGTTATTAACAAGTGACACATCCAATCTGATGAAGATGAACAAAAAGAAATTTTTATTTTGAACTGATATACATTGGGCATGATTTCATAGGATATGATCCAATCATTAAAATCCTGGGAGTCCTTTTGACAGCCAACTTAAATTCGACCAACAACTGCAGCACATTTTGAGCACCCGTTTCGAGATGTGCTAACCGTCTTAACTTCTTAGTTCTCAGACTTCGCAGGACGCTATCAAGGAGCGAGATAATTACCATCCTTAAAGCTAAACTTACCTATGCCATTTTGATCTGGAAACTTCTAAACAAATATATGCAACAAAAATTAAATGTGTCTTTCAAGAACATCTTGCGAGCGGCTTTTAATTTGTCTCCTAGGCAATCCATTACTCTAGTTTGTAATGAACACAAACTTATGACTTTTAATTCTTTACTCAATTTTATTAACTTCAAAGAGCTTGTGAAAGCATACTTTATTAACTCCCATCCAGCACACTTCCTGTTTTCTTGGCTTAACCAAATGAATACAGCAAGGAAATCGACCCATTTATTACTCATTCCGCCTTATATCATCCCGAGTTGGAAGGAAATGTATTTTCCTTTCAATACCGTTCACCTTTGTAACAGTATGCCACTTGAACATCGTCGGAACATCATCGTTTGTCAGATTTCCGACTGTCGTAACCATCAGAAACATATTATTGACATCCTTCGGAAGTGGATTTTTAATATCCAGATTACCCAGTTAGAATAATTTTGGAAAGCCTTCATGATTTTACTCCTCTGGAGCGCATATTCAATAAATATATGAATTTCATGTTTGCCGTAATTTGGTCGAAATCAACATAGTTTCATAGATTTAATGAGTATTTCACTCAATCTGATATTAAGTGTTTATGTTACAAATTTATATCAAGTTTAAAAAATTATTCCCTTAAGAACGAAACCAGTTTGTAACAAAATACAGTTCTGCTACTTTACTGACATTACTCTAGCATGTTTAACAAATGAAATTTGGCAAAAAGAAAATCACATTTAAGAGTATTTTTTATGTTTTAAATAAGCGAAATAATTATTAAATAATTTTTCGAAATCCCACACTCTCACATATATATTTCTTTAAAGTTTATTTCATGCCTCTGAGCAATCCATATACATTTATTTTTGAAAAGCTGGTACGAGTACATAGTGTGTACAGTGATTTGAATTTATAGGCTCTCATTTTGTTTTCTAATGGGTACATGAACTTTGGAAAGTTGATCAGCTATAACAGAAAAGCAACGTGTAAACTCCTCATTAACTACCCATATTTGAACAGGTTTCTTCCTGAGTTGTTTGTTTACGATTTCAATCAATTTCACCTGTCACAGAGAAGCGATTGTTGTTTGGAGATGAAACGAAAGTGAGGGAATAGTACGAGAGGAGAAAATGGAATGGAGAGAGAGAGAGCACGAAAGGCAAACAGCAATGGCCTCATCATTAGTCACATCATAATTACGTCATCACCTCTCGTGAAATTTAAGAGAGAAAACGATTGGCCAGATGTGTCCTGTCTGTGGTTGGTCGGCTGGAGGAGAGATGCTCTTAATGAAAAACAACAGATTGCAGCCAACCATAAACACCCTCCATTATCACCGTGTACTAGTCTTGTTGACAGAAAAAATATCCGTCAACACTGTCTGCCCTTAGACTGTCACTCTAATGCCGAAACCATTACACGTAATTTTGTATATTGGGAGGAGTTACTCTTTTTCTCATTTCTGTTTGTAGAACTTTTAAAAGATTTATGCGTTTGCTAGAGGCCGGAGATTTTTCTACAACGAATTACGGTAATTTCCAATAAACAATTGTAAAATAATTTAATCCAAATTTGATAAGAATTCTAAAAGTAGCTGATTTTTCTTATTTTGAGAAACTGTAGACATCATTGTTATTACTTCTAAATCTTTTTTGATCTGACAATTTTAAATATATAAACTGTGGCACAATGATCACACCTGTAAAATAAGAATTGCAAATAATATTTAAAAAAACACTGAATAAATGTTAATTTGAAAAGAAACAACCTTCATTGGTAGTTTACATTATGTTCAATCATCGACGGGAACCATAAAGTGAATTAAGACAGTGTTAATATCATTTCTTTATAGAAATAATACAGCATGCTAGAAGCTGTGGAGAATAGGATACATGATAAAAAGACAAGTGAAACCACTATTCTACATGTACACTTTTTAATGATTCGTATGCGCATTATGTCAACGAAATATTGTGCATGTGGAATAGTGGTTTCGCTTGTCTCTTTATGTATATTAACAATATTCAGAACTACCAAGGATGAAACTTGAAGAAATGGTAACTTGTTTAGATAAAATAAATAGAACTTAGATATAATTGTATGCTAGGTTAAGTTTAGACTGAAGAGAAATGTTTTGAGAATTTGGTGTTTCGGAGATCCTTCAAGCCATAAAAAAGAACTCTCAGTTTCAGTGATTTTATTAATATACCAAATTACACTCGAGTAAATATAAGTATTATCCGGGTATGAAATACGGTTCTCTGAAAATCACGATAGTGTTATGTTAGATAATAAGCTTGAGACTATTTATTGTATGTTAAATATAACTTTCACGCACTTATTTACTTATTTTGAGAAAAAACTTCGTTATCGAAATATGTGTACATCAACTTATCATTCGATTATTCGCGATTATCCAATAATATGTGCTTCGTTGTTTGTGCTCAATGGAACCAATCAGAATTAATGGAATTACTGCATGACATGTGCTTAGAAAAGCGTACGACTAATGAAAAAAAATTTCCACTTTTTTTTATTTTTTTACAATAGCTCAAATAATTCACTTTCTTGGAATGAATTTCATAATTTTTTAGACAAAAATACGCATTAAAAAAACATATCGCATTAAATACTTATAAAGCGGGATTACGTATTATGCGATGTCGTATTAACGAAGTTCAACTGTATATAAAACGCTGAATATACAACCAGGGCTGTTAAACATAAAAAGTAATGAAATAATAATGAATATAAAAAATCAATACAATGGGATGAGGAGGAATATTAAATAAAACAATAGTCACAGAGCATATCAAGACGATTTTTATCTACACTTAGCTAAAATCATTTAGATAAGAGTAATTAAAAAACACAAAATATTGAGATAAACTACATTTCACGGTGACAACGCAAGTACTTCTATTTGTAATCATGATATGATCGGCCTCGGTGGCTCAGCGGTTGCGTGGTCGCCTCTGATGCCCGCGTACGCGGGTTCGATCCCGGCCGAGGACGACGAGGATTTTTCAGGGGGAAATCCTGAGATCACGCACTTCCTTCGGAAGGGAAGTAAAGCCGTTGGTCCCGTGTAGTCGTTTGCCGGCTGCACGTTAAAGAACCCTTGCGAGGCAAAATTTGCGGCCCCTATAACGCCGTCCTGAAATGACCATAGCAGTTGAAAAGGACGTTAATACCAAACAAACCAAACCTAATCATGATATGTTTGAAGAGTTTCTTTTACATTATTATCTAGAATTTGACAAGTATTTCTGTTTACGGTGCTATATCTATGAAAAAGGCGAATAGTTGTTTCAGAATATGGCAACAAAGAGCGGGAAATTTCTACTTCAGTAATCCACTGAAGTACTCGCTTGGGCTATGAAAGGATTAAGTAATAACAATATTAAATAGTAACTATACAATATTGATATAATGCAATAGTCAACTGAAATTAATGAAACCGCAATAACAGAAAATTAATTCCAATGTTATTGCAAATTAAACGCTTGATTAGTGAGTGTTGATTTTCTATATTAGAAACAAGCAACAGATACATTTATTAACATTTTACACGTAAAGCGCGCAATTTTAAATTAAATGGCATATTATCAGTAGATTAGAGAGTAATTGTTCATATGTTGTAGAGAAAAGCCAAAAATCATGTATGCAATTATTAAAAAAATTATTATTTTTTAAAAAATATCGCCATATGCACAAAATGAAATGATATTATGAAGAGTAGGAAGTACCATATTCGCTGTATTCTTTCTCGAAGAAAAAAATATCCTTTGTCAACTATTTTGAAATCGATTAATGAATTACTAATTTTAAATTGATTTAAACGCTTTCACTTTCACAATATAACGTGTGTGAAAAATTGAGCATTTCTGAAATTTTAAGTCATTTAATTACCAGAAAGAAAATCGTACGACATTAACTCCAAATGATCGTGATGAGAAAATAGTCAAATGGTACTTTTATATTAGAAAACAGTAATGATAAAGCAACGTTAAATATCACAATATACATAAAATTTAAAATAAAATATAATTAATTATAAAAAAAAATTCAAACAGACATCTGTTTCTCATTAATGATATTTCTTTCCTTACGACTTAATTTTTATTGAAACATGAAGTAACGCTAATAATCAGCAAATTATTTCGAAAATTAGCAAATCTAAAGGATTTACATAATTGAAATTATACATTTATTAATTGGCCTGCGAAACAGTATATATCGCAAACTTTCTTTATTTCCATGAATTCTTTCTGGTTTTATGGTACAGTAGTAACCATTAATCATTATACTCTGCCCAATTATACTGGGCGAGTCCAGTTATATCTGCAATTGTGAATTTAATTAGACGCGCCCAGTTTTTTTTTCGCTGGACAACGTATAATAAAATAAATTTCTAATTAGATTGACACTTCTGATGATGCAATTTTCATGAAAAATCAGTACGCAATTTTTTTATCATTATATATCTGATAAACGTAGAATTGAAATTTTGAAACTATCTTCAGTATTATATTCTGTAATAAACTGACAATAATTTTTGAAATGAAATTATAAAAGGGCATTCTCGTATGATGTGAAAGTTGCGTCTTTTCGTTTAATAAAACTCGAAAACATACCCATAAATTTCAAACAAAAAAATTATCCAAAAAACTTGATTTTGTAACAACTTTGTGGTTAGAAGTTACCAAAGATGAAATTAATTCAGGATTTAAAATAGCCTATACCCAAAGGCCAATCCAAAATCCAAAAATCCTGCGATATGGTTATATATATATCATGATACAGATAAATCATGATACAGATAAATTTCGTTCGAGAAATGTAAAACTTGATATATATCCCTAAAATAATAAATTTAAGAGAAAATTTACTGGTAACTATGGCGTAAATTTCATTACAACAATATAAGCGAGAAGATATATGATGACGTTCTTTAATCAAACTCTTGCTCCATCTTTTGTTCCGCAAATGTTTTTAATCATCGAAGCACACGTTTGTAATTAATTGGTATAAACTTGCATCGTGTCTTCCTAATTCGTTATTTTGCATAGTAATCATTAAAATTTTTTTTATTCTAACTCTACAATATGTACAATATGTTTTGTGCATTTCATTTGATCGCTGTGTATTTAAAAAAAATTTTGTATATACCTAATTACGGACCATACTGAGCTATGTTTTTATATAATTCAGCTATTTCGTTTAAGGAATGTGAAATTATTTTAGGCAGAGATAGTTATTTGAAGCATTAAATGATACAACTATCTCTCTAAATACGAAGACGTTTTGGAAAGTTTGTCTCCTAGAAAATAGTTTCAGCAATTTGATGAAAGCTTGAACTGTCCTCTATTTATTTTTCAATGTAGTCACCATTATTGTCCACTTACTTGCGTCGTTGTTGGACAAGTTTTGTTCATTCCATCGGCTACGAAATCGGCATCTGTTGCCAGTGCAACGATGACCTTTCAGATGTTCCTTCATTTGCTACGGGTAGTCCACTGCGGGACTGGTCATGCAGGCTTGTCGTGCTTGGATTGCTGTCTTGCACATTTTGTATCCACCTTCTGATATTACACACAAACATCATCTACATATATGTTGCCATAGACAACATTTATCGTTCGATGAATGTCTATGGGTGCACAACCCTCCACGGTGAACTCGATCAGAACAAGTTGTTATAACCGTATGTCGTGTACATCGCTATTTCCTCAACTATTCTGCGCACAACATTGTTGATGGGCGCCGCTAGATTTCGTATAGTCGATGATTGGCTTTCCTCTTATACTAGTTTCACGTCTATATCTCGCAAGTTATTGAAGCGATCGCATAAGAGGCAAAACTTTTCAAAACACTCTCGTAGATATTGCAAAACATCGTCTTGAGAGTTTCAATGACGAGAAAAGGAGTCTGACAGCCTGATAGAAGGGGAGAAAAGTTAATGTCATTAAAAAGTTATACAAATTTTAACGATTAATAAATTTCATACATTTCTGATTGTCTTTAAAATGTAATATTCCTTTGCAGATATTAATTTTATAACATTTAGAATAAATAAACTTCCTAAATGACTTGGAGCCTGACAATTATTTATTTTTCACGAATCGTAAAAGGCCAACTTTTCATTCAAAAGTGGATACTAATTAAGCCCGAATTCCTTCTTGCTTTGGGAGTGAGTGGCTTGGAGGGGGAAGAGAAGTGAAGCGAAGGCACTGGTGGGAAAAAGAGGAATTGGGAGAAAAGAGGGTACAGAGGGTCAAACATCGAATGATTTGAAGTTCCCTAAGGTTCGATTGAGTCTTGGTTAGAAGCGTTGAAATCAGACTTGAGGATGAGAAAGAGAGAGAGAGGTGAGATAAAGCGAGTCAAAAGGTAGGGGAAGAAGGGGGTTTGCGGAGGAGGAGGATCCTGCCGGAAGCACGCTTTTCCAAGGTGGGGAACAGAAATGTGAGAATGAAAAAAAAAAAGGAATTGAAGGAGGTTGAGCGAAGAGAGGGAGGTAGTTATTCAAAGAGAATTGCTATGAGACGAAAAATTGACTGAGGAAATTGGAACCATTCCATATGGTTGCAAAAGATGACGGGGGTGGTTTTGGTGGGGCGGTTGGAATGATCGCGACGGAAACGGGCTTCAATCAATACAAGCACTAATTGAATTCCTGTTAAGATTCTACCAATTAACACGAGTCTTATTAAGACGATATTAATCATTGACACAAGGAATCTTTTTTACTATTTCACTTCATCTAACTTCTTTTCCTTCCTCCTCCCCTCACGAAATGAATAGTAATAGCTTCACAAATTAACTCTCCCTCTCTATTGCAACGTTTTTGAGCAGTCTATGTTGAAACTCATCGTAGAGTGAATAAGAGTAATGCTTTGAAGATGAATTAAAAATTATTTTCATTATAGAAATGAAAAGAAACATCCGAATTCAAAGTGTCATATCGTTGCCATTTATAATTATTATTTATTTTGATAAGCACAAATGAATTAAGAAATGTTAATCTCTATAATTTTGACGATATTTTTCATAATTAAAAATATATTTGTTGGGTTTCCATGGTTTTTAAAAAATTTAACTCCTTCACAAGAGGGTAAATATTTGGTTTGCTTCGTAGTTTCTATTTATAAGCCATTTTCGTTCATGTCATTCACTGCAATTTGTCAGTGGAGGTCTAGAAAAACAGGAGAAAAATCTGAAAGGGGGTTAAATGTTTGCTTTCTTCCTTCCTCTCTTTAGAAAGGAAAATAAATGGAAAAAATTAAAAGAAATAAAAATCTCTTCAATCCTATTTTGAAGTCGAGTGAATTCGTCGCAGTCTGTCAATGTTCGTTTAATTAAAAACAAAGAATACTTCAAAAAAATTTGAAAATTTCGTCCCAAGTGAGGGTAACTTTTCTTTTCTTCCTATGGTCTAAGAAAAAACAATTTTTATTTTTATTTAAAAATGAAATTCATGCATTCAAAAGGGAGAGGGTAAAGTTGAAGACGTCATCGCCATCAACAGCAACCCCCTCGTGGAGTCTAGACAAATTCTCCCGATCCTCCTACCTCTAGGGGGTTTCCATTTGTCTATCACCACGTGCCAGTTTGTTTGTGCACGTGAGAAATCGACATCAGCGAGGAGAATCTATCATTCACTTCCGTCACCTGCGAACGGCCCCCTGTGGCAGGAAAACGAAACTCCTAAAAAGGGTGTCGAGGAGGAGGAGGGGATATGTCAGGAAAGGGTCGGGGTTGAAACCGAAATGAAGATTGACGGGATAGAAGGCTAAGAGAGCGGATGAAAGAGTTAGGAAGTAAACGAGGGGAGGGTTATATAGCAGTAGACATATAGCAAACTTGGAATGATAATATTTTTAACAGCTGAAAGAACGCTTCAAGAATGACCTTTAAAGTTTTTATAATTATACAAATAATAATTATTTCTTCAAACTTTGATTTTTCACAAACAATTTTATATTTATATTCAAAATAATTTTGAAATGTTTACGAGTATACTGAAACCATTTTTTGTGTGTTTATGTATATAGGACTGGTAAATATACCACTATATTTGTGTATAAATATTTTATTAGAACGTAAATTATTTGAAATAATTTTTGTTCAGAAATCATAGGATTTTGACTTTACTGACTGCTTCTATCGGAAAGTAAAGAGATGCCATCTACCGATCGTTTAAGAACTGTTTTTTTTTTTAATTTAACTCCTTCAAAAAATATTTTAAAATTAACAAAATCTTATAAATTTATGGTAAATATTAAAGACATGTGTTTAAGATTTTGACTCTCTCTCTAGGGTTATGTAACTTATAAGTGAGAGTTTATATTATAGTCATTATTACTTTGTGTAGTAAATGTGCACAGGTGATTTGTCATGCAAAAGAAGAATTCCTTTGGTAAACTTCCACGGCGTTTCGTCTTGAATGCCTCCCTCAGCTCATCCAGAAGGTTAGCATAATACTGTTCGATTATATCAGAGTCCTGGAGTAAGCAGTCAACCAACAATGCATACGCTGTTGATACCCTACTTGCGTTTAAGTAGCATAATACGGCGGGGCTCCATCTTGTTGGAAAATTATCCCATCGATAAAAAAGTTCTGTACATTGAACATAGTTGTCAATGATCAGTTCTGAGAAGAAGAACGGCCCCATATAGTTTGTTATGTTTAAGGCTTCACCAAACGCTAATACGTGGAATCACTCTTTCCAAATCGCAAGAAGCGAAAATCGCTGTAGCTTGTTTATGCATCACACAAGAGAAGCTGGCCGATATTTTTCGGGGCAAGTTATGGCTCAGACGCGGCAATGATCATGTAGAGGTACAACGAATTGTGAGGATAGGATATTACGTTATTTCCTTTTTTCATAATTAAAAACTCCTCAACATGTGCCCCTTGCGTTGTCACAGTACATCCAGACAATATCCAATTTCTTGCCAAGTATTCGCTAGCATGTGTCCTATTACCGACATTATAGCAACCGTTATTCTCGCCCGCAACGTGTACAAATCTGGGAGCAGTGTAGAAAACATTTTATCTTTAATATATCCCCATAGAAAAAATACTAAGGAAGTAATGTCCGCAGAATATGGATGCCTTGCTGTATACCTATAGGGCCGTCCCTTCCAAACAATGGTTGAGAAAAGTTAAATTCAGGAATGTACGTGCAGATAATGCCCACTACCACCATGGTTCTCTCCAAATTGAGAAGTTACATAGTTCTCCAGCATATACCATTTCGATACGGCCGATGCCAGCGCTAGCGCTACATACAGCGCTTCGGCTTCTGAAGAATAATCCTTTAAGAAAACTTTCTGAGATAAATAACACAATACCAAAACTGTGTGTATCTCTTTGATATAGTGTTTGTTTTATAAAAAATTTCTTTAGCTCCTTGCATATCCGCATAAGCATGAGCATCTCGAAAGAAGCGAAATAATGGTTTCCTTTCTGAATAAAAATATTAGGTTTTAATCGAATTGTTTTTTGCTCCTTCTCGACTTTCCAAATCGCAGCTTTGTGATATAGCGCTTTCTAAAGTTCGATGAAAAGCCAATAATTTGCCTAGCATCAAGGTAATGCACCTTGCCACATAATTCGAGGTAATGTACAAGGATTGTTCAATAGAAACACGAGACTAGGAAGCAATTTTTATTCAAAAACTTTAAAGAAATCTTCATGAACATTAAGTCGTGAATCCCATTGGTGCCTTAACCTATTGATTCCCATCTAAAATTCCTGCGATTGTTGGCGGACCATTGAGTAACAGGAAACTACGCCAGAGTCGGAATTGAACCGCCGTGTTTTTAGTGATTGTTTCAAAGAGCCAAAGACATGGAAATCGCACGGGGACAAATGAAATTAACAACGGTGGTGTAAAGCAACTTCTAACTGTCTCACGTTTTGCATCTGATGCTGCAACTTGGGCCAAATCTTTCGTGGATTGCCTTCATTGTCGAAATTTCTTGTACCATTCAACTACTGCTATATGAGAATAACCATAATCGCCGCATAGCTTTTATTCTCATAAAAGTTTCCATTGGCTAACGCTCTTCAGCGGTCAAAAATTGAATACCAGTACTCAGATTATCTTTGAACGACTATCTACCATGAACGCCATCTTCCAACACAATTATAATTCTTAGAAAGAAGCAAACAGCTAATATCTGTGACAGACGCCTCACTAGTACTTAAAAAACTCCTCAACAAGTGTCCCTTTCGTTGTCGAATAACATCCAAGCTTTTATTTTTGGACCGGACACCTGTATCAACAACTTCTCCTTACGAGGATATGAAGTCAATATGTCGTTGGCCTGCCTTTCGCTCTTATAACCCTAAAAATTTGGAGAAAACCCCTTATCGTTTTGTTTATTTTTGAGAGCAACTGAAATTCAACTCATTCTATCGATGATATCTTTCTGATTTTTCATGATATTTGCTTGGGCTTTTTATAAGAGTAGCTCTATACATTTGGCTAATAAATTATGCAAAAGACACTTTGATAACGCTTGCGCAGTTAAATATTATTTAGTAAAAATGCTCACATTTCATCAAATACGAGGGTAGCCCAGAAAGTAATGCACCATAGTTTTTTTCTTCATCAATTATTTATTGAACACAATGAAACTTATACACACGAAAGAATTATGTTTCTTCTACACTCCCTATTTTTCCACATAATCTCCGTCCCGTTCTATGGCCTTCCTCCAGCGAGACACAAGTGCCTGTATGTCCTGTCGGTACCAGTCCTTGTTCTGTTCACGCAGCCATGTCTTCACTGTGCGAATCACCTCTTCGTCATCCTCAAAATGTCTTCCACGAATGGCATTCTTCAATGGCCCAAGCAAGTGAAATGTCTTACACGAATGGCGCTAGCTCAGGGCTGTAGGGTGGATGGGGTAACACTGTCCAATCCTGTTTTGTGATGTGTTCCGACGTCCTGAAGTAGGTGTGAGGGCGAGCGTTATCGTGTTGAAGCAAGCATGTTGTTTGGCGTCCAAGTCGCTGGAAGCGCTTCTTGAGTTTGGTTAATGTGTTCACATATGCCTCAGAATAAATGGTGCTGCCTCTCGGCATCACATTAATGAGTATGACACAATCATAATACCAAAACATAGTGATCATGACCTTACCAGCAGAAGCAGATGCTTTGAATTTTTTCTTCTGTGGAGAGTGCGGATGACACCAGTCCATCGATTGTCGTTTTGTTTCGGGCTCAAAATGGTGCACCCAGATTTCATCAGCTGTCACAATCCGGGACAAGAAGGCTTCCCCCTCAGCTTCAAAACGTTACAGCAACTCAGAAGAAATGTTTTTTTCTCAGAACTTTGTGTTCCTCCGTAAGACAGCGCCTAACCCTTCGTGAACACGTTTTTGTGTAATCAAGAGCACGGATGATTTCACCCACACTTCCTTTGCCGATTACCAGCTCCGGCGCCAACTGCCAAGTCGTTCTGCGTCGGTCCTGACGAATGAGCGCATCAGCACGCTGCATCTTGTAAGGTGCGACAGCCAAGGATGGCTGCCCCGACCGCGCCAAATCTTGGAGCTCCGCCGAACCGCTTTCTGATGGCCTCACCCTCTGTGCCCAGCGACTAACCGTACTTCTGTCGATTGCTGATGCTCCATAAACTGCACATAAACGTTTGTGAGTGTTTCCAACCATTTCTAACTCTACAGTGAGAAATTCAATGATCACACGCTGCTTGTAACGCATATCACTTACAGACGCCATGTTGTTCCATTGCTGCACGTACGCTATCTGTCGGAAGAAACGGAAACTTTGCGCGCGCACTCCGAAAACTTCAAGGAATGCATATCTCAAGTTTCGCATTCGTACCATGCTGGGGACGGAGAAAAAATTGTGGTCATTACTTTCTGGGCTACCCTCGTATATAATATTTTTATATTTTGATTGCAGGGTGTCTTCTCTACTGTAGTTTGTCTAGTTTCCTGAAAATAGCATTCCATTGGATTAAAAACCCTGCATGTTATAAACAAAAAACTTACGAAAAAATATAGATTTTTTAAAAGAAACCTTTATATCTCTATGAATATACATGCTATTCTTATACAAATGAAAATAGTTAAGTAAAAGCAGTCACATAATCATATGCTACAGTTACAACGCATTTCAACCATTATTTTTACAGGGTGATCCCAAACATTATTTTTATGTTCAATTACAGCTGGTCCCCTATTTGCCTTCGGGACTAAACCTTCGCTGAAATATAAGAGGTGTAAAATGCCTTTGACACCCCTGAAGTTTCAGGATAATTCGCCAAGTATTTTTCTAGATATTCGACAAAACATCTAAAATCAAAGGTGTTCATATTATTTTGTCCAACCCCTGAAAATAACTGCTTTTCTTTGTTCGCAGCTGTGCAGTCCAAACGTGTTTCTATTGAACCATCTCCGTATCAAGTTGCTACCTGGAGATCATATTTGTGTAAATATTCTACCTTTGCGAGCAATGTGCAACTTGATATGATATGGCGGACGGTGTCGTTTGTGATATGTTTTTTTTTCCTGCAATCCCCAGGAGTGTTTAATAAAGTTTTTACGATAGCTTTTGTTGTTAATAATCTGATGTTGTTTGGCGATCATGATCCCTTTAGTTTTTCTAAAGAGACTTCTCTCTTCTTGTAGCAATCAAGACACCTTTCGATATTACTCCACCTTCAGTTATGATACAAGATTCTGATAACGGTCTCAAATTTATACAAAAGTCGTCGTTGGTGGAAACACTATGGAGCAGTGGCGGCTCGTCCATAGGGGCTACAAGGCTGCAGCCCCTCCAACTTAAAATGAAAATATTAAGTTTGTGATAAAATACCATTCGAAAGCATATTTTGTAACTACAGCTGTATTTTGCAATAGTCCGTGTGCTATGCGAGCTTATAAATTCTTACGAACCGCCAATGCTATGGAGCCTGTAGGGCCTGTGATTGATCTGTATAGGGTGAATGAATTTGTAACCGCTTTCTTTGTAGTCAATCCTGAGATGACTGGAACACGAGGATGACGTAAGTCGTCAGAAGAAACAATAGTAAAATTGAACTTAAATAATAATACTAGTAATTTTTTTATGAGGGATATCCATTTTACTTGTTTTGCAATTTTTTTCTCTCTTTCTTTCGTTAACGTTTCCATTTCTTAGATGTTGTTCAGCTTTCTTTTCTGAAAGGACTTGAATTTTTCATGAATATTTCTAGGCTGTGCAGTGCTTCAGTCTTCTTTGGTTCCTTTCTATTTCCATAATGTCGTCTCTCATCCGCATCAGTGTCCGTTCATTAAAGTGCAACATCACAGGATGGATGTTGATTGGCAACAACGTTCAGGTACTCCTTGGCCGTCACTCGACCTTCAAGGAATATCACCCCATCCCCCCTACCAAATCAACCCCAGGCCATGGCACTCCCACCAGAACCTTGAGTTGTTGAGACAAGGTAAGATGGGCCCTTTGCTTCATGGGTCGTTATAAAGGGACTTTGTTTTTCAAGAAGTCCGCTTGCTACTTTGCGGCAAAATTACGAAATATTGGCGCTGTTCATAAATAAACTTGAGAATATCTTCTAATGTATTACACTGGATAGTCGATCGTTGGAAAAGTTGTATTTTCATGGAACGTGTTGTAGTCGTTCAAATCACATTGAAACCCGGTAAATATAATTTGATCAAACATGAAGGCTTCACTATTACGACTAAGGTATAACATAGTTGTACAATGCATCATTTTATTTTCTGTAAATGTGATGAGTATGGAGAGTATTTCATATAAACATAAGCATATTGATGTTTGTGTATTCCTCTTTAATAATAAGAACTTAAGTAAATAAATATTGGTATATATAGAGTGGTACACATTATATTAAGATTTCCAGTTTTTTAATGTTATAGTGGCGTTTATCATTTTAACTTTGTTGCTTTTCTTATGCTGAATCTCAGGAAGTTTTTTGTCTTCATTGAAAATGCTGTTCTCTGTTGTGCTTGAGCTTAGATTTGTTGGTAGGCCACTTTTCTTGACAACCAACAAACTCAAGCTCAACAACAGAAACCAGAATTTTTAACAAAGACAAAAAGCTACCTGAGATTCAACATAAGAAAAACAACAAAGTTAAAATGAATAAACACCAAAATAACATCAAAAAAACTGGTGACTCTTAATATAATGTTTACCACTCTATATACCAATATTTATATACTTAAGTTATTTAAATAGGAATAGACAAACACCAAAAAAAATTTTAAACAAATTTTTAAACTCTTTACAATTTTCACATCTATGAATATCCTACGTTTTGTTTTAAAAATGAAAGTGTTACCGTTATTATTACTGGTAGCCGAAATGTACGTCGTTTCTGACCAAACTTTTGTGAGATGTAGTAAGCCAACTGTCTGGTTTCAATACCGTTATACTGGTTTCATTTCCACAGTATTGTTGCCTTTTTGTAGTAAACAATCTCTTACTTAGAAAAACTCACTTTCGTTTCTTCACCATATTTTCCTCTCTTTTAACTCGGTTCATAAATAACCGTATTTCTTCCGGTTTATTTAGATTAGGAAATCCACGTTTCTGTTACAGCTATTCGTTCTAAATAAAGTATATGATTAAAAATTGTCCATGGTATTCGTACTTACTTATAAGTGTTTATCCGTTCTAATAGCAAATAACTTTAACACGTTAAGGATTTGGTTAAGGTTTATTTCATTCTTTACAATATTTATGAATGCATCCGGTTGTACTTTTTCTCTTCGTTCTTTCATTTTTTTCAAAGAATCCAGATCCTGATAGCAAAAGAGGTGACAAGCGCTCATCATTTTGTCCACCTTTTTCCGTAGTCCTCGACCATACTTTTTTATCATCTCTCCTCTTTCCCCTTTTCCTCATTAAAGAGTTTGTGGGAGGAGCGACCGCCTTCTTAAATGGGCCCCCTGCCGAGCCAAAACGAGCAACCAACCGCCCTCGACGGGCGAGAATCTCTTTCCAACACCAACAGCCATCTCCCCTTACATCCCGTACTTTCACTTCTCTCCTTAATCTTCTACTTCCCGCCAAGAAGCTAGGAATTAACAGACCTGTGTTTTTCACACAAGATTGTCATTTCGCGGACGAAATCTTGCCACGCCATCAACGTCTCCATTGCACACGCGCCCAGCTGGAATGTCTAGTCATCCTTTATCTAAATAAAAATATATTATGCGTTTAATGACTTTTTTTTTCATTTTGAGGTCAGAAGCCTCAGAAGTAAAATACAGTTACACAGTTTATCAAAAATTTTACAATCTTAAGAATATACTTTTCATCGTTTAACTGAATATTAGAATTTGAGTTGTAAAATACTGTAAAATTATTATCAGACAACGCACCGTTTGAATGCAATACGATTTTGCAAAAGCTCTCTTCTGATTGGCTATACGAAGTTGGGGTCAATACCAGGTCCCCATTTAGAAATTTTTAGGAGATTACGAATTCTGAATATAGATTACGGTTTGTTATGCGGCTTACTTTCAAGCATCTCCAACAAAGGGAAGAAACAAGCAAGATTGTTTATTCTATAGATAAAATCCAAATTTTCTGTTGAAACCTCGCTGCTGTAATAAGTTCAGAATATCCATCTATGGTACTATGCAATATAGAACTAATTTTAAATAGATTATGTTTTTTACCAAATTTAGAAGGGGCCCCCCCCCCCCCGAGGTAGCCCTTTTAAACCGTGTTTTTTGAGTGAATCGTTAAACTAAACGGAACTGAACTTGGGAACGAATGTCAAGGTCTGATTGCAGTATACTAATGCAGATAGGGATGAGGCAATTACATATAAACTTTTTTAACCCTCTTGCATGATTCCTCGTGACTGCATTCTCAGTGAAAGCTCAATGATCCCTCGGAATCTCGACCTTCTCATTGTTTACAAAGTGTTCGTATGTCGATTAATTTGCTCTGCTTAACACACGCGCACTGGAGAATACGTCCATACAATTAGCGAACAAGGTTAAGCCTAAAATGTGGCAAAATTAAACACGTTTTGGGAAGGGTTCATATGGATCCATCCCGACACAGCTTTCGGTTATACTCTAATAATTGGAAAGTGCAGGGATCTAGGTCTCGTCTTTAAGTAAAGGTATCATCAGTGATATTATTCAGAAGAACAAACAGTTTCCACCTCTGAAGAGTGTTTATAGTGAAAATCAAACCAGAAACGGGAGCACAATACATGTATAACCTTTGGAAAGCTTCTTCTTGCATTTGTTGCTGGAAATCGCCCGTTCTTTGCTGTCTTTGTGACGGAATGATAGCTCGCTGGTTATTGATGTCATCGAGGTATAACCAACCTTCTTCTAGGATTACCACCCATAGCATCTGCCATGCGCAAAATACCGTTTGTAAAGTTTTCTGGTTGGTGAGGCGTTCGCGGATATCAGATGATGACCATGAGCCTTATACCGACAATACAGTTTCAGGTTTTCTCGGATGATGCGTCCGACACCTCTTTCAGACATTTTCAGTAGCCAGATGGCGCTGTATAGGTGGGTTTTCTAAAGCACTATATAAAGAAAGTATGGACAATTCATTGTTGCAGGCAGCCGTTTTGATGCAGTAAATTCAAACTGTTTGACAAAATTTAGAGGAGAATATGACTCTACAGCATGACTTAGGCTACAGCCCAAACTCAACAATATATTTCAACATTCGTAGAACTTAACAAAACTGTCAGCTTATGTTACGTGTTCGGTTTTGATACGTTAATTTATGATAAGTTAATTATTTACGTTAATTGTGTTATGTTAATTACGTTAATTCATTTTGGAATTTGGATCATGCATATGATCAATTAGTATCAGATCCAAATGTGTTCCAGATTCAAATGAGTTCTATCCGAATTAGTGTGGCCTATAATAAACAATATCAAAAATGTTCACAAGAGTTGGGTTGCTGAAGCAATCATTATTGCTACGATTGTTAACGTATTTTGACTATCAGCAACAATAATTTTCTCGGTATTAACATTTTTGACGTGTTCAGAAAAGCTATTGTTTAAGCCGTTACTGTTCTAAGGGTGCCCAAAAAGCCTTTCCAGCATTACAAAATTTTATTATAGAGAAACTATTACAGTTAGGACTGTTTATTGGTTGCAAGAGCAAGACTAATTCATGAAGATGCTTTTCTGTTTATTATAAGTAGTGGCTAAGTTGTTATAGGAAGCGCTAAAAATGAAAATGGTATTAGGTCAGGAGAAAGTGCAGTGTGCTTTTTGGTACCATAAAACCAGTTCACCGACTAATGTATAACGTAATTTTAGGGAGTACTATTATTATTATTTTGCTATTATAACGAATAGTCCTTATTCGAAACGTCAGCTGTTTTCAGTTTTGGTATAGCACAAGAAATGTTGCAAAAATCATGGCCGAAATTGAATATGCTTAACAGAGTGCATATGTAGAACTGTTTTGACATTGTAAAAAAAATCTTCATATGTTAGTCTTTCTCTTGCGACCAACCATAAAACTAAGTTTTATTGTAATAGAATAAAACGGTCAGATAAGATACGGTAGTAAGTGGTTTATTATGCCTTACGCGTTTCGGTATTACGCCATCATCGGAGGCTACTAGACTACAAAGCGTCAAGCTGGCCAGGCCTGGTTTTTATACAGAGTGTGCGTATTATGATAGCCAATTAGATAGGTAAGTTACAAGGTAATATCGTGATTGGTATAAGCGCGAGCTGGAGAGGCGCGGACCGGCTTGGGGAACTCCAAAGTCACTTCCTTTTATTGTTCTTGGTTGCTTCTTCGATGTCGATGAGTATTTGTAGGGTTTCTTTTCGTTCGAAGGTTGTTTGGTTATTCAATAGGGTTTTGGGCGCGGTTTTCTTTCGTTTAGTGATTTCCATTTCTTCTCGTAATATTATCTTGGCTTTGTCGTTGTTAGTCCATAATACCTTCATGCATTGGTCGATGTCTACCATCCTGTGCTTCATTTTGTAGAGATGTACAGCATAAGCGGAATTGTTGTCCATATTAGTCCATGATAATATGTGTGATCGCTGGTGGTAGGTTGTGATTTCATTCTACTGAGGAAGGAAGGTTTAGTGAAAACACTAATTTTCCGTGTGATGCTAGTGCTTCCCATAGGATAAAAATTAATATTAGAACAGCAACAAATGAAATTGTTGACCCGATTGATGAAATAATTTTTCATGTTGTATATGCATCAGGATAATCAGAGTAGCGTCGTGGTATCCCTCTTAATCCTAGAAAGTGTTGTGGGAAAAATGTTAAGTTTACTCCTAGGAATATAGTGAAAAATTGAATTTTTAATATTTTTTTATTTATTGTAACTCCCAAAAATAAAGGGAATCAGTGAATAATTTCGGCTAAAATGGCGAATACTGCTCCTATTGAGAGGACATAGTGAAAATGTGCTACTACATAATAAATATCATGTAATATGATGTCGATGGAAGAATTAGCTAGAATAATTCCTGTTCTTTTAGATAATATGATACTCGACGTAGACTAACCTATGGACTTTATTGTAATGACTCATTTCCAATGTTTTAGACTATTGTTCTTAGACAGATTTTCAGGGAAATGTATTGTGCTATAAGAAAGCCTGAATATTCATTTAGAATGACTTACTTATGGGTCAAATAAATCAATTCGAAAA
Source organism: Rhysida immarginata (assembly GCA_023313115.1). NCBI lineage: Eukaryota > Metazoa > Arthropoda > Chilopoda > Scolopendromorpha > Scolopendridae > Rhysida > Rhysida immarginata. Next base: position 878,592 of record JAHWFO010088791.1, read on the forward strand.
ATCTTATACACAAACTTAGGGACATAGAAACTCCATACTACAGAGGAAAAGGTCGTAATGTGGCTCTTTGCTTGTAAATTGCCCCTTCCCCTTCAGCCTAATAAATCAACTGTTAATGCCATCTAGGAAATGTGTGGAATATCCAATAAAACAATAGCTAGTTGCAAAATTTAAGGTATAGATATCGCTTCCTGTTGACTCGTCTGCGGTAAAGCAGTACTAAGTACTATCAACGCACAGTAGTGACGAAAGTTTTTCTTGTCAAATGCTTTTTGTTTTAATTATTATAGAAATGTGCAAAAGAGACTGTGGTTGTAATTTTTGATAAGAGACTGATAATGTTCCGTCTGTTAGCGTTTTTTCCTTAGACAATATTATTGTTGTTTTTCAAATCCAGTGCTTTTCTTTAATTCAGCCTCCTGTTGTTGTTCGTGATATGGTCCCTGGGGTTTGTATTCAACGTTTTGGTTTAATCATTTTATTTGGTGGTTAATGCGGTCGTAGCCATAACCGAGGCCGTGGTCTTTATAATATTGGCTGTGCTGTCCATTGTAGAGGGAGTGTACGAGGGAGACGCAGTCGTACCAGAGCCCAGAGAGCGGCTACACCTGCGACCAGCAGTAACGAAGAGTAAGAAAAGGAGAAAATTATAGATAATGATTCCAAATCGAAAGATGCCCTTACCTGAACAGAATACTATATCAACTTGGACGCTAATTGCAAAAGAAAACGAGGACACCAAAAGCATACCACAGCCAGAGTGATGAATGGGTATAATGTCAAAAGTCGCAAACTTGAGCTCATGGTGGTTGTACCGGACCAGCAAGATATTGTTATGTCTGTGATTTCTACTGTTGAATAAAATATGCAAATGCGGCGTGTCCTTCTGCAAGAATTAAACTTTAATTATTTTGATTTGTTATATTTTAAATTTTTATACTATTATGTTTATTTTAGTTCAAAGAAAACTCGCCTAAGTTTCATTGTTAGATAAGAATAGCTATTATTAATTACTAATTTCAATGTTGATTTTATTCATGAGTTAGTAACATTATATTTCCATACATTTAAAAAGGGCCCCTGGGGGCCATAATAATTACACATGAGCTAATCTGATCTGCTTGGATTGGCCAAAACACATATTATTCAAAAATTTTCAGCAGTTGATCTATTTCAAAAAATGGTAATTCATGCCAAAAAATACCACACTCTTTTGCCCCAGGTTTTTTGGGTAGCTTATAACTTTTTTATTACAAAAACAAAAAGGGGGGGAGGCACGTTATCACATTACCAAGCACTGTCTTAGAGAACACAACACATGAATTTTATTTTGACAGAGCTATAATCACTGACAAAAGTATCCCTCATAACAGACCAGACATTACATTCATACATAAGTAAAACAAAGTGGGCTACCGAATTAGCATTTCCATCCCTAATACACAATTTGCAAAACACATACCAGACAAAATTCACCAAATATACAGATATTGTGGGGAATATAACGCGTTTTGGGAGTAACCAGAGTACACATTGTTCCTATCGTTCTTTCTGCCACTGGAGTTATTCCATGCTCATTACACAAAAGCCTATCAACACTGAATTTAAACCCACACTTATACAAAAACTTACAGAAAGCCACAATCTTAAAAACTATAGCTGATAGAGAGAGACTGTTTTCATATTTGGAATGAACACATCAAATATAATCAAAATCAGTTATAACATTCCAGGCATCAAACAAAAAAAAATTTTTTTGTAGACTTGTCATAATATTAATAATATGAAAAAGAAAAAGAACAAAAAAGAGAATAGCCAATTTTTAACGCTAAACTTGAATAGCTTATTTTGCGCTATCCTTCCCCGTATTTATGACTTAAAATAGCCAACTCAGATAACTTTAACCTTTCTGCATTGTCTCATTTTTGGCAAAAATATTCGGTTCAAATAAAGGAAATTTTGCCTGCCGAATATTTTCTGTAGTTCTTAGCAAGTACAGTACTTTCATTTACTTTGTAAGAATTTTTAGCTGATAACATTTGCTATTCATTCTGTTGGAACCATTACATTTTTTAATAAGGAACACTTTCAAGTATTCAGTGTAAAATTTATTTGTTGCTATTATTATTAACCAGCATTTATATTTGATCCGTGATATCTGACAGAGTTTAGAACTATTACTAAGTTAAGCTTTAATGCATTTATGATTTGATGTGTTTTAATTCACTCTCATGTTATACTTTTCATTTCATTGGGATATTGCTTGTTAAATATATTGCACATAAACAAACAACTGAACTAAATTTCACTTAATTGCACAAATTATACGAGTGCTATATTTGTGTAAGTTCAATCAAATATTTACTTTCGAAGCATACGACGAATTTAATTACTGATGCACTCACAGAAAATATTATCGTTAGAAACCATCGACTGGCTGAATCGAATGAGTTGGTATTTATTGCTAATTTTGTTTGTTAAATAGCGGAACGTTCAATGTTTATGCTAATGCGGTAACTAGATAAACAAATAGCGCTTAAGAATAACGACACTATTGACAAAATACAGATGAGCATATAATTCTACATCGCAAACATAAAAAAACTTTTCCTGTTGACAAATTACTATACATGGGGATGTAGTAGGGGGATACCGTAGAAGAACAAAAGAAGAACTTGTGTTTCTCAACTCCATTTTCCTTTCCCTCCGTATCTCACTGTTTAATGAACCAGATAACCCTGTCCGTTGAAATGGTTCTTTTTTTCTCTCTATTCTCGTCTACACCGTCAACATTTGACAAAAATGCTTTCTTTCACTTCCAGAGAAATTTCAATCCATCAGATGTAGACGATAAAACTTCGTCCACAGAGATAAATGAAATAGAAAAAAATCCGTCAGAAACTGAGATGTCAATCTGCAGTTATATTTATCGATGTCTGTCCCCATACGTTTACATGGACGATTCGCATTCCTATTACACGTTGAATATAAAGAATACACAGTATTGTGTAAATCAGAAACAGATGAAATTGAAAAGAACAATAAACTTTGTGGCATTTAGGTATTTGACTCTTTATTTAGTTTATAATAAACCGTTTGACATCTTTGACATGCAAATGATCCAATCTCCACTATTGCAATTATTTACTACGGGAATTAAGCATAGGCAGTGTAATTTATTGTTAATATCCAAAATTTGATTTATTTTATGGCTAATGAGTACTTTTGTATACTTCATTTTCGATTGATTGTTGTCTTGTTTGTGTTTGGTGAAAGAATGAGAAGAAAAATGATGTGGCTTGCAGACACTAAAAATTTGCCTATTTTTTTGATATTTGGCATTATCTGCAACTCACAAATTATCTAGAATTTTTATGGCAGCAATTCCCAAACATGACGAAATAAAAATTTACTTGTGTACGCCAGTTCAAATATCCAATGTAAAATATGATAATATGGCAGTTGATTCCATTTGCAACGAAAACCTGTTAAAATAATTCAATAAGTAATGGAATAGCGTTTGGAAAAAACATCATAAAAATTAAATCACGCTAACTTTTTAACCTTTATTTTGGTTACCTTGCTTGGAGTTACCGATTGAATGAATTCCCTTGATTATAATAGTCATTTGTTATAATAAAGACGGAAAATTTGATAATCTGCGATTATGTTGAATAATAATAGCCTAGTTTCAGCTATCCTATTAGCTATGATCTGGAAAGCATTTATCGTCTATTTGAAATGTTGATGCTTATATTGTTTCAATAAAGTTGATAAACCTTAAATCCACTATAAGCACTAAAGGAGAGCAAACTTTTAAGCGGACAAAAGTTTTGTATAATATTTTGTAAATTATGATGCTAGTGGAAACAAGAGTGAGTCATTCCTCTTCAAAAGTGATTCATTATACGGTCCACTATGCAATAAATTCTACCACTGTGTATACGAAATCACACATTAGAATGAGAGAAAGAATATGTAAATGTGATACTTTGTACATGCGTATGGCTTCCTAATAGATGTCTATAAATGTGTATTTCGATCTCCGAAACGAACACAATGAGAAATGATTTTGTCCTTTGGAAACCAGAGATGTCGGTAGTATGCCTTCGTTCGCTTGCTTTTATCACGTTTCACCATTTCCCTAATCTCTCCCCGAGCCAATCACCCGCGACACTCAATAACCAGTAATTCGATCGTTGCAACGGTTTCCAATTGATGTTGCAGCAAGGAAGGAGTTCATGTGCTCAGGCCAGAGGGTGTTATTCGAAAACGGGAGGGTTGTCTGTGGTATTCACCAAAGGGGCGCTAATTAAGTGGAGGACAATGACTTGTGGGTGACGACATTTAGGGGAAAATTTGAAGAACTCCACGGAATCAATTTCACTTTGAAACAACATGAACGGCTTAGTGAAGGACTGTCACTGCAATAATTGCTTTCCATAGATGTCTAAATTGCCAAGAAAATAATGGCTTTCTCTTTACCTGAAAAAATGAAAGTTGCGAAGCAGAAAGCTATCCTTAGGAAATCGATTTTGAAACTATGTAAGTATTAAAAATGTTTTAAACTTAAGAATATATATGCCCATGTTATTCTTGACAAATGATTCGTAATCGTATACGAAAAAAGCTTGCACACCCATGTACAAGAAAAGAAAATCGATTTTAGTAGTTTCGATTTTCGTTTAGGAAATTATTCAATAAAGAAAGCTTAAATGGCTCTAGTTTAATAAAGGAATCTTAGACATTTTAAAAAAGTTTTAGTCTTTCAAAATTTCTTAAAATTCCTGCCACCAAGCCATTATAATTAATGGAAAATTTTGTTTTTACGAACTTCATTAACTTTGACTTTATCATGCACTTGTTTTAGCATGTTATTAAAACTTGACAAGTTAGCGGCTACTACTAAATGTTAAGCACGAATATATTACAGAAAATGTGAAAGCGGAGGCTTATAATTATTATTAAAGTTATTGTTGTAATTATTAATTCCCCAATTAATTCACAATTACCAATTCATAATTGCGATCGTTACGATGGCATCAATAATGAAGCTAATAATAACGATAATGATAACATGACACTTGATTAAAATGATGGGAAGGTTCTCTAAAGATGACACTAAAGAGCAAAGTATTTAATTAAATTTTGCGTCAAGTTGTCAAACCATAGACTGAATATGCAAGGAAGTAGTTGCATGTTTCGCCCGTTTCACAAAAATTTTTTTTGAAACTTTCAGAACTTAATTAAAGGCGAATAATGGTGTAATTAGCGATGCATTCTCCCTTTCAATAATTACTGAGGCGCATGTCTGAAAGGAAAAATCGTGAATTTCTCATCGCATTTAAGTAACAGGGTGAACAATGGCTTTACACGAACTAACGACTCCTTTAATCCAGATTACCTTGATGCACTGTTGGATTGCATGCCTGAAACACCGAAATCCACTTGAAAAATATTCAGAGAATTATTACGATTTCCGTGGATCGATGCTCCCATTCGGGGGATGGTGGAGACGTCAGTCGAACGTGAACAAGGCGGAAAGATGGTTGAGGAGGTTCGTCTACAACCCTCTTTTACACACATACATACACACATGCACACGCACACATTCCCAAAACTACCTCCTCCCCATTCCTCTCTTTCTTCTATTTCCTCTCATGCTCGAGCACTGATTAATTTGCATAACAAAGACTTTGCAGACAAGCAGAGTTTAAATAAGAGAATTTCTGCCGAAGAGAATTAAGGAAAGGGAACGGCAACGAGAGATTTCACCGGAGAAAGAAAGAGCGAGATGGAAATGAAATGGAAGAAACTTGAGAGGGGATAGAGAGGGAGAGAAAAAAATTATTAATGGTTTATTTCTCTTCTGGCGATTTTTTAAAGAATAATTGGTTTCGATTTTAGGAGAAACGTCGCATTTTCCACACCAATCCGGATCTCCGCCTTGGGGCCTGGTACCGGATGGATGCATTCAATTTTCACTTAAAAGAAACCGTATTTTTTCCGTATCAATTTAGGATTGTTACTGCAGTATCGTGAGCTTGTTTTTTTTAAGCGAAAGTAGTTTCGAGCTAACCGTATATGGTATTCTTGACCTAAAGTAACGCATTAATTCATTACATTAACGACGAGCTTGTACACGACATTATCCAGTGAAGGCGTATATTGCGCTGAAATTCCCTATTTTCGCTCGCGTTACTTCGTTCTAACGAGAGGCATTCTCCTCGGCTTTTGCATCTCCAGACAGATATTTATGAGGAATAAGGCACGCTTCTCGCCCAAGCCGAAACTTTAAATACGGCCTGGAAATTGATGATGAGTCTCCATTGGAGAAGAGAAAGGGGAGAGTAGGTGGGTGGAGGCAATGGGGAAAGCCAAACATACAGGAAACACCCGTTTGTTACCGTCTGGCAGACACGTGGATCACCCGCGCGCCGATCCAACGCACCAATAAGAAGGGCTCGGCCCCGGGACAGCTACGGTTCCCTACACGGCCGGGGATTTGCAAGGAATCTTGGGGAGTCTGTCTCAGCTGCTTCGCGTTTATCCCTCATCAGCACGAAGAAAAGAGGAAAAGTTTCTCCCGAGCTACAGAAATGCATTACTGGTCGGGGGATTGAAGGAACACAGAACCTGTATCTTTGTTCTTCACACAAGAGGGAATTAAGGATCCCCACCCTCAAAAGTAAGAATCCCAACTTCCATCCCCGTGGCTCCGAGCTGCGTCTAAAACTCATCCCATACTACTACAGTAAATACAAATAAAAATATTGCGCTCTTTAAGTTGATTCAAACCCGACTCGAAATTAAAGCGATCCAGCGTTGCCATTATTATCTAGCAACTCCGTTCACAAGTAATTAAGGTCTTTCTCCTAGACAAATTGCACTACGACGATCTCCATAAAGACTGAAAATTTACTTGATTCTTCTAACAAAAAAACTTTTAGAGTAGGACGAAGTTACCATGCTTCAAGTCTTTTCGATTAAATTACCTGATTCTTGACTAAAGTATATTATCCTTTATCTTGATCTGCAATTTTTCAAAGAAAATAAAAGGTCGACAATTTTTAAAGCTTAGGCCTACATGAAATTAAAATTACATCTTAACATTCTTCTGAATGACTTCAGGAATCTTAATTCGTGTACAGATCAAGATAAATTTCCAAAGTTGAAAGTTTCCATCCGTAATCTTTCTATGCAAATACTTGATAATTTGTTGATAAAGTAATTTAAATATGATAACATATTTCAGCTCTAGATGTAAATTGAAAATCGACGATTTTATTTATGGGTATACATCAATGAACTAAGTACTGTATAAAATAGTAGATTCATTATATAAACTTAAGAATGCCAACAGGATCGTCCCATCTTACCGAAAATACGAGCTCTTTGAAATTTTTCTTCCGTCCATATGTCAATTTGGATATACGAAACGCTAACTTTAATAAAATGGGTCCTGTACATGCAAAGCTTCAGGGATTACATTATGAGGGCTATGTCAAAAGCTTTACACAGGGAGCCATTCTGAAATCCACAATTTTGAAAGACATGTTACGTCGTCGCTCTCCTTATTGCATTAGTTGTGAGTCAGACGTCAGTCTAAAAAGTTGCATGTTTGATGGATAGCTTGCTTCTATTCTGGACAATTGTATCAAAAATGTAAGAAGAAAACAAAGGCAGGTCAGATTTCACGCAGCGACTAGAGACAATTGGAACTTTACGACGATAAAACGAAACCGAAATTCACAAAGCTTTTTCATCAGACGTTGATTTCTCCCCAAACTGAAATAATCAATCCGTGGGAAACCGTTTGGTACATTTGAAGAAACATCTGTAGAGGTGATTTACAATGAAAGATGTCCTGTCCGGAATACAAAACATGCATAAACGTTGGGAAACCGCGATAAGGGACACTTGAAATTATATTGAAGGCTTGTTAAGTGATTTTATAAAATATTTTTTGAGTTGATCTTACAGTGTGGAAAACTTTGAAATAGTCCTCGTATAAAACACTCACGTTGTGTTTTGAAAGAATAATTTGTTGAAGCCGCCTCATAGCGAATGTTTTGCACGTGGCATCGCATTCACTCTGGGGATACCGCCATGATTTCATATTAGAATCAAAGCGAAAAACAAGTCAATCTGCCAAAATATAATAAATAAATAAATAAACTGGCAAACCATTCAAATTACCATGGAAAGCCTCTGTGAGGGTAGAAGAGGACAGGGTCTTCGAAATGTACATCCATGGCTCCAGATTAAAAATCTCATTTGTGTACATTCATGGTTCTATTCTTATATTATTTGTTACTACCTTTTGTCCACAGTTTCTGGCAATGTACAATTTATACTATTTGGACTAATGTCTCTACCTATATTGAGTTCTAATAAAATATACAGGGTGTAAATGGACAACGTTTCACAAATTTAAGGATACGTAGAGGATAATGTGGTGAACATTTTTTATTAATAAACCCATAGTCCCAAACGAAATGCGACGGAGCCACAGCTTGTTTGATGTCCTGGTTTGTCAAGCATTGAACTAGGCACGTTTACTACGATGTCCCCTGTCATTGCATCTTGTAGGCCTTATGCAGACTGTCAGCAGGCCTTATTTTCAAATGGTACCGTCCGGATGCACAGCACATTCTCCAATCACATAATCTTGCATATCAGGTTGGTACGAAATTCCCGTTGTTAGCTTGGAACATTCCGTAAGGGTGAAGATTTTTTTGCGCTCTACGTTTTGTGCTGTATGAGTTCAGGAATGGACTTTACTGTGAGGCAGGAAACAGCGAGAACTTTCGTACCCAATTACGTACAGAACTGTTACTGGACTGTCCCATTTCGGATCGCCACAAATTATCTCAGTGTACACTGTGATCTGTTTATTATTATTACTCCATCATACACGATCGCACAATCTTTAGCGTATCTGCAAAGAAGTAACTTCATGGAAGGTGATTATACCTTCGTGAAATTTGCTGATATGCATTTGTGTTACGGGGAAGCTTGATTATACCATTCCACGGCTTGACGCAAAACAGAGCATCAAACATGCTGTGGCTCCGTCGCTTTTCGTTTGGGACTATGGGTTTATTAATAAAAAATGTTCACCACATCATCCTCTACATATCCTTAAATTTGTGAAACGTCGTCCATTTACACCCTGTATAAACAAGCAAACTGTGGACACTAGGATAACAAGAAAGGAAAAAAACAAACCACTATTCTACATAAGCTTAAATGAATTTTATAAAATAAAAACTCAAATGAACATTTCGGAGCTCTCTGTCTCCTTCATCAGTGAGAAACAACAAGGATGAGATCGCTTTATTGTTTTTTTGGGTTATTTTTTGGGATTTGTCTTTTTGTCTGTTCTCGGTGCCTTGGTGGGGATTCCCGTGTGGCACCGAGCTACCTTTATCCTTATCTTTGGTAGCAATAAATCAATCAATCAATCAATATCAGCCATGGCAGTGTCCATATAATACTCTAACAGCACTCAATCAATACCGTAAAATTTATGTATAAAGGGTCCCTCGCTGCCTCACGGCCTGGAAGCTATACAACTTGCAATAATGGAATGGACAGTACGCAGATACGATGAAAGTGATATTTTATTTTATTTAATATCTTGTTGGCCATACGCATGCTGAAATACGCCAGCTACCCTTTTAAGCATATTGTCTACAAGGTTCTTTCATGTGTGTATACGAGATGTAATAAATTTTAACATGTATTCGTTAATATACTGATACGATTTAAATATTAAAAAAATTTCTACTCTGTTCGAGCTTCAATGTTTGAGACGTTAAAATTTATTATGTCTGTCGATAGAGAGTCATCAAGTTTCTGTCGCCCAGTTGACCATCACCCAGTTGTCCTGTTTCGCTGTGTACTACTGCTTGACGGAAGCAAATCATGACATGATGCATTATCGTCTTGAAATAACGTGCTTCTTACCAAAAATTCACACAGCGTAAGAAGCACCCAATTGTTTAAAATATCTTTGTAGGCTTCAGAGTTCAAATTATCTTCAACCATATATTCGAGAACCCAAAGTCATGCCATAAAAAACACTCCCCACACCATTACTCCACCACTACCAACTTCACGGTTGGTAAGATATACTCCGGTAAAACGCGCTCCCGCTGCCATTCGCCATGCACAAATACGCCCATCCGACTGGAATCGAGTGTGGCATGATTCATCACTCCACAAAAGGATTTTCCATCCTTCGATAGTCCAATGTAAATACAAGTAAGATATCATGTAAATTAGCTGCCCGCTCCATTATTGTAAGGTAGTCGTTGAAAGTTATAATGTGTTCAATGTGCTGTTTCAAAAGCCACATGTTTTTATATCCAGCTATACATATAAAGTTTTCATGTTTGTCCGGTTTTAAAATGCAACTTGGAAGCAAATTATAAAGTTGAATTTAATACCACAATGATGGAAAAATTCCAAACCTGGAGATAAGTCTCTCAAAAACATGAAAATTAACAATCTATATCTATATCTATACAAGGTGTTTCTAAAGGTAGTTACCAAATGTTATATACTGTTAGGGGACACCAAAACAAACAGTTTTTACCAGAAGTTATCACACTGGTAAATTATGATAATGAAAATCATTCGGTAATTGATGGATGGGTAGAGGTGGACCAGTCGCATTGATTATCTTTTTCGTTGGCTGCTTGCTTAAATAAATAAATAAAATTACTATTAGTTCTTTTTTATTTAAATGTTTGGAGAGATATAAGAAATTAAATTTTAGGGCATGCAGCTGCTCAAGCAATTGCCGAAAAGGCGAGGGTACTTTCCCTAATGAGCCAATAACTGGAAAAAATTTATATTTCATATGGTGTTTCAAATATAGTAACTTTCTTTAGAGAAGTTATGGATAATGTTTATCTAAAGATCACAACTGATTGTGTGAGAGGGCAATTTTGGCTGCTAAATGATACTGTCAATATGAACAACCACATTCAGGGCATGCTTCCACGCTCTGTGACTTTATACAACTCTACTGAAACAGTTACATGTTGAAGAGGATGTTGATGGGGTTGTAATCAAAGTTCCTTAATCCTCTCATTCATAACCTAGGAAGTATTTTTAACCCCTTCAGTCACCTTGGCAACATATGTTTCCAACTTGTATCTTGGACGTTTACCTTGTCAAAAGTGCGGTATTTTTTATGTTGTGTAAAATTTCGTACTAAATAAATGACATGAATTAAATCTGTTGATTCTCTAATAAATATGTATATTTCGGTAGCAAATATAGCCATACATGTAAAAAGATAATAAAAAATGTTAATAAATAAAAAACTGCTGGTTATGTTTAATGTAACAGTATCAATATAATAAATGTAAAAACAAAATTTTTACAATCGAATTTAAGGTCTGTGTCTGAAGGGGCTACTATAGACAGAAATGAATCAATAGTCATAGACCTTCTTTGAAATTCAAATTCGGATATTGCAAAATTTCATCAAACAAACAGCCCGTGCAACGTCGGGCATATCATCTAGATTTTATATAAAGAAACAAGCATATCTTTACATAGGGTGTCTCGAACCTTTTATTTATGGTCAAACTTCTGTAAACTGGGTATTTTTGACATAGGAAAAACCAATACTCGGAAATGCATATTTCAGGCACTACGAGAGCTTGAATAAGAAAAACGCCCAAAGATATGACTGCAACAAGACGGTGCTCCTGCCCACTTTGATGTTGATGGTCGCGAGCAACTGGATAACATATTTCTTAATCATTGGATTAGGAGAAAGATCCTGTCTCACGGTCAGCGCGATCGCCGAATCTCACTCCTCTGAAACTTTTTTATGGAGGCACATCAAGTCGTTGATGTATGAAATTCCAGTAGAATATGAAGCAGTTCTGTTTGTCAGGGTTCAACCTGTCTGTCTCCTTGTACAATACACACAAGGGTTACTTAAAAAGTAAGGATACTGGGGTAATTGAAATTTTTTTTATTACAATGAGGTATGAGTTATTTATGAATAAAAAACTTTGCTCGCTCTGAAAACGAAAGCAGCTTATAAAAACATTCTTCACACATATTACTCCTTCAAGATTTATGAAATATGCATTTCTGATCATTGTTTCCTCATCTCAGAGTGCTTAGTTTATAATCCTCTATAATCTGCAGAATTTTGACCCTAACGGTTCAGACATCCTGTATTCGCACTGGCAAAAAAATTAATATTTTTTTTGCCTTTCAAGCAATTTCAGAGTTCAATATCGAGCACTATTCTTTATTACTGACAAGGGAACTCCACATAGCCTAACTGCTTTAACAATGGAGTGAAATTTTTTCGTTTTCGCGGTTTATTTTGAAAGAAACACAATTTCGCACTCTCTTATTTTGCAAGCATCTATAGTAGCTTCAGATGAGTAACATATTTCAATTTGGTGGAAATAAGTGACATACATGTTCGAGAGATTCCCTTGTGAGTTAAAAGTTTTCAACGAAAACTACATAACATTATTAAAAAGTAAAAAAATGATAATAAAAGCTAGCCAATTGTAGGAAACAAAATTAAACAAATTTTTGCATTATTTAAAAAAATAATGTTTTAGAGTTGAAAAAAAATTTATTACATTACAGATCAATAAAACCAGTTCTTAATTTTTTCTCAAATGCATTTTTATACCTTCATTAAGAGTGAGAAGAAGAAGAGAATCATTGTGATTCCATTCGCTTTAAAAGACCTTTCCGTAAATGAAAGATGGTGCTCCCTTGAAATATTAACGCCTTCTTCTCATTTTCATACGAGATCGAACAACCAGCGCACACACCCTAGTGCTAATTACCATCGAAAACTTTATGTCAACATGGGAAAATTACTTGCAAATTTCGTTAATTATTTTCAAACTTTTGCGGAACATTTTTTTCTATTTATTATTTATTTAAATTTTAATTTTTTCCACCGTTGCACTGCTTTTTCCTTCTCTTTTCGGCTTTTCTAATTGCAAGTGGGCAAAGGAGGGGGGGAGGGTTGAAGTTCAATTGTCTCGAGCAACACTCTTCAAAGGGTAAATATGGAACTCGCTAATTAAAGAAGGTTTATCAAGTCTAGTGAAAAAAAATTGCAGCGAAAATTAGATTTCGTTTCATGTTAGCAATTTTTAGTTTATCTTTCGCTAGAGTTAAACAAATTAAGGAATTTAGCAAAATCCGGAGAGCTTGTGTTTAAACTTCAATGTGAAAACTAATTTTTTTGTTCTTTTCTTTCAGCATTTGAGCAAACATCGAGATTAGACATTTCAAATGCGTCATCATTTCATTTTAATAATTTTCTCAGAATTACACTTTAGCAAACGTTAATGTTTATTTGTATATTTAAAAGAAAATTAGGTATTTTTTCTGCTTTGAAGAATTCATATTACCTTCACTATTTATTCTTTGTAATCTGAAGTCGACATTTTACGTATTGATTTCACATTTTCAAAACTACGTATACAAATTTTATTCACGAAGTGTATATATTTCGTGGAAAGAATATTAATAATTTGACAAAGATAAATTGAATTTGAAATACAAACAAATAATCATTTTCCTACACAAAAATTTTCATCTTTTCCAAAGTTACGAAGAGAAAATAAATTTACAAAACAAGTTAAAAACAGAGAAAGAGCGAAAAAGGAAAGAAGAGGCTCTTCCAGTGGCCTTATTCTCGTTTGTATATTTATTTGTAAATGTTTCCATGAAGAAAAATTATCAAGGGACTTAACATACACTTAATATGAATATTTATGAAAGTGCAGGCTATGCTTAATTCCTCTTCAAGTAAGTGTCTGGACGCGACGTGAGAACCTTACTGATCATTCTGCTTTCGTTGAACGTCACACAAGTCGTCATTGCGGAATCATGGTTTGGAATGTTTTCAGCGTCAAGAGCCGATAACCTCTACTATACGAGGTTTGTTCAAAAAAAGATCGAACTTTTGCCGTATCGAACGAACAACTGCACCGATTGAGCTCTTGTAAGTAGCCACCTAGTAGGAATCTTTAGTAACAAAATGTTATTTGGTACATTATTCCAACTTTATCCGTTGGCGATCTACAGTTGCCAAAGCGAACTCATGCAGCCACCATTCTGCTAAGTCAAAATGGACTAAGTTATGGAAAAACAAGAGTTAGGTATTGCACCATGACAACGTACCAAGTCACTCGTATCTGCTAACTGGCCAATTTTGTCCGCTAAAGAAATGGCCGTTCTTCTCCATCTTCCATGCTCTCCAGGCTTGGCCCTAACAGAATTTTTCCTCTTTCCAAAGTTGAAAACACCTTGAAAGGATATCTTCTTCAAAGAATAGATAAAATTAAACAGAATTCGTAGAGTCACCTATGCGCTATTCAAAAAAACGAATTCCAGGGAGCATTCCAACAGTGGCAGAAACGATGGGAGCGGTGCATTGCAAGCAAAGAGGACTTTGAAGGAGACAACCATAATGTTGTAATTCAGTTAATAAAGTTAGGATGTGAAAATTCCGATCTTTTTTTGAACAGACCTCGTAAATAACGAGTACGACCACGGCACATCTATGAGGTGCTACAGATCGTCGCACTACCGTATCTTCAGAGTTTACCAAATATTCAAGATTTTGCGCTATCTATTGAATTTCCTCGATTCATTGGAAATTTTTAGAAGACATTCCTGTGATCTAAATAATGTTGGCAGATCATACGTAATGGAAAAAATCCTAAGTCATATTAAATACAAGAGCGAGTGAAATAAAAGTGATTGTAGAAGAATTGCGTCAGTAATTCCCACCACTGATGATACACTTCTACTGCGTCACAAGATCGCTAGAGATCAGTGGCGTAAAGTTCGTCGATTGGGAACGAAGCCGAGCTTGCAACTCTAATTTGACTTCAATGTCCGATCTAAAGCGCCCACCCTTTTGGATGGATGTTCTAAGACTTTCCACTTGAAGCGTGCCCATGGATTTCTTCGCGATTTAATAACTCGAATCTGACAAGTTGAATGGATTTCTGAGAAAATTCTCGTGTTGTTTTATATGTCACAAAACCTACTTTCCATTTGAAAACGTTAATCTCCACCCCATTTGTTGTATTTCAAGATGGTGGCCAGGTTTTCATGTGCTTTGAAATGCAGATCCTCATATCCATTTCACATTGGTGTATTCGGTTTTGGAAATGAAAGACTGTTTTAGAACTTTTAAGACAATTGGATATGTAAAGAAATACAGTGGTTTCAAAATAAATATCGGGGTTTTGAAGCTTCGTAATTTTTATTACTTTTAACTTACAGTTATAAATAATACATCAAATGAAAGAGCAACTCAAACAGTGTTTGTTGGTACACCTGTGGCATAACACAGTACGCGATTGGTTAAACGTCGTTGTACCCGAGCGCTGGATTGGCCGCAAGGGTCCGAATGACAGAGCTTGTTTCACATGGCCTCCACGATCACCCGATCTAAGGCCGTGCGATTTTTACCTTTGGGGGTTCATAAAGGATAAGGTGCATGTGCCTCCGCTACCAGCTGACCTACCCGACTTAAAAAAAAGAATTAAAGCAGTTGTTGCAACAATTACTCCAGACACACTGATCAAGGTTTGGGAAGAATGTATGCCGTGTAATGAAAAGTGTTCACATTGAATACTTGTAGGAAGAACTGCTTGAGTTGCTCTTTCATTTGATGTATTATTTATAACTGTAAGTTAAATGTAATAAATACTACGAAGACTCAAATCGCCGATATTCATTTTGAAACATCCTGTATTTTATATAGCAATTAAAAAAAAAGCTGGAAATATGAAAGGCTGAAAAATAAGACGCTATAATGACGTTGAGTTGAAAAATATCTTTGTTTTTGTAGATTCTCTAAACATCTCAAAATGTCACACGAATATAAAAAAGAGCCCTTTTAATAAGACAGAAACTAAGGTTACTTTCCTATCGTAGCGATATTCAGTTTACCAAGACAATCGCACTTCACAAGCATTATTACGCTTTGTCACAAGATAAAAAAAAATGCATGAATGGGAATCATTGTTTGGTTTTCTGGAAGCGATCAAATTTAACCAAACGTTTATAAAATTATCAACTATAAAACTGGAGTAAAATTCTCTTTGCGCCAAGAATATTTCCAGCTAAATCGCCTGCTTACAATCAGGTTGTTCCAACTCCACTATTGAGTTTTTTTTCCTATAAACGTTGTTCTAACTCCTGTTTGCCAAACATAAAAGCATTGAAAAGAATAATTTTACTACTTAAAACCACATCACTCACGGATTCCATATTGATCTAACACTCTCAAATTATTTTTTGTTTAGTTCCGTAATGTTCTAACTTCTTGATTCTGCTAAGTCACACGAGATAAAATCACTATAAAAATTCTTTCACAAACAGATAAGATCTTTTGGGATTCTGTATAGGTTTTCACAGTAGGCTCCATTCTGAGCATACTTAAGGGCTAAGAGAAATTATTACTGGTACTCTAACAAAATGGCAAAAGGGCAACCATCAAGTGTGCAAACACAGTATGCGGCAGAAATATCTCCCTAGTTTCAAATTTGAATAACAAAGCAATTATAGAAGATATTGAAAAATTTTTTTACAGTGTGAAAAAATAATGTTTACCATTTAAGTCACATACATTATCATTTAGTTTTGTAAACAATACGGAGGGTTGATTCAGATAAAATGAGACGACTTTAAACGCCGCGTATGACCTTGACGGAATGTGATTTGCATGACTCGTCCACTATTCATGGGGATTAGCTTTGTATACACTTGTTGCTGTTATTTGGTACATTTCGTGCTGAAACGTGGCTTCCAAAATCACAGCTTTTTGGGAAGGGTATATGTTTGGCCTTTCCGACGCTAACTTCTGTCTTTCGTGCATTGTGGAATTATGCAAACGATATGGTATTGCGGTATACAAAGCTACTGTAGGTCGAATAATCAAAAAGAACAAATTGCGACCATCTAATGAACGTGGACGAGCAGAGAAGCAGAACAGAAACAAGCCCCAGCCAACACGCCCAGTTCAAGT
This sequence comes from Rhysida immarginata, assembly GCA_023313115.1. Taxonomy (NCBI): domain Eukaryota; kingdom Metazoa; phylum Arthropoda; class Chilopoda; order Scolopendromorpha; family Scolopendridae; genus Rhysida; species Rhysida immarginata. Next base: position 895,651 of record JAHWFO010088791.1, read on the forward strand.
GGTGCGAGAAATCCGGTCTGAAGTGCTGAAAGAAAATCCCCCCACACAGAGAAGTCTAGCCCAAAGGAAAGGTATTTCACAGGCAACAGTCTCCAGAATAATTCATGATAATCTTGGGCTGGAGCGACGTCATAAAGTGCGCGGTCACAGACTGTCGGCCAGGCACGTGCAGGAACGATTCACCAACGCCAGAAAACTGTATGAAAACCATCTTGCAGTTGACCGATGGAAGTGAGTTGTCTCCTTGGATGAAGCTTGGGTATACCTCGATGACACTAACAAACCCAGGGCAATTTACTATCGCAAAAGAGGCGGCAAGGCCACGTCCGATTTTGTCCGAAGGTGCAAGGAAAAGTTTTCAAAGGGCTTCATGTTGGTTGCCGGATATTGCTCACGTGGACTGCTCACGATTCGTCGAGTTCCTGGAAACTGTAAAATTAGTGCAGCTTACTTCCAAAGTAATGTAATGGACCACATATATCGGCAGGAGCAATCAAAAGTTTGGATCCACATGGATAAGGCATCAAGCCACACCGCCAAGTCATCTGTGGCTTACTACAGGAAGACGGAACAGGAGACGGGCATACGAGTTATTCCCTTCTGTCATCTGCCTGGAAAATCTCCTGACGCATCACCGATGGATTTCTGTGATTTTGGTCTCCTGAAACGACGGCTCGGAAGTCACCGACCAATAACCGTAGATGGACTATGGAAAGTGTGTCAGCAGGTGTGGAACGAACTTCCCATGGAGTCCCTCAAACTCAGCCTACTTCAGTGGAAATTACGGTGCCGGGCGATAGTCCAACAACGTGGTTCTCACAATCGAACACAATTTCGTTTGTACACTTGAGCCTTCAGGTACCCCCGGTGAAAGAAATCGCAACATTCAAGACCGGCGTAGCCTGCTGGCCTGTGAGTCACCTCGCAAGTAGATCAAGCGCTTTTGGATGATATTGTTTTCAAAACTAAGTAATAGTGTATGTGACGTAAATGGTAAACACTGTCTTCCAAACTGTGAAATAAAATTTTCAATATTTTCTATCGTTGTTTCGTTATTCAAGTTTGAAAATAAGGAGATATTTTTGAGGCACCCTGTATATTGTTTAAAATGTAATGTGGAATGTGATTTTATTATTTCATACCATTATGAAAATACAAATAGACCAATCCCACTTTCTAAAAACTGCGGATAAACACTAATTGTGGACCAACACCAAATTTTAGGACAAGAAAAATTATATTTTCGAGACACAATAACATGTATCTTTTTGTATATATCACGATTCCTCACGATCTATGAACGTTAAAAATGTGACTTGGTTAAAAATGTGACTCTAATTTTCAAACTTTAATTCACTCCGCTGAAAAATTTTCTGAAATGGAATTAAAAAATATAGAACAACGTGGTTCTAAGCAGTCGATATGGCAAGCCCATTGATTGGATACAGCTTCTGAATGTTTTTATGCGGATTCGGTACTATCTTAAGTCTGCATTGCTATGTTTATGTAGATCAGGAATCTAACAAACAAAATCAAAAATTAAAGATATTTGACAAATCTAAGACTAAAGATCCTTATAACGAACCTTCCGATGTAGGCATTCTCAAAGTAAAACTCATAGGTGGGGGACACATTGCCAAGAAAATGATCATTACAAAGCTGTAGGAAACTTATGCTTGGTTAAATTCCTTTGTCAGTTGTGGTTCATACACGCCAGAACAGACAATAGTGGCCTGCAAACCCTGTAATGCTTTCACCCTTCAATGTGTAACCAACAATCAAATTGTTAGACCATATCCTTTTCCCATTTCACTTGAAAGCATTTTAGGTAAGAAAGCCTTGTCTTTTTTTTTTTTTACATTCGCTCTCTCATTTGCATCTCTATGGATGCACTATCTGGCAGCGAGAAAAGAAAATTGCTTGATAAGGAAGATAGTTATAATTTTTGACTAGAATTTTCTTTTTATAAAAATATGTGTACATCTTAAATATTTTTGACTTCTGCCTTCATTGATAAGATGCAGATGAGGTTGCATTTTCATTTGCAGCAATACTCTCATTGTATTCAGAGTACATAATTTCCGAGTTCGCCGTTGCTATGAACGTAGTAGTACTCCCCTTGTAACGCTGGAGGAGATTGCCCTCATTGTAACAGGGACTCCGCCACCGTTAAATTGAGAGTACTGCTGCGTTCATAGCTGGGGCGGATTCGGAAATTATGCGAGGAGGACGGCGATTTAATAGAAAATCGGGATGGAGTAGATCGCCCTTCTCTTTCGAGCCACCATGTGTCGAGAAATAATTGATTAGCGATTTACCCACGGTGAGAAGAAAATTGTGGGATATCGTTTATGCTATTAACCGGGATACTTTCCAGCTATTCGTTTGATGGATGTGTAAATTACGTAAAAGAAAGGAGCCCAACCTAATTACATAATGCTCTAAATCAATATTTGTGTGCCAATATAAGTGTCCACATACACAATGAGATGCGGAAACCTTAGCTTATTCCACGCTCATACTTTTAAATTTCCTTACGCAGCGTCTGAAGCCAATCTCTTATCGCTCCTCCGCTGAGAAATAACTTATTGCCGAAGAAAAAGTCATCTTCTTTCCTTCTCCTTTAGCAATTTTCTTCAGTTAGTTAAATTGCTTATGCACTCTTCTTTACTGCTTTTGCATGAACTTTCCATTTGGAAAAAAATATTATAAATATAAGGATATTAGAGTTTATGTTCCCAAGAGAATTCTTATAAAATCAACAATAAAATTTATAACAAAGAGCACTTCATGGTTTTATTGTTAACTATCTATTAATATGTATAATTATATCTTGCGAAGTAGACATCAAAATATTCGTTTTTATCCCATTTATTTTTCATCTTCATGTCAAAAAGTATGGTAACGATTATACTTCTGATGCGAGCAAAGGGAGAAATAAAACCTAGATGCATGAAAGAGGAGTTGCGTGCGAGCTGAAAATCTGAGTTCATCTCATTAAGCAAGGAGAGAGGTTTTATGGGTTGGTTTATTGGAATCGTCAACTACTAGGTCTTTTGCACTTCATTAATCACATATAGGGACACAGATCATTTATATGCAAAATATATATAGCCTACATTATCTCTCACTCATCGTAGAAAGCGTCAAACTAGATATTTGAAGAATTTCACATGATCCGAAGAATTGTGTAGAAAACAGACCAAAACTTGGTATTTTTTGTAACTTATTTTTCGATCCTGTTCAAAACTTGATATTTCCGAATCTCTATCAAATGAAGTTTTCCAGTGTTTGATTTTTGAACATAATCCACTTTCAAGGAGTTTCACCAACTTCTATATTGATTAAGTGAGTCGTTAGATGTTTGGCCGTTTAGTTTATTTTGCGTCCCTTCACCTGACTAACAAGGGAACTATTTGACCTTGTCACTGGCAGATGGCGCTCAAATTTTTGTGGGTACACTCTAAATACAAAAACCCTTGATAAACCCTTATTAAGGGTAAGAAAATCACAGGTTTTTTTACCCTTACCTGACCTTTGAATTACAGGTTGGCTATGGGTTTACCACCGGTTTACAGTAAACCTATAAATGCCTTTCGTAGTATGGGTTTGTCAAGGGTTTATTCTTTTTATGTAAGGGTTGACTATAGGTTTATATTTTATGAGTTGATTATAGGTTATAATACTATAAAATTTAGATTTAGAAATTTTATTAAATTCTGAAAATGACAGAAATCTGAAAATTGAAGAAATAGATACAAAGAATTTCCGAGTATATATTTATTTTTTTCAGAATATGGACATTACATGAATTCTGGATTACATTGAATATTTTATTTATATTATTAGTTTTAGTATACTATTTCAAATGAAATATCACAGTTGCTTAAAAATAGTAGACAGCATCAAAAACTAAGTAAGAAATGAACAAGTTTTATTATACACTATAACAAAATAGAATTTGAAAACAAATTATTAACAATTATTTACAATACTTAAAATTTCCTTTAATCTTCTGCTTTTTACAAATTCAACAGGCTTTTGAAAAAGAGGCTCTTCGCTGATGATGGAAATTCTTGATGAAGTAATTACTTACATCTAAGTATTTCCTTCTTTATTTTGAACATCATTTATTTGTACATCTGATAAATCAGGAGTTGCAACAGAATATGTATAGTGAAATAGAAGATAATGTCAGATTCAAGAAAAGAGTGAGAACGTGTTTCAATTGTAACATATTAAAAATATAAAGACAAAAATTATCTAATATCACTTAACAATTCTTTCATGGTTAGAAGGTGAATGCGAGCAGTAATCGCACCCGTGACATTGAGCTGAAATTGTTTTTTTACTTTCTTCTTTAATCCTGGTGTATTGGTGGCAATCGCATCCTTGATAAATACATTTACCTCTAAGTACATTTCTGATATCAAGAGTTGTGTTATCTTCCATTTTATAACTTTCCAAAAGTATTCATGAAATACGAAATATATTTGATGTAAATAGAGTTATTTTTCGAGAATAATGTTATGTTACGTTTATGTCCTCCTCAAATGCAGAAAGAGACAAGATAGGGCAAAGCACAAGAAAGAAACGGGGGAAGACAGGTCAGTCCCACAAGCACAATAGAATAGAATACATCTGGGTATAATTAGCAAGGTCTTATAAGGAAGGAAAATACGGGAAAAGAGGACGAGCAGAGATAAATTAACTGTTCTAGAGTCTAATGAAGAAGGGAAGAAATAGTAAATATACTGTGCATAGAATAAATACATGATCTCGCAAAAACTTTTTGCTCCTTTCAAATTTAAGTTATCGGACAATGAAAATAAACTATAATACATATTTTTTGGATTATAATCATCTTCTTTTGCTCTTAGCGCAAAACAATTTGATATTTTTTCTGCATACCCTATATTCATATTGATTGGTTATTTCTTTTTATTATGCAGTTTTTATAAAAAAAGTTTTATAATCTTATTGCAGTATCATATTTAATATGAGCATTTATTTGCTTTTCCTATTAATGTCTTTAATAATTTTTAAATACATTATTAGCTATTATTAAGTAATATAAAAAACGAGGAATGGAAATTTAAAAAAAAAAGAAATAGTTAATCTAAGGAAATTAATAAAATCTTGTAAACATTCCAAGGAGGAGCTTTAGCAGTGACGCAGAAATACTTTTATATTTTTAAAAAAGAATTTAATCCTCCCCCCCCCCCCCCCCCCGCCTCCCGAGTAGGATGAGGCAAGTCATCTATTTTTACCCCTTTATCTGCACTTTTTACCTCTCCCCAAGTTTTTTTTTTAATCAATAAATTGATTTTCTCGAATGTAATTATTAAAAAAGGTAAAAAAAACCTCGTATCTTCTTTCCTTCTTATCATTTCCGAACGTATGATATATCACATGCCATATGTTGCCATAGATCTAAGGACCAAGTGACTGCCACCCCGCAAATCCGATCCCACTGGAACAATTGGGCCTAAACTTCATAGTAATGTAGATCTTGCCTAGAGGAATCTGGATACTGGATTTTACGCCTTTACGTAGCTAAATAGCACATAGATAAGCTGCCCTCTCTGAATCCCTCCCCCGTAATTCCGACCCCCGTATACCAATCAAAACCAAACTAAATAGTGCATATGCACATGCCCATAGCAAGCTACATTCCGAATTTCATACTTCTACCTCAAAAAATTGTAGAAATTATGAAGGGGACGGACTAACATTATAAAACCAATAAGTAGCTCTATTCTTATTCTACTTACGAGGGTAAGTCAAATGAAAACTGGAAATATTTTTTTACAGCTCCTTTATTACAGACAGAGTTGGTACATTATCTTTCAATGTAGTCCCCATCTTTTCGATGCATTTCCGCCACCGAATCGGGAAGACATGGATACCTCGGGAAAAAAAATCTTCATATAATGGAGATCTTGCTTATAGGAATCTGCATACCGAATTTCACTCTTTTATATGCATAAATACATCTAGACCTTTTGGTCCCTTCTAATTTTCACCCCCAAAACTCCGACCTTAGTGGGCTAATCAAAACCAAATTAAATAGTGAAGGTGCACATGCCCATAGTAAGCTACATTCCGAATTTCAACCTTCTACCTCAAAAAATGTAGAAATGATGAAGGGTGATACAAATCGTGTGTAAAATAAAACCAATAAGTAGCTCCATTTTTCCGCTACTTAATAATAAGCTTATAAATCATGAGCACTTGAGCAATCGTGCGTCGACAAAGCGATTTCACGTGCGCGCGCCGATGCCAATAATGCTTAGAAGATGAACAGAAAGTAACAATATATTCCTTCTTGACAAATCCATTGTTATATGACATGCGAGTATCTTTGAATTCTTTAGACTCACTGTTTTAGCACGTGAATTCGACTTGAAGGGGTCCACGAAAAATTCTGAAAAGTTGATACGGCCGAGCTGAGACTTTGATGGTCATATTTCTGAAAACATAACTTGAAAAAGTTAATCCGTTTTCAAGTTATCGTGCAAACGGCGGACAGACAGCCGGACGGCCGAATAAACGTACAGACCAAGGATAAGTAGCTTTTATGCTAAAGCTCCTAATAAGACTACACATAGATAAAATTGAAAATCCCTTTTAGTTTGATTTTTAATTAGCCCCGTCATTGACATCGTCAGCACTTTACTTTTAGGATTTAGTTAAGGTAATGTAACAGTATTCTTACGGTAAGGAGTATTATTTCCTTAACGGTTTACTAAAGGTTGTCTTGGTTTTAAGGTCCATTAACGGTTTCCTTAGGGTTTAAGCTTAGTTGTAAACTCTTAACAAACGGGTAGTTAACCTGTAATCAATCGATAAAAACTTTGTAAACCGATAATAAACCGGTAGACAAGCATTTTAACGATTTGTTAAGAGTTTCTTTTCTAAGAGTGTAGATGTAGGAAGGTTGCACATGCGCAGTTTGTGTGCCAGTCGCTGTTGTAAAAACATTAGCCATTATTAGTTCGACCGTTGAAGGCGAGATAATAGATTATCATGTCCTTTGACATGGAATCGGGTGAGCAAAAACACTCTAGATCTGGGTAGAGCTTCTTCGAGGCCTCACCAATACGAGAGTATAAGTGCGGAAAAATTTAAGTCTTCTGATTATTATTTTTCAAAATGAATTTCGCCCTATAACTTGTGAACTACATGCCAGCTGCACCTCACATTTTAGCGGTAGACGTTCCTTGACGCGCTTTACTCTTGTGCCAAATTTCATTGTTATCTGCCATTCTCAAGGCCTCACAGTTCCCTTTTAAGATCTCGGAAAATTCCACATGACTATTGTCTTTATCTATTCTTGGGACAAACACAAACATTTATGCCCACGACAAGATTCGAACCCGCGATCCAACTTATTCTAAAATTGGATAGTCTAGACGCTAAGACTCTAGCCGTCTCTACGTTGGAAAGCCATTGGGCCGTATCTACGTTTAAGTACTATACATGATCTTCAGATTTTGTAGTCCGTCTTGGCAAGCCCATCAAATAGATTATTTTGTGGCTAGTTATAATTTTTAAGTTACTGATGGCCCCGCATGCTATCATTGGGAAATATTACTTGCTAAAGGAGAATAGACTGTCCAACCTGTACCTGCTCCAGCTTCTACAGCAGCTGAACTTAGTAGTATAAGTGATTGGGTACTATCAAAAAGTTAGATTGTTTATTCCTGGAAATGCTATATCTGGGGGCCCCGGTAATATAAGCAAAATAACAAATGGATATTCGAAAACAGTTATCCCTGTTAAAATATCTCCCCTGCTTCACTCGATGATTAATAATTTCTTGTTAATATATTTTATCACAACTCCTACTCTTATATAATAATATTTATATGTTCACAGAAAATTTACGCTAGTTTACAACAATATGGAAAGTATGATTATTTTTCATTAATTTTAAAGTATGATTTATTTTTATCCAAACCGATTTTACTTAAACAAATAACTCAAAGATTTCAGTCGTTTTCAATTCTTGTCATATCTACCGAAAATGCTCAATGAAAGTTGAAAGATTTTTTTTCCTTTCTTTCTGAAATAAAATGGAAGCAGGTGCAAAAATAAAGGAACAGATTTCGAATAAGAACGAAATAGAATAATATGCAAAACCTATACATCATTGAAACATCATGCATCAAGCAGCACTCGTCTCCTCCCCTTCCCAGATCTTATACAGCAAAACTTAACGGCAGAGCTTATTCATGCTTTTATTGTTGTTTTTAGCAGGTAATTGGAGATTAGTGTCCTTTATAATATAACTAGATAAAATTCAGCCCAATGACTGCATTAAAAGTGATATACGATGTTCTAGATTACTCAGTAAATCTACCACCAATTTATTATTTACCAAGAGATAAGAAAATGTAATCAGCAGTTAACTCGTAAAGACCATAACGTGCCCGTATAGTTCGATGTGCTTTAGCTAATTCTAATGCCATAGTTCTTTCCATTCTTGTCGTGAAACATTTCTGAATAAAAATCTAAACGCGATACATAATCATATTATACAATATTTGACAAATAATCAAAATCAAATTATCCATACATAACATTTCAAGTATAACGTTGTCGAGTCGACTTGAAATGTTTTCGCCTGAGTTATTTTACATATTGCATTTTCTCCGTTTCTTCCTTTATTTATTTCGCTTGTATTTCCTATGCATCTAAATCTAAATTCTCGTGCCGAAATGGCAACAATTGATCCCTGAAATCTCGCGATTTCTCGAGCGTTCTCGCATGACAACCGTAATCCTTCTTCGCTACCTCGTCTAACTGTGATTGACTGTTGTTTGATCCTTTCCCTTACCCGAATTCCAACCGTCCTGTGAATGATGATGACAAAAAGGAAATATAATTTCTACTAAGAATTGAAAGTGAAAAGTTTTCTGGATGAATAAAATCAGGAATTGTTGAAAAACCACTGCTAACAACAAAAACTTGTGATACTCCCAAGAAATAAGGCGAAATCTGAATAGTTCGATCTTAAATTTCTGAATTTGTAACTTTTTTAGTGCTGAATTTCATTATAAACTTACTTTTCAATTTGATGTAAACCTTGAACTCAGGTTTTATAGGCCAGCATTAACGTTTGTTAATAAATCCTTAGAAAATCAAATACAACAACACTTTAGAGGAAACGATTCAGTCTCTCTCAAGTGTACTTAATCATATTCGATACAATAGTGAGCATCTACAGAAAAAGTATGATTAATATGAAGGGATGTTGGTCAAATGCTAATTGCTGGCTATTAGGAGAGGTTAGCAAGTAAATAATAATAATTATAAACTGGAGATGCTCTCCAAGCATAGGTAATGATTTTTCAATTGAAAAATCATTGAGGTTAGCAAGGATAAACACCAATTTCATTGATAGAAGCAATACTAAGGATTCCCAATTTATTGATCTTACACGAAGAGGAAACTCGCTGTCACTATCCAGAACATATGGTTCAACCGCACTTGCCTACGTGAACGTCTCGAACCGAAGTATGCCCGTGTCATCATCCGCAATAAGTCGACTGCAGCCCAAGCCGCGAAGTCTGCTGCCATACGGACCTGGGTAACTAGAGCTACTTCCATCCTTTATTCTAAAATACAACGCCTGAACGATGACCTCTATAGACTCTACGTGAAATTTTCCTGATTTGTTCCACTGGATATTCTCATGCCATTGATAGACGACGATGAAATCAGGCTGGACTCTTTTCGAGAGCACAAATTCATGACCTTATGCCAAAAACACGACGTCTTCCCAGTCATAACTATTTCACTACACTACAGTCTTTAATAACTATTTCACCTTTAATAATTCCTTCTATTCTCAACCCTCTGGCTAAGGCATGGGCTTCCCACTTAGCAGTTTCCTCTTTGAAGTCTATCTCCAAAACCTAGAACTTACCTCCCCCCCCCCCTCCTTTCTAATTCCACTATCGTCTCCTGCACCGTTATGTTGATGATATTAAGAAGCTTTGCACGTAATATTAGGTAATAAAAGATTGTTTTTGGTTCAAATACCTTTATCGCCAAGGTACCTTTATCTGTATCTTCGAAACAAAGTTGCATTCCGAAAATTGTCTAATGACAAAGGATTCTTAAAATAACCCAAAGAATCACCTCTTGAATTTTTGCCGTATGTTTATCATACACCCTGTATAATAGTGACAGCAAAACTACATAATATGTTATGATAATATAAAATTTCAATAGCAATACAATTCATTTTAATTTATTGTCGCCGTGTTTCGGCATTCCAGCCTTCGATTGGACAATTTACAGTTGAAGAAACTTTGTAATCTATGAAGTTTAAATTGACAATAAAGAACCTGAAATTATTTTTTTAAAAATGGTAATTTTTTTACAATAATATGTCACCCCTATAGAGAATGTAGGGACATGTTGGAAGGGTATCCGAAAATAAGGCCCTCTTCTATCAAATCTGGGAGAACTTAGGGGATGTCTAGTGAACGCCTGATGCTCCACTGAGTTACAAGTGCTTCAGGACCTTAGTAGCCCTTTCATGCATGAATTATTAAAAAATCGAATAGCATTTTTTCTTTCTGCATTAATAAACAAAGACCCACGGAAAAAGTAGAAAAAACATTTATTCATATTTTTAACATACAGTATTAATTTTACAGTACTGTCCACTATAGTGGTCATTATTCATCTTTGGACTTTAATCCAATAGAAGGAAAAATTTTCAAACTAGTCTCTTTTGAATCTTATTTGTGTGAGAAATCTCGAAACCGAGTTTTTCTACTTAACAGCAAATACTGTAATAGCTGTCCACTGTAGTGGCCATGATGCATGAAAGGGTTAAATAATTGCTTTATTTTGTTACAATGAAAATTTTTGACAATGAAAACTTGTAAATTGTTACAAACTGAGTCTGCAAAGTCAGTAGTAGATAAGTTCGAATATTTTACCTCAATGCCTAATTGTGGCTGATGTGCTAGTTGAGAATGCCTTTTTAAAGCTGTGGAACGTAATTGTTTTAAATGTCAGTTTTCTTCACTCCTTTAATGTACCTTTCGTTGCCCTTGACGTGAGCCGACGTTGTCTCATTAACCGCTGTAACCATCGAATATGAATTCGTCAATGAATGTCTTTTTACTTGAATTATGTTGCCGTCCTAGAACCTTATCTTCTCTCTGGAATCCATCATACGCCTTTCGCTTATTTAATTTTGAAGATGGAAGATAAATCTAGCTTTCCGTCTATGCTGCGATGTCCTTTGTCAAATTTCAAATTTAATACCTTGGAATTGCTGCAATCTGACGGACCTCATTTCTACACCGTTTGCTGGCTACAGAGGGTTGATTCAGATAAATTGAGACGACTTTGCATTTCTGTTACGCCACCATCGGTTGTGTTCGATGTGAGAGCCACGTTGTCGGACTATCGCCCGGCACCGTAATTTCCACTGAAGTAGGCTGAGTTTGAGGGACTCCATGGGAAGTTCGTTTCACACCTGCTGACACTTTCCAAAGCCCATCAACGGTTCTTGGTCGGCGACTTCCGAGCCGTCGTTTCAGGAATCACAGAAATCCATCGGTGATGCGTCAGGAGATTTTACAGGCACATGAGAGAAGGGAATAACTCGTATGCCCGTCTCCTGTTCCATCTTCCTGTAGTAAGCCACAGATGACTTGGCAGTGTTCAGTTGTGTTCAGTCACTCAGTTGTGTGACTGCGCGCTTTATGACGTCGCTCCAGCCCAAGATTATCATGAATTATTCTGGAGACTGTTGCCTGTGAAATACCTTTCCTTTGGGCTAGATTTCTCTGTGTGGGGGGATTTTCTTTCAGCACTTCAGACCGGATTTCTCGAACCACCTGAGTTGGGCGTGTTGGCTGGGGCTTGTTTCTGGTCTGATTTTCTGCTCGTCCACGTTCATTAGATGGTCGCAATTTGTTCTTTTTGATTATTCGACCCACAGTAGCTTTGGATACCACAATACCATTTCGTTTGCATAATTCCACAATGCACGAAAGACTGAAGTTAGCGTCGGAAAGACCAAACATATACCCTTCCCAAAAAGCTGTGATTTTGGAAGCCATGTTTCAGCACGAAATGTACCAAATAACAGCAACCAGTGTATACAAAGCTAATCTCCATGAATAGTGGACGAGTCATACAAATCACATTCTGTCAAGGTCATACGCGGCGTTTAAAGTCGTCTCATTTTATCTGAATCAACCCTCCGTAGAATCTCACTCCCCTCACTTTTTGTCGTTCCATGGCTGAGATATCACTGGCCTCCTTTTTACTCCTTTAAACTGCCTGGGATATGACTGGTCTCTCTTTTATTCATTTGGCGGGAGAAGAATTGACTGGCTCTGATTCGACGTTTGCCTCCGCTTTTACACGCTTTCGAGTTTCGTTCATTATACATGCAATTTTCCTACCTTTACCTCTTCGGGAGAAATGACTTCGATGCCGAGGAGACGGTTGACGAGATCGTTGCCTTTGTGCCATGTCAACACATCCACGTGTTTTTGCGCTCACTTGAATCTGATGATATGACAAACGGTTGAAAAGTAATGCACGTTTGCAGTAATTTCATATATGCACGTAAAACATAACGCGATATAGATTGGCGTATGCTGCCATGTAGTAGATACATTCATCCACTACAGTCATGCAACAATGCGTTGAATTTCGTTCATTCGTTCTTTATCAGTAACAGTTGGCATGATGTCGAGTGTGCCTGCCATGTTATCGCGTTTAAGAAAATGTGCAGTGATTAAATTTTAAACGCGGAAAAAAAGTGAATCCTAGTGATTTCCATCATTTGTCAGAGTGGCTTTAAGGGGAATTCGCTTCACCATGGAAGATGCAGTGAAGTTGTCGTGAGGCTGTGGATCAAGGAAAGACCACCGTAATTCTTCATTGACAGGATGAGAAAACTGGCTCACGGTTAGAAGAAATGTGTAGCTGTAATGTAAGCTAATGTAGCTAATAAAATGAACTTTCATAGGTATTTATTTCATTTGAATATCTCTTTTCATTTGCGAGTTATGAGCGACTGTGCATTACTTTCCAGCCTACCATCATAAAAAATATTCTTATTCCTCGTAAAAAATAAACAATTTTTTCAATTATTAGATTGTTATTAGAAAAAGCCCAAATAAAATATTTTTGTCTGAAACCGATTCTTTGTGCAATTTTATTTAATAGATAAAATAATTGCCAAGTTATTGCAAATTTGATAGACAAAGCAGCTAAAAAATACAAAATTAATCAATTCACTAGAATTAAAAAAAAAAAATGGCCCTTTATATTATATGTTATTAATAAAAAAAATTAGTGACTAGAAACAACAGGGAAAGCGAGAGAATGCGTTCCCAGTGGAATTTCATACGTTCGTTTCAGGTGAATATTCAGGTTCCAGTACAGAACGGGTGAAAACATAAAATTTAGCAATACCGAGTGGGGAAGGGAGGTAGATGAAGAGAAAGTAGAAACCGAGGTGGGTAGTGGATGTGA